>JAGFBZ010000657.1:135000-229354 GCA_018398805.1 Hirundichthys speculiger
ACTGTGACAGCGCGCTGCCAATGAGACCCGACGACGACGAGATGGAACTAAGAACAGCGAAACCACAATAACAACTGAACTCCAGTAGAACCACTAAAACCAGACTCAGCTGTACACTCACCTGTAGACCCAATTATCAAAATGTGACGCCACACTGACCCCTCCCCTTCTTGATACCAGCACGCTCCCCTTGTGAAACAGCCAATCAGAGTAACACCAGGGGATTACATCATCATCGCGCCGAGAGACTCTGATGTTTTTCGCAGGTGATGGACAGCTGATCGCCACAGACGGTCCGCCAGAAGATGAAAAACACCTGGAACATCTGCTAACTATCCAAACACACTTAATGTGTGGACATTAAAGCAAGTGTTGTGCACTGTTAACATGCCGGTAAAAAAAAAAAAAAAATGTTAAGTCGATGTTTCGTTCGTAAATGTCTAACTTTATTCACCAGAGCTCCTTGTAAAACCTCAATGTCACATGACCATCTGACTGTGTTAGCTTAGCTTAGCATAATCGCTGGGGACAGAGGAAAAATGTTAGCCTAGCCTCGAACAATGATTGGAAACAGCAGTTGTTAGCTTAGCAGAAACAATGGACAGAGGGAATAGTTAGCCTAGCCTAGAACAATTGTTGGAATAAGCAGTTTTTGGCTTAGCTTAGCATAAACAAAGGGCATCTAGGGAAAGTGTTAACCTAGCCTAGCACAAACATCTGAAACAGCAGTTGTTATCTTAACATAAAAAATAGACACAGAGGGAAAGTGTTAGCCTAGCCTAGCACCACCTGGAAATAGAGGGAAAGTCTTACCTTTGCAAAAACACTAGAAACACATGGAAGTGTTAGCCTAGCCTAGAACTATCATTGGAAACAGCAGTTCTTAGCTTAGCTTAGCATAGACAATGGACATGGAGGGGAAGTGTTGGCCCTGCCTGGAACAGACATCTGAAACAGCAGTTTTTAGCTTAGCTTAGCATAAACAAAGGGCATGGAGGGAAAGTGTTAGCCTAGTCTAGCACAAACATTTAAAACAGCAGTTGCTAGTTTAGCATAGCATAAAAAATAGACACAGAAAGTCTTAGCCTAGCCTAGCACCACCTGGAAAAACAGGGAAAGTCTTAGCTTATCATAAATACTAGAAACACATGGAACTGTTAGCCTAGCCTAGAACTATCATTAGAAAAAGCAGCTGTTAGCTTAGCTTAGCATAAACTATGGACATGGAGGGAAAGTGTTAGCCCTGCTTAGCATAAACTGGAATCAGAGGGAAAGTCTTAGCTTAGCATAAAAATGAGAAACATGAAAAGTGTTAGCCTAGCCTAGAACAATCATTGGAAACAGCAGCTGTTAGCTTAGTATAAATGCTAAAAACAGGAAAAGTGTTAGCTTAGCCTAGCCCACACATTGAAAAGCATAAAGACTGGACAAGAAGGGTGATACTAGCCAAGTAAAAACACTGGAAATAACAGTTGTTAGCTTAGCCCAAACAACAGAAGCAGAGGGAAACCATTGGAAAAGAATAATTGTTTCTTCACCATAAGCACTGGAAGCAAAAAAGTGTGAGCTTAACGTAGCTAAAGCACCAGAAACTAAAGGTCACGTTGTTTAGCACAAACGCTGAAAATGAGAGCTGCGTCTGAAATCACCTCCTCTCTCTATATTGTGCGCTACATTATGTTTTCTCCGTTCTGTAGTGCTTTTTGAATATGTCCATGATGATTGTTAAACCGTATATAGCGCCCGCAGTGTACCCCACAACGCATTGTAAAACTCAGTAATGGTCACTACGGGTGGTTAGTAGTGATTGGCTACATTTTATCTGTGCGACTACCATGACGCAGTGAACAGTTCAAACAAGAAAATACGGTTCATTCTGCTGATGAGTCCACTTCATAGTCCCCTACATAGTGGAGCAGTTCACGATATAATGAGTGCAGGTGATTTCAAACAGCAAAAGAATGTTTGCTTAGCATTGTATAAACATTGGAGGCAGTAAAGTGCTAGCCTAGTTTAGCATAAACGGTGGAAGCAAAGAGGGTAAGATTGACTTAACAAGCAAAGAAAACCATGAAAGTGTTAGCCTAGCTATGGGTCAATGTTGACAGTTTTATTTCAGTTTCTTCTGCCTTCCCAGTAGGATTCATGCTAGGCTAAGCTAACAGTCTTGCTCTGACTGAAGAGATGCACTATTAATTTATGGATGTATTTCATTTATAATTAATTAGGTTCTTATTATTTGCTGTTATTACAGTGTTACTGAATAGAACTGTAGTTCTAGGGAGGTAGTTCATCTGACTTCTCCTTAGAATGACATTGCTTGATTTGATATGTGAGTTTTAAGTCGTATGATCATGTGACCAGTCAAATGGCTCCCCGTGACAATTCCTGTTGATGTAACTGGCCCCGCCCGGCTCTTTGCATAAATTTTAATGGAATAAACAGAAAAGGAAAAACAAAGCATTTAAACTGCTGTGGGATTTTCTGCCCTTTCTAACACGCTAACTTGCTTGTGTAGTTTGTAGTTTCCTCTACTGCAATCTGGACCTGAGACTGTATAAATGGAACTGGACACCCCCCTCCCATCTGCTGTGACATCATCTATAGGCTTTCAGGCCTCTGGGTGGCACCATCTTGGCAGGAGTTGACTCCACCCAAACCTGGTTAACCCATTTCAGTCACCAAAAGGTATTTTAGCTTAAGCTTAGCTGATGCTAACTGTCATTATCTTACATTCATTCCGGTTGAATCTGTCCATCCTCATTTCTGATGTCACTACCATACGCTATTTTGCGACTCCGCCTTGGTGAATTTCAGGCTTTTTTTCCGCAAACTAGAATTAATCGGAAATGATCTGGCTCTTTCTAAACAGACTATGGTCTCAGCTGAGTGTAATGTAAATAATAGAGACAAAGTGGGCTAGTTTAGAATTTGAAATAGTTTTTTTTTAATGTGTGCACAACATGTGAATACCGCCAGAGCTCAGATCGAGCTCCACCGAGAACCTCAACTAGCTGACTCTTGGCTCGCTGACATCAGCGGGGGGATCCCCAGGGGTCTCTCGGAGGGAAAGTGGAAAGTGATAGCCTAGCGTCGAACAAATAGAACAAAAAGTAAACAAAGGAAAGTGTTAGCTGAGCACAAACATCGGAAACAGGCAGCTTAGGTTAGCTTAGCTTACCATGAACACTGGAAACGATTGTTAGAATAAATAGTTGTGAGCATAAATACTAAAAACAGAGAAACAGTATTAGCATAAACTTAGCATAAACAGAGATAAGGATTGTTAGCTTAGCATGAACACTTAAAAAAGTGTTAGCTTAGCATAAACATTTGACACGGATGCAAAGTGTTAGCCAAGGCATAGACAATTGATGCAGAGATGATGTGAAAGCATTAGCCTAGCTAGCACAAACTGGAATAAAACAAGAATTGTTGGTGTAGCTTAGAACACTTACTGGAAAATATTAACACTAAAAACAGGACACTTTTACATAAGCTTGGCATGAACATGGGGACACAGAGTGAAAGTGTTAGCCTAGCCCAGCACAAACTGGAAACGCAGGGAAAGTGTTACCACAAACATTGAAAACCAAAATTGATAACTTAGCATAAACACTTGATAGCATAAACACTGGAAACAGAGGGTCAGTGTTAGCTTAGCTTGGCATAAACACTACAAAGAGTTGCTAACCCACACGAACAGTTAACATAGAGGGAAAGTGTTAGCCTAACCTAGCACAAGCTGGAAAATAAGAACTACATTTCAAACACTTCCCTCCTAAAATTAAAATCTGGTGTAATTAAAGGCTCCCGCCTTCAGTTTGACTAATGTCACATGCAGTCAGAAGTTATTTTATAAATGATCCCCTAAGTGTTGCTTATAAATTGGATTATTACGCATTTAATCCGTCCTCTGTTGTCTGCTAGTCAGACCAAGTTTATTAAAAGCAGATATATTTCTCTCTCTCTCTCTTTTTTAACAAATAAGGAGTTTAACCTCATCTATTTCCATTATAAGCTGTTTTGTGCATTTCTGAATCAGTAAATCTGTGATCGACCACGGGTCTGCTGGAGAAACCGATGTTCTGAGATCTGGCCATGCAACCAAATAAACAACGATGAATTTCGTAGAGTAGGTCAAACCTGGCTTTCTCAAAGGTCCGGGATCTCTTCTGTGCTGTGGTGTACCTGGACAGGTGGGTCCCAGACAGAACCGTTAACCCTGGAGGCAGGGTTGAAAGCATGGCCTCCTGGGAGCTGAGAGGATTCAGGACTCAGCTGCTCCTCGGCGTTAATTAAAAACATCAGCGTTCCTCAGAGAGCAGCAGAAGAAGAGTGTTTATAGAAACCTAGAAACCTGCCTGCCGCTGCTCAGACCTCCACCACAGAGGAAGAAGACGGACGAAGTCCTGATCCGAAGCTGACACCACTTTATTTCGGATTCCACGCAGGTAAAAACTTCATCGCACTGACTGTTTGAGGGTCTCTACAGGACGTGGTCTTTACATGATGCGTCTACAGGTTATAAAGTCCAGGACATTCTTGAGGGACGTGGGTGGGGGGGGTTTTCTCCATGTTGTTCCTTCTCAACAGGTATTATTTGAGACTGTGTTTTTATCGGTCTAAATACTCTTTAAGAGAAAAAAAAACTACCCAGATGAATGTTAAACAACAAATTTTACATTGCTTATGTTTTTCCCTTCTGGCGTTGTGCTGTCATGAACTATATGAAATTATTTTCCGAGTTCTGATTGGTCAGCTACTCTGAACCTGAGGCTGTTGATGATGCAACAGAAACGGTCCCCGCCCATCTCCTGTCCTGTGTCCCCCGGTCAGGCGGGCGGCGACACCATGAGCCGCTGGCGCCGTTCAGTGGACGAGCTGGCAGCAGGGCGGCGACAGAGCGAGGTCGAGCGCGCTCAGGACGCTCTCAGCAGGGTCACTTCCTGCTTCCAGCAGCTGGTGGCGTGCCTCGGCAGCTCGGCCGACAGCTGCTTCCTACGGGAAGAGATGGATGAGACGAGAGCGCTGGCGCACCGAATCTGCAGCGGTAACACCTGCCCGAATCACCGACTGTCTGGTGCTAGGCTAAGCTAATAGAGTAAATCATCATCCCTCCGCCACAGTGGGCCTGACATCACATGCATCTCTTCACGTCTCTCTGTAGGTCTTTCCCGTCGCCTGCTGTGTCTGCTGTCAGATTGCGACTCCGCCCCCTCAGGTGCAGCAGACCGACAGGTGTCGGAGCGTCTCTGGGTCATCTTCCTGTCTGCGGTGGAGAGCTTCCTGTTTGACCTGCGAAAGGCCAGCGTCCTGACTGGACAGTTCCCGTTGAGTCAACGCTCAAACAGACGCTCACTGGTCAACACAGGTGAGCCGGCAGCTTTCGTGTCTGGAGAAGCTCTGTGATTGGCTGGTGAACTATAATCACAAATGACATTTAAAGCTTTATTGTCCAAAAAAAAGAATCCTGTTAATTTTGTTCATTGGAGACATCTCTTGATTTAGAGGAATGTGGGATGGACGATCCTCATGGAGACATGGGCAGTACTAACCGCGGAGTACCACAGGGTCCTATATGAGGACCTCTGCTTTTCTTTCAACCCTACATGCTCCCGCTCAGGGTCAGCTTGTGTTAATTAATACAAATGACAGTCTATATAAGGAGTCACAAATGTAATGGTACTGTCTGGTACCAGACTTTAGTATCAGGATGGTAGTATCAGGATGTGGCGCCGCTCTGCTGCAGGAGGGACTGGTTCCCTTCACCAAACAGACGCCCTCGTGAGGAAAGAAGAGCCTGGATATACTGAAGCAACATCTCAAGCTTTGACATGGATGGGTCTTCCAAACAAACAAGCACCCAAACTCTCCTCCAAATTAGTTGGGAAATGGCTTAAAAGTCAACAAAGTGAAGGTGTTGGAGTAGTCATCACAAAGCTCTGACCAGAAACTGGACTTAGATGCACCGGTTCTGTCTGAACAATGGAGCAAAGTTTCAAACAAGAGGTTGTAAGAAGCCTGTTCAGGTCTACGCAGACCACTGAAGCCAAGTTATCACACGACCGCATACCAACCAAAGGCAAGTGAAACGGTTTTCTCCTGACCAACAGGAGTCTTTTTGTCCACCTGTCTCCTCACTCCCAGGATGCATCGACGGCGGGGTGGGCGTGGCAGCTCGCGTGGCTCTCATCCAGGTACCCTGGCTCACGCTGGAGGAGGAGCCGAGTCCTGACCTGGCCAACCACATCGCAGGACTGGAGGCCATGCTGAGTGAGATGCAGCTGAGGGTGAGGCAGAACTTCCTGTCGCAATCAAGGGGCCACGTCCCGGCTCGCTAAACCGGCTTGATCCCGGAAGTACAGAAAGGCGCATGCGCTTGAATGACCTCCAGGGCCACAAATGTTTTCATGACTGGAGGCGGGGCTGTTTTTGAGTGATGTGGTCAGCTGACTGGCTCTGGGTTAGTCTGGAAGGGTCTGAGGATGAAGCTTGGCAGGCAGGAGCTACCTTCTCCCACAGCTGAAGGCTGCTACCTCCTGCCGAGCCTCCCTCCAAGTGAACCTGGACTCTTCCAGACTGAATAAACGGACCTCTAGCCAGCAGTCGGTGAGCTGCCTTCGCCTGGACAGAACTCCAGTAGATCTCTGAACGCCCAGTTAGCGTCAACTAGTCAAGGATCAGGCTCACCGAAGCTGTAAGGTAACACTAGTTAGCACAATAGCATAGCATGAGCTAAGCCATGCTAAAGCAGGTGAGATAACCAAAGATCTCTGACTCCAGAGGCTGCACTTCCAACACGTGTACGTACGTGCTGGTTATGGTTGGTTTTAATATATATATATATATATATATATATATATATATAGATATATATATATATATATATATATATATATATATATATATATATAACGTCAACCCATTGGCGTCCTGCAGGTTCCTGTTGCGTTCTGGTCGGTGGAGGCGAGCCTGCCAGCGTGGGCCGAGGTCCACAGCGAGGTCATTGATCCTGACCACACCCTGGAGGAGCTGATGGGGGTGGAGGCGGTGCCAGACGGTGGCATGTCCGTCTGCTGCGGGCTGGGCTGCGTCGGGTGAAACCGAAACCCCTGACTGACGGACGGCACCTGTTTCATGGAAGGAAACCTGATCAAAGGACAGAAACGCTCGTGAGAAATGTTTCCTTTCACTGCATCCCCAACGATACCCAACTCTGCTCTTTCAAAATAAAAGCACCGTCCCTCTCTGTTTAATAAAATGCCACGTCAGATATTGTTTTTATTTTTCAGACTTGATCCTGGCAAACGAAGGACACCAGCTGCTGCAGCAGTGCATTGTGGGAAGGGTGGCGTTATTTGTCTGTCTGTTGTTAGGTCAGAATTTTCTTAACTTTTTAGGCCCAGAACCAGTGCAGCTAGAGGGTCACATTTGTACACAAATACACATTAGTTAAATATTGGAAATAGTACTGTTATCAATAGTATTATTAATATTCTAATATTGATCATTCTTAGAGTATGTTTTGTCTTCACTTTATATCAGAAATGTAGCAAACTAGCCTAGCTGTAGCCAGTAGGACCATGTGCTGCATTGAACAAAGGACCTAGCCAGGTAGAACAGAAAAGCATTGTGGGAAAAGGTGATCACCTTCCTTTGTTGGAAAACACCAGCAGTGGATTGGACAAGAAGACCAGGACCGGCCAATGGGAGAGCCAAGTCTAAACCGCGGCTCCTCCCCATCTAGTGACGCACATTTCTGTATAAATTGTTGTGGTATTGTTAATTCGTTCTTTTTGCTAGAGACTGCCTCTGCAAAGGAGCCGTGATCACGTTTATTACAAATAAACATCTGTGTTGTACTTGTAATATCAACTGAGACTCTTCTTTCCAGCAAAGAACTACATTCTAAGATCATTTCTTTGCAAGAAATTCATATCGCAATTGCTGATATTAAACACAAACAACGAAGGTGGCCTGGATGAATTATATATGCCACATATAACAACTATGCTCGGGGGGGTGTTAATTCTTATCCACAAATTCAACTTACTAAGACCTTTCGAGACCCTCAGGGAAGGTTTGTAATCCCACAGGGTCGGATCCTTTCTTTTGCATTGAATCTGGTAAACATATACGGTCCTAATGAAGACAACCCAACCTTTTTTTGAAGATTTTTTCTTATCCCTTTCTTCCTTGAGTGGTCTAAATATTGTTGGTGGAGATTTTAATTGCACTTTAAACCCAATGATCGACCGCTCAACAAAGCATGATCCCTATAAAAATAAATCTCGAAAAACAATTTTACAATATATCAAAGATTTAAACTTAACCGAAATTTGGAGGAAAATTAACCCACATAAATTAAGAGTATTCATGTCATTCAGGAATGTATAAATCCAGGTCTCGCATTGATTATTTTTTAATAC
The DNA here is from genome assembly GCA_018398805.1 of Hirundichthys speculiger. Classification (NCBI taxonomy): domain Eukaryota; kingdom Metazoa; phylum Chordata; class Actinopteri; order Beloniformes; family Exocoetidae; genus Hirundichthys; species Hirundichthys speculiger. Next base: position 143,433 of record JAGFBZ010000657.1, read on the forward strand.
CACAAGAACTCGTACCCAAAATTAGGAACCGTTGGTATGATTGCGCAGTTATTAGTGATCATTCTCCAATTTCTATGTCCGTACAGATGGAGAACCTTCAACAGTCCCCACCAGCTTGGCGTTTACAAGTAAAGAGGCTCAAAAATCCTGAATTTGTTAAACATGTACAAGATGAGAACTGATGCGTACTTTTGAATCAATACTAATCAAACCAATGCATGTGTTAGATGGGAAGCCTTCAAGGCATATATTAGGGGGCAAATTATTAGCTTTAGAAGTACTAAAAGCAAGAAACAAAAAGCAGAAATTAACAAATTAATTCCCGCTACCCGCTATCCCTGAATAGCGACTTGTTGTCTCAGAACTGAAGACAGACAATGTTGAAGAACCAAGCAGTTTATTCCCTTTCCCGAGACAAAACAAACGCTGGAAAAATGCAGGCCATGGGTTCAGTTGTGTCCGTCCACAACTGAACATGAGGAAAGTTACGAAACACACCTACATTTGCTCCAAGGTAAGTTTACTTTGTTTTTTTGAAGATTGATTTAACCACCGTTTAGTAAAAGTAATGATTTAGCAGCAGGGAGGGTGATGAGTGAAAATATCTCTCTGTTAGCATTAGCATTAGCTCTGGTCCGTAGTGTCAATGACTTCTACACTAATGGACCAGAGCTCGCTAGCCAGCTGTATGCCTGCCTCGTTGCCTACCTATATATATATATATACATTATATATATACAGTCATGGAAAAAATTATTAGACCACCCTTGTTTTCTTCAGTTTCTTGTTCATTTTAATGCCTGGTACAACTAAAGGTACAATTTGTTTGGACAAACATAACGATATAACCACAAAGATTGACTCATAAGAGTTTTATTTAAGAAGAGCTGATATCTTACCATTTTCCATGGTTTTCTTGATTATGACCTAAATACACTTAAGTTTTTACATCAATAGCTAGATATGGCGTTTAGTACTGCCAAAAACACTGCTTTTAAGCATACAGTGTTTTCTATTCTGTCGGTTTTATTAGTCACATGATACGTACGTTAGTGGTACCAGGTATTAAAATGAACAAGAAAGTGAAGAAAAAATGGTGGTCTAATAATTTATATATGGCATCCAAACACATCGGCCTTCATGACCCCAGTCAGACTGTGGGCGTGTCAGCAGATCAAGTCAATTTAAATCCACCCACTGAAATTAAATATACAAAATGTCCATTAAGATAAATATGTTCCATTTCTATGTTTAAAACAAACCTTTATAGATTTATCTGCACACTATGAAAATAGTTGGACACTCTGGTCCCTCAGTGATGTAGTTTTCCAGAATAAACACATTTTTCACAGCTACACCTGAGAAACCAGAGTCTGAACACAAATAAGGGATCAGCTTTCAAACCGAAACATGTCGAGTTTTACAGGATAAAACTGCTTCAGACCAGAATCCTGTTCTGACTCGTCACTGCTTCAGGTCCAAGTCCAGCAGACCTGCAGCGACCCGTTTCACTCCAGACTCGACTGGTCTGGTTGTGCTCCTGCGTCTTTATCTGCCAGTTTTCTGTTAAATCAGGACTCGTCTGCTAATAATCACACGCAGTCAGGCGCCCGTTGAACTAAGAACCAAGAACTTTATTCACAAAAACAAGGTAAAAACATAAAAATATGATACAAACGCAAAAGACGGACAGACAGAAAAAGAAAACTTGGAGCAGCTTCACTTCTGGAAGGTGGCGTGGAGTTGAGCTTTGAAGGCTGAAAGAGAAACAGCAGTCAGAACTACAGCTCCCATCATGCACTGCTGCCTGCTCACAGCCCCTCAGAGATGTTTGACACTTCAACATCAGTTACTGCGTTTCGCCTGGTATTGACAGGTTTGAAAATGAGCCAGATGAACACCACATGACCTTTGACCCCACTGAACAATTAAAGTCAAAATGCAGAAGAAGAAACGCGGGTAAAACCAAGTACCACCTCCACGCTACCACAGGATTCAAGTCTCAGTCAGGTGTTCAGACCACCAGCCACCTGGACATCACTGTGATTGGTTCAGAAACCAGACACCATTTCAGCAGAACCACTCTGGAGCACGGTGGTGGAGGTGTCATGACGCGGTGCGACTGGTCATGTGTGGTTCACCTGAGACTTTCAGACCTGTAGAGACCTCCCTCCTGTATTTACTGGTAACCAGTGTGTGGTGCCCTCACCGTCCTGGTTCTGCCACAGTTCTGCTGCCGTCGTGTTCAGGGGGCTCTCGTTGTTTGGTTCTGAAAAATAAATTAAGTTTAGTTTAGTCATCAGTACTGGGCCTGAGGAAGACCAGACCAGTCTGGGCCTCAGGCCCTCAGGTTCTGGGCTCCTCCCAGCTGACCCGGTGTACCGACCTCCCAGCAGGCTCTGGATGGACAGCAGGATGGACCGCACGTCCAGCAGCGCCGACCACTTCTCCTTCAGGATGTCCAGGCAGATGAAGCCGTGCTCGTCCACGTTGGGGTGGAAGCACGGCGTGACGAACTTGACCCGGGGGGCCTGGTACGGGTATCCGGGGGGGAACTCCAGGGACAGCCGGTACCGGAGGCCCTCGTACACCTGGGACAGGTGAGGACGGGGAGGGGAGGGTCAGGTGGTCTCACATCTGAGAACAACCTCAGACTCTGTGTGTGTGTGCGCGCTCATGTTTACCGTCCCCTGAGCTCCATCGATGGTTCCGACCCATTTGAAGAGGTTGTCCGACTCTGGAAACGCTGAGATCCCCTTATCACCTGACATCTGCAGCACAGAGACGGGTCACATGATTACAGGTGAGCAGAGACGGGTCACGTGATCACAGGCGAGCAGAGACGGGTCACATGATCACAGGTGAGCAGAGACGCTCAGCAGGTTTCCTGGAGACGGTCACCTGACAGACTACAGACAGAAACCCAGAAGAAGAAGTTCGTTCTGGTGCCGTCGCACATCCGGAGCTCCAAAATCACGAGTTCTAAGACGAGCCGGGACGTAAAAGGGAAAGACAACAATTTGGACTTAAAACGTGCATTTATTATTTTTCCCTGTAGAGGTCTTCGGAACAACCCGACAACCTGAAAACCAGAGGTTCCGACCCGAATCGGGTCTCGGGTCCATTCAAAAGACGCGACTCCTGGTTCGGGTCTGAATCGGTGCAGTTAGTCTCGGGTCCGGTCGGTGCTCTCTGACAGGCTGGGTCCACGTTTACTCCAGAGACGGTAAAGATGTCGGCGGTGGCAGCCAGTGGCCACAGTTACATGATGTTTTTTAATTCTGAATTAATTATTCCAAATTAAATAATTCTGAATTAAAATATTTTCCTTCAAGTTTACATGGAAATAGTAATTCCAAATTGAGGTTTGGCCATCTTGAAACTTTGTTTTGAAAACAAGTTCCAGCGCGGAATATAAGCGTCATGGCGACAGACGGGCAAGAGAACTAGCATGCGCAGAAAGACTGGAATTAATTTAAAGTGGAATGAGTGTTTACATGACCGCGGAATTATTCTATTCCGGAATTAAAATCAGAATAAACCAGCCACTTACTTCGGAATTAAATTTATTTCGGAATGGACATTTTTATTCGGAATTAGGTGTTTACGTGGTAACTTTTACTCATTTTAAAATCTGATTTTACTTTAATTCTGAATTAAAGAGGAATTAAAATTCCCATGTAAATGTCAGGACTCTGGCAGTTAAATGATTATTAACGTGGCATGTTTGTCATGAAACAACCGTGTTGCCGTAGCGTGTTATTAGCGGTTTGCCCAGCAGCTGTAAAACACAACGGATCACCAACATGACAACGCTGGATGAGAGAATATGTTTACGACACATCCTGACCGGTGTAGGCTATTAGCGTTAGCAGTTGCTACCAATAGCATCTGTATCCACAAAGAAAATAACGACGTGGATTTATTGTTGTTTACATCACGTAGCCTATGTAGCAACTGAACCGGGTAGATTCAAAGCTAGACAACTTTAACATGAGCAGCTATGGGCTGGATTGTCTCGGTTCTATTCGGGTAACTTGGTTTGGTTCATGGTCGGAAACTAAAGACTTGGGTCGGATCCGGGTCCAGATATTGCGGGTCCATTCAGGTTTGGACTCCCGAACTTATAATAACAGCTCGGGTCGGGTCGGTTCCGGGTTGAATTTTCACGGGTCCGCTTGGGTTCGGGTCCATGAAAGTGGACCCGTGAAGACCTCCATTTCCCTGTTTTCATAGTTAAATGATCTTTTGAATCGATGGGCAGCAACTCAAAAACTGGGATCCAACAGCTCCAGATATGTAGGAATCATAAATGGATCCACTGACCGGGTTTCTGAGTTCTGAGTGATCACATGTACGTCTGCCAGCTCAAAACCACTCTCTGTGGCAGTACCACTTCTGACCACATGGGGGATCCAGCCTTGACAAAACAGTCCCTGATAATACTGAGCTGTTGATTGGGGACTGTCCAGATCCGGTCCAGGTCCGGTCCGAGTCCGGCACGTCTCCTGGTAACACTGTTGTGTCTTGGACGTAAACCATCTTGTGACATGTGTCAAGTGGTCAGAGGTGCTAATGCTACATAGGGTAGCTTTAATACTGTGGATGAAGGCAGACCGAACACCACAGTGATTGATATCAGCCCTAGTGGGACAACGTGGTACTACAAGGCTCGACGGACCAGTACCATCTGACACATGGCAGCTCTGATGTCTGCAAACCACTTCCTGGAAAGCTTTTTGGTTGCCAACCAACCAGCGCCCTCCTACTCCTGCGACGCCCGTTCTGAAACAATCTCGTGTAGTTTCTGAGACAATGGAAATAACCGATGGACAGTGAACTCACCATGAGGGTCATCAGTTCCTGCTGCAGCCTGCGGAGACACAAACAGAGTTTGATGAGTCAGACATCACAGATCAGAGGTTCTGGACTTCCTGCTCCGTCAGATGGTGTCATCAACCCAGAATGCATTAGGTTTGTTTTATATTATTTATACTGTGTGTCACGTAATGTTGCATGTAGCTTTTTCATTGAGTCCTACAGGGGGACTGCTAATGCTAATTAGCCTTCTGGCTATAATTGGGTATATTTACATTTTGAATGTTCATAAATATACAATGTCCCTCTACACTAAATAAATAATAAATAAAATAATGCTAACGGAATATTAAAAAGGGCGGGTAGAGACATTAAAGTCAAATTTTGGTGTTTCTCGTCAGACCGGCCGGTTGTGGGTCGGTCCTGCCGGACCTCTGACACTCACCGCTTGGTCACCGAGCCTCTGGCCGCGCTGCTGCCGCCTTCACTGCCCTTCAGAGCCGCCGCGGAGGACGATGCAGCTGCTGCCGGGTCCATGTTCTGGGAGGCCATGAGTCCAGACGGTTCTGTTTCCTGCTGGGGGCAGAGAGAGAGAGAGAGAGAGAGGGAGCGTCAGACGGACGGATAGAAGGACGGACAGATGGACCACGTCCCTGAGAAACGAGCCCTTGGACCAGCAGGCTCAGGAGGCTGGTCCGGTTACAGCGGCCTGCAGGTCAGACGGGCCGACCCGTTATTTCTGGGATTATACTTTTATAAAGGCTGAGTGCCGTCTAATAAAACGTGCCTTTGACCAATCAGAAGACACTTGTGAAGATTAAAAGATCCTGCTGTAAACTACCCACAACACCATCTGGTAGTCGGTGGACGGATCTCAGGACTGCAGTGGTGTTCTCGGACCTCCTGGTTCCGGTCAGAACTCTGGATGAGCTGAAGACCAGACAGAGGAGCGTTACAGTCATCAGTCTGCTGGAAGAACTTCAAACAACTGCTGTGTGGTTTAACAGTTGGGGGGGCCACAAACCCAGGGGCCCCAAACAACCCACAGACGGCCCTGCCGTGTCTCAGCTTCGTACCTGAAACACCTGAAAATGTCCCTACTGAGCTCAGGCAGCTACACGTCAATCACCCGGGACGACCGGTGAACGTTCAATCAGCCCTACAGGTCCCGAGCCGTTCCGGTCCCGGTACCAGAACCGTCTCTGCGGCTTTAGCTTCATGCTAACACAGTAGCCCGTCAGACCTCTCAGTCTGCTTTTCCGTGAAACGTCGCTAAAGAAACAGACTGCAGCGTCACGAGCGGTAGACGGACACCGCGCAGGTACGGACGGCTGAATAAAAGCAGGATTTTAATCCGGTAACGGGACTCACCGGGTATCACGGGTATCAGCGGGGCGTCGGTCCAGGCAGAGCCGCTGTCTGTTTGGATTCAAACTGAACACGGTCCTGCCCCCCTCAGTTTAAACCGACTCTTCCGCTCCAAGGCAGCCAATCAGCGCCCGACTTTCAAAAACTAACAGCCTCCGGCGAACCAATCAGAAGAGCGCGTTCCGCGGGTGCTGCGCTGTGATTGGTCAAGACAAATAAATGAGCGGAAACTGAAAATGACGTGAACTACATTTAAATGTTGAAGTGACTCGTTGCCACTGTAACAGTCACGTGACTCCCATTTACAATTTTTATCGGTAAATATATGAAACTATTGAAACAAGACTGTTTTTAAAATAATATTTACTTAAATTGATACAGAATAGTTTAAAGTTTTTTTCAAGTTGATCTATCCTTCCTTTTTGACACTCCCTTAAGTTGTAAGTTTCACTACAACCTTTATGGTGCCTTCCATTTACTGTGATTACCAGTTCCAGCTGGGGGAAGAAAAAAAAAGAAGAAGTAATTTTAGGCCTGATTTATACTTCTGTACTGATGCCGGGGGTGTGAACCCGTCGCCACCGGCAACACCTGACGCTGCTGTGCACCTTCCTCCAGATGCTTCATATGGACCCAGACTTCTTCTTCTTCTTCTTCTTCACCTGTTCACAAACGCACATTAGATAAACTTGATTTGCTCCATTTCCATGTCTGGGCTATTTAAAGGTTAACAAGTGAATAAAAGGAAGTTCAGCACTACGAGCTACAGCGCTGCAGAAAGCCCGTACTGCCCTCTGGCAGTTGGTGGTGCAATTACAGAGGAACGCAAACAAGTATAAACGCCAAAGATGCCCCAGGGTCGTGCACAGCGATCATGCGAATCTGCAGTGCGGAAGCATAAATCAAGCTTCATAGCAACTATGTACAGTATTGAAATCACGCAAACAGTTCACCAATACAAAAAAAAAAAATTAAAAAAACCAGGAGCTCCATCTCAGAGCCGACAGGCCTCACTGAGCATGTTAAATGTTAAAGTCCATGACAGCACAGTTAGAAAAGGACTGAAGGAGTTCGGTTTGTCTGGAGCAATCGCAAACATTCCAGCTTCCAGAGTTGAAGCTAATGCAAAATTAATAAAAGCTGCTGTTCCTCTACTGACCACTAGGGTCTGGCTCCAACAGTGAGTCAATCTCCACTGACCTCCATGTGAAAATGTCCAACTGACCAGTAGGAATCAGCATACTTACCACATTTCCTTTAATAAATGCTTCCTCCCCAATAAGAGTCCCCCCCAGGACCTTGACAATATGTGAACTATGACAGAAGACAGACTGAGCAACTTGAGTATCCTTAGCATTGAAGCTAGAAGAGCTAAGTCCCTTGACATGGACAAGTTTATCCAACGTTTTGCAAACAATCACAAAAACAGGAGAATTAATCTTTTTTAAAAGTGGCATGTGGGGGGGCATTAACCGTGAAAAATAAGGGATCACTGTACTACACATCTCAAATTGACTTATAACATCATAGCATGATGTCAACGCACGTGCAGAAGCCAAGCCATGAAAAACATACTATAAAACCTATAAACGAACTTATTTACTCGCCAATCTGACGTTGTAACAAGCAGTGTGAAAAAATAGTTATAGTTGAATAATAACTATAAATCCACTTGATTTTAATCTTTAGGAATGTTTAAAAGATGTAAGGATGATATTTGGAATTTTGGGGGTCAAAATAGATGCTCTCTGGTTGGGTTTTGCATCGCGTTTATTAGGAGAAATGTGGGGAGCACAAAGTGCTTTACATAAAAATAATAAAATAATAATGATAAAAAAAAACAATGCACATTAAAACAAAATAAAAGCTGTCACACACCCCAGCGTCGCTAAGCCATCCTCCAATTACCCCTCACCCCCCCATGCACCACAAACATAACAAAACTCCCTCTTTTTTGTCTCTTAAAAAAAAAAAAAGGAGGATAAAGTACTTCTATTTAAATAAATAAATATCAAAACAAATATCAAAACACTCTTCATGAGAATAAAAAACAGGATGGAGACAGACAACTTCTCAAACAGATCTTTTTTACAGCCAGCCTTTTTCAACAGGTCCACGAACAACACTTCCTTGTTTTTTTCACTCCCATGTGACTCTCACTGACCAATCAGAGGGTAGGAGGACTTTTACTGAGATAAATGCAATTACACCACAGAAGCCGATTCAATTGAACTGTTTTTAAAGATGGTAATGTAAATATTAAACCTGTAGAATAATTATTTTGTAACCACAAATATGTAAATAGTTAACTTTGTAAATATATTTTTTAGTAACTTAACTCAAATGTATGAATTAGCTTCACTTTTAAATCTTACACAAAGAAAAAAACGTCTCATCTTCAACCATGACAGAGGTTCTCAATCACAACGTTAAACGCTTAAACCGGCCTAAACCGGATCTGATCCTCGGCAGAGTGACGTCACGCCAGCAGGCGCCGCTGTGAGCCGAACATTCTGCTGCCGAAGAAGAACCGGCAGGAAGTGGGGTTTATTTTCCCACCCGGCACTTCCGGTGTGTGTGTGTGAGTTCGGAGCTCGCGCTCAGACACTAAGATGAACGCGCCTCCCGCCTTCGAGTCGTTTCTTCTGTTTGAAGGAGAGAAGAAGATCAGCATCAGCAAGGACACCAAAGTCCCGAACGCCTGTTTGTTCACGCTGAACAAGGAGGACCACACGCTGGGGAACATCATCCGAGCGTGAGAGCACACACACACGGACACGAGCACGAGCACGCACACCCCGGTAGCAAGGTAGCACATATACTCAACCACACCTGCAGCATGACGTCTGTCTGAATGCTACCGGGACTGGAGACCCCATGATGTTTTTTTTTTTTTTTTTTTTTTTTTAAAACTTTATTAGCAAATCTTGCTATACAACAAACAACAAGGTATATAATGGTATGGCACAGCACATACAATAATATGAGTAAATTATGACCCCCATGATGGTCACTGATGAGGTGACCGACAGCCCTGCGCCACTTCCATCCACTCGCAATGACCACGCCCCCTTTCGTGAGAAAACTTACCTGGACACTTTCAGTGGACCCGTTTAGAGATGTGTTAGATTTAGGTCCCACTAGGTCCCTGAGAACCTCAGGTAGACTTTGGACCAGCCTACCTGAGGTCCTCAGGTGTTTTAGAGTCTATTATAATGGGGGCTGATTTAACTCTGGGTGTGTGATAGCTTTTAAGTGTGTTTTTCGTTCTTTTTCTTGTTGTTTTATTTACTGTTTTTATTATGTAAAGCACTTTGTGTTACCTTGGTACGAAAAGGGCTTTGTAAATAAATTTGATTTGATCTGTCTGTAAACATCTGGAAGTGAGGAGACCAGCTGCTGGAGTTTTAGTAGAGGCCCCCTGGTGGGCCGTCGTGGTACTGCAGGTGGGCCGTGAGAGGTCATTAAAATTAAACAAATGTGTTTTAAATCCTCGATCTTTTTTAAATATGTTTTTAATTACTGTAAAATATTCATGACATGATTAAAAAAACATTAAGAAGTAATAAAACAAACCAGTTTATTGTTATTCTACTGTCATCTTAACTTAATATGACAAGTGTCACCTTATTTGTTGACCCCTTACATTAATATCGGATCATGGTTCCTGGTCCTGGTTTGATGTCTTTGCATGTGTGGACTGCATGAGTCGGTACTGAATGATTTATGGAAATGGCACCTTTAGAAATACATTTACTGAGAGAAATGCTGACATGTTTAATATCTGTTTTACCTGATGAGGGCAGATCAACAGTACAGTTTGGTCACATGATCACAGATGACACTCATCTGACCAGGTGTGTGTTTGTGTCCCAGTCAGCTGCTGAAGGATCCTCAGGTTCTGTTCGCTGGTTACAAGGTTCCTCATCCTCTGGAGCACAAGATCGTCATCCGGGTCCAGACCACACCTGACTACAGCCCACAGGTGAGAGACCTGAGCGGGAAACGTACAGAAACAGAAGGGGGTCCCAGGATTGACCCCTGAGGGGCCCCATCAGGGACTGGAGCTGAGGATGAGAGAAATGTCTCTAACAGGAAGTGACGTTCTCTGTCCACAGGAAGCGTTCACGAACGCCATCACTGACCTGATCAGCGAGCTGTCGCTGCTGGAGGAACGCTTCAGGGTCGCCATCAAAGACAAGCAGGAAGGCATCGAGTGACCCCGCCCACCTGTGATGTCACTTCCTGACTATGCTTTGGACTTCATCATCATTGTTTGTTTTTCTGAATAAATCTGTGATGTCACATCCATGACTGCGTGTCGCTGCGGCTCACAGCTGATTGGTGGGTTTGGTTTCTGGGTCCTTCAGGTTGTCCTGGTCATGTGACTCCTACAGGACACACCTGCGCTGTCAGAATAACCTTCAAGAGAAGGTTACTGTGAGGCGTCTCCAGCTGTGGACGTGCTGCTTCAGGACCAGCTGATGACAGGAAGTGATGTCACTCATTTATTTTATCTAGTGAACTAATGTGCATTAATGTGTTCATCATTAGGAGACTAGACTTGAGAATCTGAAGTTAAAATTAAAGTTTAGCTCTTCTAAGAACGTTAAATAGGTGATATTCCACAAATACATTTTAACTTGTGTAAAATTGCAAATTTACAAGTAAAAAATTTCATTTTTTAAAAATTTATATCCCTTTCTGGGATTAATATTGAATTGGAAAAAAAACATTAAAACGCTAAATATATAATAATACATTTCTGAAAGGTAATTTGAACTTTATGAATTTATAAACGTGCAAATTCATGACAAAAAACTTTACAGTAAAAGTGAAAATTTATAACAGACAAATTCAGAATTTATCTTCATAAAATACTAAATGTTACAGCAGAAAACTCATTTATTTTATTTTTAACACTAATTTGCAAAAGAAAATTCAATTTATAATTTGAAACTGAAATCTTTCTGAGTAAACTTACAGGACAGTGAAATTTAGAATTTGCAACTTTAGAAATTTGCCAAACTTCATTTATTTGAGATTTATAAACTCAAAGAAAAATCGAGAATTTCAACTAAATAAATTTCTGACTGAAAACTTTAAACTCGCAAATTCACAAAGAAAAAAATCAGAATTAAGTTTATAAACGTGACAAATTTAAATGTCTTTTAAATTTTCCTCACAAATTTGACATTTTTAACTATAATTTTGCAGATTTGTAAGAGAAAACATTGTAAACTTGTTAATTTAAGAGAAAACAGATTCAAAATTTGCAACAGAAAAAAAGTTTGACTTTTTACACTCATTCGTAACTTTAACTTCAAATTGAGGTTAAATTTAGAGCTTTCTTACTTTGTAAATGAGTAAATTAAGCACTCAGTTATTAATGTTATAAAGTTGTAGATCTGAAAGAACTGAGAATTTCAACTTGAAAGTTTTTAAACCTCCACGATTTCTAAAAAACTTGATTTTCTAACTTTACATTTGCAAAAGAAAACATTGAGGAATTTATATTCTCCAGTTTGCAGGTGAAAATCCAGATGTGGAGCCCTCCGGGGGCCTCCAGATGTGGAACCAGACCACGTTCACCCCCCCCCAGCCAAAACAAACCAGATGTGAAGCATCTGTGGGCTATAGGTCACATGACTGGCTCACTGGAATTTTCCCAGAAGTATTTAACCAACTGCGTACTTTTCTCATCCTACCACCTTTGAATAAAATGTCCGTTAACGACCAGTTTAAACTGGTCCAGCTGATTAAAACCAGACAAACATCTCCCAGAGTCACAAAAGGATTTTATTAAATTCTTTTTCTAAAAAAAAAAAAAAAAACCAAGCAAAAACAGCAACTTAAAGAAAACTATAAGAGGCCAATGAGATCAAAGCCTGAGGGTCACATGGTCAGGGGCTCCTCTGATTGGCTCGTGTGTTGTACGGCGTGGAGGGGGCGGGGTCAGGCGTCTGCATCTCTCTGCGCCTCCATGGCTCGTTGCATCTTCTCCACCATCCACTGAGGAACAGTGAACGGCTTCAGCTCGTCCATCCTGACGTCGGGACAGTCCCTGGACACAGAGCACACGTTCCCATGGCAACCACAATCAGCAGGGGGAGGAGGAGGAGGAGGAGGTGACCCCCCCCCCCCCCCCCCCTTTTTTTTTTTTTTTTAAGACCAGAGCTGGAACCGTCCACCCTGAGGAGCTGTCAGGTGACAGACTCACCTGTACTCGTCGCTGCGGGACAGATCCTGGATGTCTTCCTCAATCAGCAGGTAGGCCTGCAGGTGGACACACAGACGGGTCAGGACTCACGGTCTCGGTGGGTCGATGCCAATCCAGTCCAGAACCAGCCCCACCCACACCAGCTCCCAGATACCCCGCTGTGTGAACCCCAACTAAGTGATGAAGGGTAGGTGGATCTGGGGGGCGCGACCCCACCGTCTCCTGATCTCAGGTGTGGCATGCGTGGGCGTGTCTCACCATCTTCCCTCCTGTCGCTCTCATGTGGTGTCTCTCCGCCAGCCACTGCTTGTCCTTCGCATCTGCTGCGTACTAACACACACACACACACACACACACACACATTTATGAGCTGTCAAGAGTTACATCACTTCCTGTCCCTGATCATGTGAAAGTCCCACCTTGAACAGGTCGGCGTGTTTGATGTAGATGCGTCCTCTGGTCCCGCCCATCCCCAGCGCCCTGTGATGACATCACAGCATGGATCAGACCAGACACATGGAACCAGATGACACGTTCTCCATATTTATTTTGTTTCTCTCGACTCATTTTAGCTGCTTTTATTCCATGATGCACTGATCTTTATGCTTTTAAGCGGTCACGCTTCTGTTGTACAGTGATCTCTTGCCACTTCGCGGTTTAAGTCCCGCAGTTTTAGTTATTCGCGTATTTTTTTCAGAAATATATAATATAATTTTTAAAAAATGTAAAAATCGCAGAAACATCACAGGATGTTGTGAGCCAGCCTGGCCCCTTTAAGAAGGTAGCCTTATGGGTAATGGAGTGTTCCATGCAGCGAAAAACAGACTGTTTCTTTAGTTGTTGTTAGCGTGTTAGCTGCTAATTATGAGCCAAAAATAGCACAATAGCAGCGGTTTCTTATCTACGGTTCAGAGACCAGAGTAGGCTCTTGCCGATTGTGCTAGCATAATTCTTTGGCATAATCTGAGGAATTGAGCATAATTTTTGTCCTTTTTCCAAAAATAGCACTGCTAGCATAATCCGTATATTTTCTTGTATTAATAGCACAATTTTAGAATAATTCAAGAAAACGAAGATCTCAGCTACTAAAAACGATAGATTACTATTAACAGTTGGTTCCACTGCTATTTTGTGATTGCTTTTTAGTTGTGTTGAGATACCGCGGGAATTCGAATGAAAAGGAACCGGAAGTCTGTGTGTCTCAGTCCCAGACTTCCTTAGTCTTTTCTCCCAGTGTTTACTCAAAATTTGCATACTTTACCATTGGTAACTGGAGGCCATTTGAGTGCAAAACCTTGCGCAAACTGTGTCACGCTCTGCTACACGCGATGGTTAGCTAGCTATCCGCGGATAGTTATCCACCACACTATCCAGGCTTTGTGCAACCTATTTTTGTTTGCTGGATAACTATCCGCTGGATAGCAGATTTATCCGCCGTATAGGCCTAACCACCGGATAAAGTTTGTTGTGAAGTTTGTGCACAGAATAATTTTTTAAAAAAGTAGCATCATTTTGAAAAGCGAGCATAATTTTAGCATAATTTGGGCAAAAAACGAGCACTGCCACTAGCATAATATGCCACTTTTACTAGCACAATCGGCAAATGCCTAATATGGCCAGCCTGGTTGCTAGCTTGGAGCTAGCCTAGTCTGGGTAGGTTGACCTGGTAGGTTGACCCCAAACACTGCCAGGCGCTCAGGCTCAGCAACTTTAAAAGTGAGCATAATTTGAGCATTATGGGGGAAAAAACGAGCACTGCCACTAGCATAATATGACACTTTTACTAGCGCAATTGGTAAATGCCTAGACCAGATGCTGTGAAGGTAACAGAAAGACCACAGTTGAGCCTTTGTCTTGTTTCGCTACTTTTTTGTGGTTTTTAAACATATTTTAAACACATTATTTAGGCTCAGGGGGCTCCGGCTACAGGTCGCGGATTCGTCTGTGAGAATGTGTTTATTAAAACCGTTTTAGTTCAAAGTTTGTTTCAAACTACATTCAGGAACTGAAACAACTGTTGACTCACTTGTTGGCCCTGGAGCCCAGAACGAAGGTGCTGCTCTCGTTGAGTCTGGACGGGTCCCACTGAAGCGCACACACACACACACACACACACACACACACACACACACACACACACACACACACACAGCACGTTAGCGGGGTTTCCACTGGCCAGTTAAAGCTCCAACAGGTGGCGTCACACCTGTGCTCCTGTCAGCAGGTGAAGCCAACACAAGCGTCCCACTTCCTTCTACATCGGGCCGCTGTGGCCCCCAGGGGCCCCACACGCTACAACGTCGGCATCAATATTTGAGAAATTGAGGTCAGAATTTTGGGGTTTTATCTTAATATTTTATTAATCTTATCAGGTTTATAAAGTCAAAATTTTTGACTATTTTTTTCTTGAATATTTGCAATTTTTATAAGAAAAAACAGAATTTCGTCCGACAGGTTTGTGATTTTATGTGGTTGGAAAAACGACGTCAGCGACCTGATGACGAGGAGCACCTGGACACACACCTGAGACAAAGGTGTCACCTGCCGTGACGTGTGCGCGACTCACCTTAGGCCCCTCCCTCTTGATGGGCTCAGCCTTGGCCTTCACTCTGAGGACACAAACACACACCTGTTGGTCAGGTGTCTCCAGCTACGTGAACTCTGACGGTGTCACCTGTCAGGTACTCACTGGGAGAAGCCCACGGGCCGATCGGAGGAGAAGACGACACCTGGACGGCTTTTCCTCTGAGGACACAGAACAACAAGTCCGACTGACCGGATCAGAACCCAGAACTGAAGCCAGCGCCCCCCCCCCCCTCATCACCCAGCAACAGCCTGGTGTCTCCGTACCTTCTTGGGGAGGGGACTTCCTCTCTGAATGCAGTCCTCATCGGCAGGTCTGGATCTCTGCGGGACACAGGTGCCGGATCAGAACCAGGACAGGTTCCAGCCTTCCCTGATTGGTGGATCTGAGCGCTCTTACCTTCATGGCGACATCTGGCCCCGCCCTCTTTATCTCCCCCTCTGGAAACAGCTGCTTGGCCTGGTGATGACATCACAGATCACAGAAAAAACCACGGCAACCGAGCAGGTAAACACTGTCAGAGCGGGTCACGTGACCGCCCAACGACAGGAAGTGACCTCACGTGTTCTAGAACGTTCCTGCAGGCCTCCTTGATCAGCTGATCGGTCTGGATGTCGTCCCCCACGTTCTCCTTCACGTTCTCCGCTGCCTTCTCAAAGAACTGGAGCAGAAACAGACGCACACCTGTTCCACACCTGTCCACAGGTAAACCCCACCCCTCCACCCACGCAGGACCTCCCCCCTACCTTCTGGTACTTCATGAAGACGGCCATGATGTCATCGTTGAAGCTGGGCTGAAGCACCGCCCTCAGCAGGTCCATGGACACCTGAGGATCTGTGAAGCTGCAGAAGAAGACAGGAAGTCCAGCGTTGAGTCTGAGGGACACCAGGGCTGCTTCTAGGGCCCCTAGGGTTCCTAGGGTTTCTAGGGTTTCTAGGGTTCCTAGGGTTCTAGGGTTTCTAGGGTTTCCTAGGCTTCCTAGGCTTCTAGGGTTTCTAGGGTTCCTAGGGTTCCTAGGGCTTCTAGGGTTCCTAGGGCTCCTAGGGTTCCTAGGGTTCCTAGGGTTCCTAGGGCTTCTAGGGTTCCTAGGGCTTCTAGGGTTCCTAGGGCTTCTAGGGTTCCTAGGGTTTCTAGGGTTCCTAGGGTTTCTAGGGTTCCTAGGGCTTCTAGGGTTCCTAGGGTTTCTAGGGTTCCTAGGGTTTCTAGGGTTCCTAGGGCTTCTAGGGCTCCTAGGGTTCCTAGGGTTTCTGGGGTTTCTAGGGCTTCTAGGGTTCCTAGGGTTTCTAGGGCTTCTAGGGTTCCTAGGGCTTCTAGGGTTCCTGTGTTTCTAGGGCTCCTAGGGTTTCTAGGGCTCCTAGGGCTTCTAGGGTTCCTAGGGTTTCTAGGATCCCTAGGGTTTCTATGGCTCCTAGGGTTCCTGGGGCTTCTAGGGTTCCTAGGATTCTAGGATCCCTAGGGTTTCTACTGCTCCTAGGGTTCCTAGGGCTTCTAGGGTTCCTAAGGTTTCTAGGGTTCCTGGGTTTCTAGGGCTCCTAGGGCTTCTAGGGTTCCTAGGGCTTCTAGGGTTCCTACGGTTTCTAGGATCCCTAGGGTTTCTAGGGTTCCTGGGTTTCTAGGGCTCCTAGGGCTTCTAGGGTTCCTAGGGCTTCTAGGGTTCCTGGGGTTTCTAGGGTTCCTGGGGTTTCTAGGGTTTCTGGGGCTTCTATGGTTCCTGGGGGTTCTAGGGTTCCTGAGTTTCTAGGGTTTCTAGGGCTTCTAGGGTTCCTAGGGCTTCTAGGGTTCCTAGGGCTTCTAGGGTTTCTAGGGCTCCTAGGGTTTCTAGGGCTCCTAGGGTTTCTAGGGCTCCTAGGGCTTCTAGGGTTTCTAAGGCTTCTAGGGCTCCTATGGTTTCTAGGGCTCCTAGGGCGTCTAGGGCTCCTACATCCTGTTTGGGGCCCCAATTTAGTAGCGATGAGTTCTCAAACCGTTTAAGATCATCCGTGCTGATGAATCACTAAACAGGCTACAATTATATGTATAAGGTCCAAAATAACGTTGATTTAACGAGACAAACGTAGAAACTGATTCTGGACCAACGAATAATCTGGTGTTTTAAAGAAACTGCAACGTTGACAAGCAGTCAAATTAAAAAAGAACAAAGAAACGTTTCTGCCTTCATGAAATCTACCAAACTGAGGAAAAATTCACCTCAGACTTTAGAAATTCACTTTTTGTAGGAAAAAAAAATCCCAAAATTTCCAACATTATAAACTCAAAAACTTTTGGGATCAAAATTATTTATTTCTGAATTTATATACTTAAAAAAAAAAAATTTAAAAAAGTTTTGACTCTTGCAAAATTACAAAAGAAAACAAGGAAATTCTGACTATGAATTTGTAAAAAAATATATATATATTTCTGACTTATTAAATGAATAAATTGTTGACAAAAAATTTGGAATTTCTCATTTAATAAACTGACATTTTATGGAAAAAAACTAAGAACTTCTGACTTTATAAACTTCAAAATTATTTCAGATAAAACTCATTTTCTGATGTACAAGCTAGTTAAATAAATAAACTAATTAAATAAATAAACTAATTGTGAAGTTATAAACTCAAAATTGAAAAAAAAAAAAAACAGAATTTCAAATTCTTAATTTCTAAAAGAAAAAAAAGATCAGAATTTCAAACTTTATAAACGTACAAACTATAAGAACAAAAAAAAATTTTTAAAAACTTCTGGCCTTTTTAAACTTACTTCTGAGAGAAAATCTAAAATTTCTGACTTTAAAAACTCACAAATTTACACCAAAGATGTAATCTATTATTTAAAATTTAATATTAAGTTCTGAATTAAAAAACAAAGTTCCTGTACTATTATTAGTTTAATAAAGAATTTGAGACACCCAATACTTTCGTCAATTTCAACCTATTTTGCAGACCATTTGGAATTGTTGGGTCTTTATGTGCGAGGGTGCAAAAACTTTCAGCCACGACGTTAAACGTTCTTAATTCAGTGGCTACAAATGAAGATAAATTAATATAAATGAAGACGCGTCATTTAATTTGTCGACAAACTTAAATACTGAGTCTGATCTTGTAGCTTCGGAGCTTCTAGTTTTATTTCATATTAATTTTTGTCGTTCTGGTATTGAGTTTTTTTTTTAAACAGTGATGATTTTTATTTTACTCAGAACCAACTTTGTGTCAACTTTGTTGTTTTTAAATGTGCAAGTCAGAATTTCTACATTTTTTCTGAAATGTTTTACTCTCTTAAAGTTGTGAAAAAAACTTCTTTCTTCCAAATCTGTTCATTTTTAAACTTAAAAAATTTCTGAAAGATTCCAAGTAAATAGCTTTACAGGTTAGAAACATTTTTATTCCACATTTGTGACTATAACACCTTTAATATTTAAAATTCTTCTCGCACATTCACATATTTGTTAACTTTGAACTTATAATTTTTCTCCTGCAAATATGTTAAAATTCCTGAATTCTTCTTGTGAATTTGTACATTTAGATTTTCTCACATTTTTCTTGATAATTTTACAGCTTGTAAACTGAAAATTTTCAAGAATTTAAAGTAAGAAATCTAGAGTTTTCTCTCGCAAATATGAGTTTATAAAGTCAAACTGTTTGGTTTTCTCTTGAGTTCACCAAGTTAAAAATGTTTGCTGTATTTAAATGCGCGATATTAATCCATCTGGCGTCTGGTTCCTGCATCAGAGGATCGGAGGGACCAGTGTGGACCAGTGTGGACCAGTAGGACCAGTAGGACCAGTACTGACCTGACAGCGGTGTGTGAGCGGCGTCCTCGTCTGTGAATGTGTCTGTGTTTGATCATGAGGTTCCACGGCTTCTGCAGACAAGACAAGACAATGAAGATGACGATGAAGCCGAAACAAAACGCTTCAGGTGAAGAACGTTTCATCGAACTGCAGCAGGACAGATGTGGACAGATGTGTGGATGAGGAGGGACGTATGGATGTAGTTGTGCTGGAGGATGAAGATGAAGAGGATGCAGAGTTAGACAGTTAGATGGAAGCAGATGATTCACTGTGGAGACCCCTGAAGGAAACAGCTGGAATAAAGGAAGAACATAAAACTAAGCCTCACATAGCAACATGATCTGGATTTGAAAGTTTTCATCTCATTTATATGTGAAAGAAAGATAGATATGTGAAAAAAAGAAAGAAAGAAAAGGAAAAGCGGGGTGAGGGTCCCTGAAGAGGTAGGACCATCACCTTCAGTGTCTCTTCTAGTGCGCTACTATATTACAGATGACATGATATGATGAGTAATTTGATGTTATTTAGTGATGATGCAGCGGTTAGCCGGTTAGCCGCCGTTAGCTGCGGGTCTCACCGAGCTCTGTTCCGGGTTTTCTGGTCCGTCCTGCTCCAGCCAGTCCCGGCCTCCCTCGCTGCGTTGGGCTCCCATGTTGGAGACGGTCCTACTTCCTCTGCTCCGGTCCGGTTCGGTCCGGTCCAGCCGAGCTAAAAATCCGCTGGGCTGACGGAAATCGAAAGAGCTTGAGCTAACTTCCGGTGACCGGTTCGTCTGCGACTCCGGTAAAATCACGGAGACTCGGAGATGACTCGGAACAGCCTCGTTGTCCGTACAGTAACCGGGTTAGAGGTTTATTTTCGGGGAACTGGTGTCATTTGGGTTCACTTGTGTGAAACTACGAACGACAACATCCTGTCTTCCGGGGGGAGGGGTGGCTGTTCCAACAGCCTCCACCACAGCAGGTCCCGCTGTTCCAACAGCCTCCACCGCAGCAGGTCCCCGTTGTTAAAGCTGTCAGCTGTACAGCACGATTAAACTCACTCACAGCCTCGTTCAAAAATCAGTTTTGGTCTCAAGAGTTAGAACAGACATCCGTCACAACTGTACAGGCGTGATTTTTTTTTTTTATTGTGCCATATCAGATAAAAATTGCTTTAAGCAATAAAGTTGACCAATCAGATGGCCTGTTGTCGTTTGATGTGTTTGATTGACAGCTGGCCACTGACGTCATCATTTTAGCTGTGAATTTAAAACTTAACAAGATCGTGGTCATGTTTTTATGCAGAAACTAAGCCGGCCGAGCTGAAAACAGCTGACTGGTGCAGGTGTTCTGCTGATTTCACCACTTTGAAACACCGGAAACACGCAGTTTGAAGGAAAATGGGCTCCAAATGCCGTCTGTTCAAAGCTACGGGTCACGTGACCGGACAGTTTGTGCGCCGTTATATATAGTTATAGTTGTGCCCAGTGTTGCCAGATTGGGTAATTGAGTCATTTCCGCCCCAATCACGTTGGAAGAGCCAACCTGTACATCAACAAAACAAAAAATAAATAAATAAAAACAAATAGCCATGCATGCACTGATTTGACACAGAAAACTAAAATTTGGAAATCTGGAAGGTATGTAAAATGTAGAGCAGCATACCAAGTAAAACATACTTGTAAAAATTAACATTAGTCGTACTAAAACTTGAAACAAACAGTAATATATATAGCATAAGACCTTGATAGCTCCACCACCAGCCAATCAGAGGGCAGGAGGAGATGCTTTTTTATTCAGATTAAACTGGCTCAAGATGAAATAAGGTCAAGTAGACCAAGGTGGATTAAACAAGTCTGAGCAGGAATAAACATCTCCAACATTAACCCAAGTGGATTTAACCAGACAAAACCGAACTAAACCAGTCCAGGCTGGAATAAAACCACTTCAACCTGAATTAAACCAGTATATGTGATTTACCACAGAAGACCATTAAGGGCAGTAGTTTTGCACTGTTTAAAGGATCCTGACAGATGTGATCCAGGCCTTTAAAGCTGCATCAACTGTGCTTTTTTTAATTTCCCCAACTTCAACACGAAATAACTGATGGGTGAAACCAGCGATCTGTTTCCATCTGATACCCAGTAATACCAGGGCTAGGACATATACCGATATTTTTATAAGTCTTGTGTACACAAAAACATAGATTGTCATTTTCATGTTGAAATTCCATCAAAGATTTACACAAATACTTACATTACTTAGTGTATCAAAAAAAAATCAAACTTGTCTATTTTGTTTTTATGTTGTTCTTGTAACTCATGAGTCTTTTAATGGACAGTTTTTTTTTTTAAACCTTTCATGAGATTTGTGTTGACTATTTTGTCACATAGTCACATCTTCAAATAATTATAATAAATGTCAAAATAACAGCACATCAATGTTGAACACAGAGCACTCAAGCGGAAGTAATTCCTCTGCAAAAGAAACATTAAAAAAAAAAAAAAGTAAAAATGCTATGACATTAGATTATTGAATTTTGATTTTAAAGCATTACTTAGTATCAACATTTTACGTGAAGATTGATCCTTAAAACTGGACCATCAGGATCAAAGTATGGATATTTCGGTATTGATCTGCTCGTCTCTACTCTAATGATTTTATGATTTTTTTTCCAGCTGTTTCAACTCCATGAAGAGGTGAAAAGCATGATGGGACAGCAGTGACACATTTGGACCCATGAGTTGCTCTTTTATTTTCTGTCGTATTTGTTTCTTCCCCTCAAACAGCCTGTAAATGAAGTGGTTCGTCTAGATGCTCCTCTACGACCAACGAGGCGCCGCCCGGCGGACGGAGCGGTTGTTGGGTCGCACCAACCGACTGGTGACCTCCGGTGAGAAAACGAACCCTCCAACATTTTAGTTTTACTTGATGAAACGTGTGAAGACAAAAAAAAATAAAAATAAACCGTTGGCGTCCCCGTGACGGGATTCAGAAATTTTACGCGAGTTTGTGAATTAGTTTTAATTTGCTAACTTTTAAATTCAGAATTTTTTTTCTTGAAGCATTTCTGACTTTAAACTGTTTTTTCCTTTTTTCTTTTGCAAATTTTTCATGTTTTTAAACTTTAAAATTTCTCTCAAAAAATTCCAGGCAAATTTTAAAGAAAGGTTAGAAATTTTGTTCTTGCAAATTGACGTATCAAATAAACTTATTTCTGATTTTTCTTTTGCAAATGTTTTTTTTCTCACCTGTGAATTTTAAATTTCCTCAGATTTTTTTTCTTGATAATGTTCCAGTCGTCCTCATGAGAACATGTAGTTTAGCGCCCCAGTTGTTCCTGTAGCTGCAGCAGCCCCACATCATGATCCTGCCGCCGCCATGTTTCACAGTTGGACTCCAAACGTCCCTTTTTCTCATCGTGGACGGTAAAGTGAGTCTAGATCTGCTCAGACCAGATTTTATCTTAGCGTTTGCAGCGGTCATGTGACTGTGACGTGCAACAGAAGGACGAGGTGCACTGGTTTGTACTGGGATGGATATATTTTTTTTTACTGGGAGTAGCTGCAGCCGGTCAGACTGTATTTACACGCCGCGGCTGAACGGACCGTCCGCCGGGCCGCCAGCCGAGCTCCACGACAAACCTCCAGCATGGTTCAGAGTCCAAACGTGCACATGCACAACTGAAAGGAGACGGTGAACATCCCAGCTCACGGATATTACACACCTGTACTGTACACACACATATACATCTTCTTATAACACTTTGGTTTGGTTAAAACAAACTATGAGGCCGTAAATACACAAACACATCTCTTTAAAAAGGTTAAATTAAATCAAATTTAAAATAGAAAAAAAAAAACAGCTTCAACAGCAAAAAAGATCATGAACAGACTTTGGATCAGTCTGACTGTACAATATCTACAAGACTGATGTCACCAGGAGACAGCTGATAGGTCCACCGCCAGCCAATCAGAGGGCAGGAGGCTGCAGCAGAGTGAGAAGTGGGCGGAGACGCTTTTTATTCAGTTCTGTGCTCTCGACTCAAAGATGAGCGACCGGAATAAACCAGACCAAACTGGATTCAAACCTGCCCGGGCTGGAATAAACCGGTCCGAGATGAGCCGAGCCAGTTTAAACTGGAAAAAAATAGTCCAAAGCAGTTTAAACTGGCCCAAGATGAACAAAGGTAAAGCAGACCAAACTGGATTAAACAAGTCTGAGCAGGAACAAACATCTCCAAGATTAACGGAAGTGGATTTAACCAGACAAAACTGGACTAAACCGGTCCAGGCTGGTAAAACCACTCCAAGTTGAATTAAACCAGTTTAAACCAGATGAAGCGACAGCAGTTCATACGCGATCAAACTAGTCAAATCATTTTACATTCCAATATTTCAAAACTCAGGAAAACAAAGTCAAACGTGAAAAAACATTCAAAGGAAAATAAGATTCTTTAAAGACCAGAAATGACTAGAATAAAAAAAATAGTTTTAAAATTAGATGGTTTCTTTTTTGTAAACATAAATAAGAAGCTGTTTTGTTGATCAAATACGAGACGGGAACACAGAACATCCAACTCGTCGCACTTCACATCTGGCGGATCTCCTGCAGCCACGCCCTCCATGCCAGTGGCCCCACCCCCTCTGTCCTCGCTCACCAGTTTGAAGACAGCTGCCGGCTCTGACTCCACCCACCGCTGAGAAGGTGAGGTCAGAGGCGGGACTCTGTCGAAGAAAGACGGGTTAGATAGAAACGATAGCTGCCATGCCAACCAATCACTGAGCCCCGTGGGTGTGGGGACCAGTCAGGCTCCTCCTCCTCGTCACATGACATCAGATGTCAGTTTTTATTGCTGGAGCTCCAACATGCCGCTGATCAGCTGCTTCCTACTGACCAGCATGTGAGTGGAAAACCTCCAGACTTCCGGCCAATCAGAACAGCTGAGGGGCGTAGTGTTAAAATGAGGCCCCGCCCCTGCCGCTGCAGGCAGGAACATTATGGGATAGAGGTGAGAGTGCGCTACAGATGCTGGTGAGGGACGATCTGAAAGGGCGAGATAATGTCACAAACACAAACACACCACGAGGGGGGGGGGCCTATCCGAGCCACGCCCCTCTACACAACAGCTAGCTTGTCTTGTGGACTGCTACTGCTGCCGCTGCTGCTGCCGTTGTCATGGCCACCAGGTGACGTCACACCACTCTGTGTCCTATCAGGGGCCTTATGGGTGGAGTCTCTGTCTCCGGGAGAGATGTGGGCGGGGCCGGGGGAGGAGAGGGAGGAGGAGCGGGACGAAGAGGGGCGGTACGCCGCCGTCAGCTCTGCCAGGCGCTCTGTCGTCGGACCCCACTTGGCGAATCCTGCGTCGTTCTGGAGGAAGAGCACCGCGGTGCCGTGCACCGCCCGGTAGTACATGTCCTCCCTGAAAAACGCAGCATCACAGCAGGCGTCAGTACACCGACACCGGAGCGCCACGGCAGCTGCCCGGCGAAGGACTGGTACCTCTTGCAGATGTGCTGACTCCCGGACCGGTACTCGTGCTCGTAGGCCGTGACGCTCAGCTGGTGCCGCAGGAAGCGGCTGCCCTCCATGCGAGTCAGAGCCGGGGTCACCGGGTCGCGCCACTCGGGGACGAAGACGATGAAGGACAGCGGCTCCGAGGACTGGTCCAACAGGTCCTGATGGAAACACAAACCCCGGTGAGCCCACGGGCCAGTACGGACCCGTGCAGGCAGCCGAGTGGTGTACTGACCTCAAAGTGCGTCACCATGGCGTCCATCAACTCCTCACAAAATGGAGGATTAGCTTCAAACGAGCCGCTGACGGGACTGAAGGACAGGAACGGCCTGCAGACACACCAGTTACCGAAATATTGACTGCTGTTTGGTCTCTGGAGGAAGGTTCTGAGGTCCAGCTGTGAGAGCTTCTGGACTCCAGCCCAGTTCATGGACGGAACCAAGAACCAAGAACCAAGAACTCTGGCAGCTGGATGGGAGCAAGAACCAAAGTCTGGTTGTTCTTCCTGGAGCTAACGTGGAAGGGAAGTTCCTCTACTGACCAATTCAGTTTTATTTGTAAAGCCTCTATTATAAGTAGGGGTGCACGATAACTATCGGCCCGATAACTATCGATAACAAGAAATTATGATGTCAACCCGATAAGTCCGTTATCACGACGAATAGCCCCGATAACATATATATTTATGTCAACACAGCAGTGTCTCGCTCCCTCTGAGCCTTGAATGACCAGCAGTGAATGTTATGTTCAAGTGACGTTGGCATAATCAGAAAAACGATTACTCAGTACTGAAAATCAAGAATACCCCCTCATGCCAGAAAACAACTTGTTAACTCGGTCATAATTTTGGTAGTTGCTGACTTTAATTGATATTCACAGTATTTTTCCACATGTTACACATAAAAATAGAAAAAATAGAAAAGGCTGAAATAACGACTAGCAAACGAGGGAACGGAGGAATTTACGCTACACCTTGAATGCAGCATTCCGGAACAGTGGGCTGAAAAAAAAAATGGCGGCGATGGTGTAGAACCACCATCACCTTGTCATCAAGGTCAGCACATGTCTGTTAATGACTCAGCCACTTGTATCAGGGTGTGAAGGAGGGAAACATCTAAAACCTGCAGGACAGCGGCCCTCAAGGACTGAGATTGGTGACCCCTGGTGTAGAACTTCATTAAAGTTTCAGAGGAAGATAGTTCGCTGGTTATTTGTGACAAATGCTCCAAGCGAAGGAGGGAAAAATAGCTCAAGCTTTAATACGTCAAACCTGATCAGCCCACTGAAACACAACCATCGCTTCCATGGAGTTTTGAAATCACGCTAACGTGAGCTAACATGAGCTAGCCAGCATTAAGTCAACCCCTCCTCTCCTCATCGACCATCATCTAACGCTTCCATGAGACTGAAAAAAAAAAACCCAAAACTACTGAACCTCATTTACTTTAATTAAAGAATTAATTTGAATGGAACCACAAGCCAAAGTCCTTTAAACGTAATTTTTCTTGTTACTATGGAGTTCACTTTTTTAGTTTATTTACACAGACAAGTCTAACTTGTGTCAGGTACATTATGACCTGAGCATTATTTTTTATTGTCATTGAGGAATAAACTTTTCAGTTAGTAATTCTGATGCATGTATTTCCATCAGTTCAAGGAGCCTTTATTTTTTTATATCAGTCAGTAATGAACCTTATTTAAGTTGATGTGAGATATCAAATAGGTTTGTTTGATAGCTTTTAGAAAATGTTTGAGAGGCTTGACAATAATTTTTCATTGGAAAAAATAAATATCTGTTCATGTAAAAAGTCAAAACTATTTTTGGTTTTGTTCATAGTATTGATGTAATGATCTTAGGTATATGTGTGTGTTATCGGTTATCGGTATCGGCCTTTAGGAGATGAAAGTTATCGGTTATCTGTATCGGTTTAAAAAACAGTTATCATGCATCCTTAATTTTTTCAAAGTAAGAGGTTCCCCCTCGACTCCAACATGAAACCCGGCCTTCTTTCACTCCACGACGACGCAGGTGTGTGCAGGTGCAGCCTCACCCTCTGGATCCGAAGAAGCCATCGATGTCGGGGAAGGCGGAGCAGAACTGTTTGAAGTAGCAGTTTAGCGGCGAAGCAAAACACTCGAACGAAACTCCGAAATGCCGATTCAACGCCTCGAACACGGTCACCGGCAGCGCCCCCTGCAGACCCGTCCCCTCGTTGGCGCCGCTGCCGAACATCACCTGGACACCAAAGACACTCTGGTTAACCGAGCCGTCGCCGTGGAGACTGGTGCTGAAACCTGACTGGCCGGTGGAGTCAGGCTGACCTGGTATCTCTTCAGGAGGCACCAGACCCGCGACAGGAACTTCTCAAAACGAGGATCGTCTATACAGCTGTACCTGTACAACAGCTCCTAGAGACACAGACAGGTGACACAGGTGAGACAGGTGAGACAGGTGAGTCCAGACACGTAGAACAACCAGGGATGTTTCTAACCGTTTATGGCCCAAAGATGATGTTTGAGAAAACTATTTAGTAAAACTCAGACAGGATGGGGAGATCAAAAGGTGGTGACGATGCTTTAATCTGTTACGCTTCAAACTGAGTTAGATAAAAACAACCACGGTAGGTATAAACGTTCCGGAAACATTTAAAGGAAAACTAAACCAAAACATAGTTTTCATGAAATATTTAGTGAGAAAAATCAATAAATAATTCTGACTTTGGAAATCTGCAAATCGGCAAGAAGCATTTTTGAATTTCAGACTTTATAAACTTCTTATAATCTTCTTTTGACTGTATAAACCTGAAAAAATTCAAACTTTTCAAATGCATAAATTTGCAACAGTAAAATTAAAAAAATCTTTATAAACTTGAGAAAAAAAAAACAAAATACTAAAGTGAAGACTTACCTATATTTAAAA
This sequence comes from Hirundichthys speculiger, assembly GCA_018398805.1. Lineage (NCBI taxonomy): Eukaryota > Metazoa > Chordata > Actinopteri > Beloniformes > Exocoetidae > Hirundichthys > Hirundichthys speculiger. Next base: position 170,614 of record JAGFBZ010000657.1, read on the forward strand.
AAAAAAAGTTCAAAAATTCTAAATTTCCTTTTCATTTCATAAAATCACAAAAGCTGCAAGAAAAGTTTCAAAATTTCTGAATAAATAAAATTTGCCTATTTGCGAGTAAATTTTCAGAAATCCAAAGTTTACAAACTGACAAATTCACAAGAGAACGATTCAGAAATTCTGACTTCATAAACTCGCAAATTCTAAAAGAAAATTCTTAATTAAATTTTTAGAATCTGTCAGTTCAGGAAAAAAAAAAAAGCAAGTTAATAAAAAAAAGGACATTTCTGACTTTATAAACTGGAAAATGTTCGTCACAAATTTTCTCTTAATAAATAGATAAAAATCTTCTCACTATATAAACTTACTTTATAGAGAAACAAAAACAAAATTGTGACTTAAAAACTTCTTTTAAAGAAAGAATATTGAATTTGACTTCCAAAACTCACACATTACCAATTAAAAAAAACTTTGTTTCTATAAACATGAACCCCCCCCGACTGTTCTGACCTTTCACAATAAAAGCTTCGGAACCACTAACCAGCTTGCTGAAGTGCCCTCGGTTTACTTTCACCATCTCGCCTCTGAAGCGCAGACACGCCACGTCGTTCTCGAAGTGCAGCTCCACCCGGGGGAGGGGGGGCGTGGGGGTCGCCAGACGCACCGGGTAACAGTAGACGAGCCGAGACGGCGGCGGCGACGAACACGTTTCTGCACGACAGCAGGCGGGCAGGTAAGCGACAGACGGTGAGTTAACACAGAAAGCGGCAGGCTCAGGTGGGTGCGCGTGGGCGGGTCCTGCAGGGGGCTGGGCTCGGGTGCGTACCTGTGGGCGGGTCCTGCAGCAAGCTCAGGTGCGTCTGTCGCAGGCGGCGGCTGTACTCTGCAGACAGCTGGTAGATCTTGGAGCAGATTCCCTCCACAGAGTCTTTGGCGACGGCGGTGACGTGAGGGCCGCACTGCTGCCTCAGGTGTTCCAGACGGTCCTGCAGACACAGCAGGTGAGGTCACACCTGTCTCCTCTGAGCTGCAGCCATGTTCTGAAGCTAGTACCCCTCTTTTAATCCCATTTTTAATGTCAGGTTTTAGTTCTGACTGTCCCAGCCCCGGTACCTCCCACACTCTGACTCTGACACCTGCTGGTGTCCTGAGGTCATGTGACTAATTCAGGAAGAGAGCAGGTTACCATGTAGTCCTCTTTGCTGGCGGAGTGATCTCTGCGCAGCCAGTTCATGGTGTCCTCGGCGTTCCACTTCACCACCTTCCTGCTCTCTGGACTCGCGTTCCTACACAGGTGAGAGCGTTTCAGCGTTGGCCCCGCCCACCATCTGCTGACCCGAGCGGGAGGAAGCTCGGTGACAGGTGACCTACCTGGAGTCAATCATCCTCTTGGCAGCTTCAGCGTACTTAAACAGCAGCTTCCGGGCCTCCTCTTTGTACTTAATACGAGATAACCTGAGACACAGGTACCGGCATCAGATCAATACGACTCGATCACTGCATCGAATGGAGGACAGAAACTGATCCAGTCTAGACAGACGGGCGGGCGCTCACCTGATGGGGATGTCGTTCATCACCTCTCTGAACATGGACGGCGAGATGACGGGCTCACAGTCGCTGGGGAGCAACGGGTCGTGGCCTTTATCGATCACTTTCCTCTCCAGCAGCCACCGATTGAACGACTCCCGGGGCGGATCGATACCTGAGCGGTGCAGATGGGCGTCTCGTGAACAGACCAGGTGATCCAGGTGTGTTTTTCAGACAGGACGCGGGTCGTACCTTCTCTCTGGTGGCACAGCTCGTGGTAGTGTTGCCTCAGCTTGGTGACCAGCTGCGCTCTCTGCAGCTCTATCTCAGGGTGGGGGGGCAGGTGACTGGCGGGGGGGCGCTCTCTCTGATCACGGCGTTCGTCTGGATGTCCAGATCCCAGTAGATCCTGAAACGACAACCCACAACAGATCAGTGGACCGTCCTGAGTGGGCTGTCAGCAGGGGGGGGGGGGCGTGGCCTCAGTACTCACACTGCAGGTCTGTAGGGGGCGGGGGCGGGCGCTGGAGTTTGTGGTGGGGTGGTGGTGGTGGTGGTGGTGGTGGTGGGCGTGGCTGTCTGGGCCGGCTTCTCCTCAGGGGCGGCGCTCCAGGGTTTGCCTCCGGGGGTGCTGGGAGAGATGGGCGTGGTGGGCTCCACCTAGACACAGCAGGAGACTTGGTCAGAGGACAGCATTTCCCATAAGGCACTGCACACCAGGTTTCATTTCCATTACCCTTGAAACTGAGAGACGCTCTTTACATCCAGAGCCAGTATTTCTGGAAGGATTTTTTTTTCCCCCTTTACCTTTGCCCGTTTCAAGTTATTTGGCCCCGCCCCTTGCTCTTCAGAGCTCCTCCTCTTCCTCTGACCGTTACCGAGGTTACCGTCTCCGCCCTCAGCCGGAGCTGCGTTCAGGCCGAGAGGATCAGACTGCAGACAGACAGACAGACAACACTTTGGTCTTCAGGGTGAAACTGGTGGGAATGTTAAACGTTCCTCGCCGCCGTGTTCCGGGGACTCACGATGACATCGTGCTGACCCAACACTGGCACCTCCCACAAGCTCTGATTGGTGAATCTGTTGAAGTAGTACGGCCGGTTCTCCCTTCGGGACCAGCACTTGGACCATCCGGCCTGGACCAGCTCATCTGCCGGACACACAGGTAACAGACGGGTTCAACCGCTGAGCGTGACGGATTCAGGACGGGTGACACACACACACACACACACACGTGCACCTACCTGGAAGCTCAGGTGTTCTGGAGGCAGTTGACGGAGAAAGGGGCGGTCCCTGAGAGGAAGCAGAGGCAGAGGGAGGCAGCAGGGTGGCCGCCTCCCCCTTCACAGATCCCTGGCTGTCATTGGACATCTTAACTGCTCGTCAGAATGACATCAACCTGCGGACAGGAAGACACACAGAAGGTTACTACAAGTGCTGGGCGATATGGAAAAAATCATATATCACGATATGGACTATTTTATATCACGATAACGATATATATCACGATATACCATAATAAAGTATGTTTTCAGTTATTCCCTGAAAAGTTTGACAAAAATTTAATTGCTTACTTTTCAACTTTATTTTGAAAGGACATTTAGCTGAACTGTCACAAACATACATTTTAGTGCAGCAAAAACAGGTAGGTACAGAGGTACAGTAGCTTTCACATTTTTTTTAAAGTGCACAACAGTTTCTGAGAGGAAAAACACATTTTTGCACTGAAGTTCAGCTATAAAAAATAAACACAAATTATTTTTCAACTTTCTGAAATCTGTAACCTTGTAGTAGTGCTGGGCGATATGACGATACATATCGTGGGGACAATATAAAAGTGTGTATCGTGCCATTTCTCTTCTATCGTTTCTAACCTAATTTTATCAATTATTACAGCAAATATGTAATTAAATAACCTGCAATGATAAATTTGATAGAATCATATCTACTTCTACAAAGTAGCCTTTTATGTTTGCACTTTTATTCATGGTTAATGCCTTAAACAGAGTTCTCTTCAACCCTGATGTTTACTTTAGACACTTTATATTGGTTTGCAAACTTTGCACTACAAGGTTACAGATTTCAGAAAGTTGAAAAATAATTTGTGTTTATTTTTTATAGCTGAACTTCAGTGCAAAAATGTGTTTTTCCTCTCAGAAACTGTTGTGCACTTTAAAAAAATGTGAAAGCTACTGTACCTCTGTACCTACCTGTTTTTGCTGCACTAAAATGTATGTTTGTGACAGTTCAGCTAAATGTCCTTTCAAAATAAAGTTGAAAAGTAAGCAATGAAGTTTTTGTCAAACTTTTCAGAGAATAACTGAAAACATACTTTATTATGGTATATCGTGATATATATCGTTATCGTGATATATGATTTTTTCCATATCGCCCAGCACTACCTTGTAGTGCAAAGTTTGCAAACCAATATAAAGTGTCTAAAGTAAACATCAGGGTTGAAGAGAACTCTGTTTAAGGCATTAACCATGAATAAAAGTGCAAACATAAAAGGCTACTTTGTAGAAGTAGATATGATTTCTATCAAATTTATCGTTGCAGGTTATTTAATTACATATTTGCTGTAATTATTGATAAAATTAGGTTAGAAACGATAGAAACGATAGAAGAGAAATGGCACGATACACACTTTTCTATCATCCCCACGATATGTATCGTCATATTGCCCAGCACTAGTTACTACTATAAAATAAATACATCTGCTGTAGCATTTATTCAGACACTTGGCTGCAGGTGAAGGATCACGTTAGCATCAATGAAACAACTTCTGTGGCGACGGTAATCTGCAGCTCCAGCTGATGATTCAGCCTGAGCTCGGCTCTTCTGAGGATCTGACCCCAATATGGAAATCACAGGAAACACTTTTCTGTCATCCATCACCACTCGGTCCTCACTGAAGTCTCCTCTACACACAGTTTCACAACGACAGAACAAACTTCTAATCATCTCATCTAACCCTCCATATAAACTCATCTTCCTTTCAGCCACCAGGGGGCCCCAAAGCTACAAGACCATCAATATCTAGAATTAGAGGAGAAATCAAACCAGCCGTCGTTGTTTGGAGCCACTTAATTAAGAACCTTTAATTAGTTCACTGTGTATGCGCTGTTGGGGTTGTGATCTTTAAAGTTTTTAAAGGGTTTATAAGGCCAGGAAGTCTGAATTTTATCATGAAAATTTGCAAGAGGGAAATTATAATCATGACTAGATTATGACTTAACTAACCAGGGGTGTCAACGGGAAATTGGAAAAAAACACTGAAGCGGGGGGGGGGGCTCGAGAAAATTTGGAGGTGCTTTAGGAGGCATTCTGAGCACAGCATTGTGTATTTGTCCATATCGTTACTTTTGCATGGTTGAAACAAAAACCTGCAGCCTTTAATGGATCAGTTTGACACCCTTGCCTTAAGCCTTTACAATATACCTGGGGGATAATTGACGTTACATAATGAAATGCAAAACTCGCAATCTGGTGCCTCACTGCACAGGTTTGCAAAACTCTGCTCATACTTAAAATCCAATTCTTACTTTCCCTCAACAGAAAATAAAAGATAAAAATGGCACAAAGTTTAATTATTCCTGCTAATGTGAGAATCCACTGAGCATAAGGCTGAGGTTAGATATCAAAAATAAAAGTAGTTGTTATAAAACAATTAAGTTGCCTATTAAAGGCAAAATTCAGAATGATGATTCAGTCACTGATGAACTTCAACAGTAAAACATCACTGACAACAAGATACATGGATCCAAAACTTTAGTAAGCAGTTATGAAAAATAGCATGTTAAACTCAACATGTCTTTTTGAGGCCTGTAACTCTGAACATTAGCCTTTCTTATTTATTTTTTTTAATTACAAAAGGCTCTACTGAATAACTAATACTTCAGGCATAGTGCGAATCAGGGGCGCCGAAAAGGGGGGGTAAAGGATACGGATTATAGGGGCCCATGATTGAGGGGGGCCCAGAGAGGCCCCTAATGATGATCAAAAATAGCATCAACAAATTTCGCCGCTGTGTTGGGGGGCCCTGTAAAGATTCTTTTCATGGGGCCCAAAATCCCTAGCAGCGCCCCTGGTGCGAATTACAGGGGGGTTTGGGGGTGTTTGACCCCCCCCCAATTACAACTTCGACCCCCCTAAAGAAGGGAAAAATTGTCATTTTTGTCATCTTCGACCCCCCTAAAGAAGGGACAAATTGACATTTTTGTCATCTCTAGAAAATGTTGACCCCCCCCAATTATCATTGTATAATTCGCACTCTGACTTCAGGCATGAAAATCCCCCACCTTTCGGCGAAATTTGCCGTTTTGAAGTCAAAAGAGAGACCTACGTGAATCATGTAGATCCGAGGAGTTTTCTATTTTGAGAGGGGAGGGGGTCGGCGCCGGGAGATTTTTTTTAATTTAATTGTCACATAATTGCCCTAATATGTAAACTGGGCACTTCAGAAACCGGCAATTTAAATGTACTTGGAGGTTACATTGCTAAGCAGGACGAGAAGCAGGACCTAGCAATGTCCACGCCGGTGACGAGGCAAACAAGCTTACGTTTCCTACATTTACCAGTGGTGAGAAGCGCTGTTTATTTCATCCGCGTTGTCTAACAATAAATAAGTACAATAAGGAATAAACATCTCTCCTGTGAATTTAAAGCTAATAATCATCCATCCAAGCAAGAAAGGGAGAAGTAATATCAGAAAATATGTGCTTCGGGCTTACTTTGACGGTGGATCTGGCTGTAATAGCGGCTGGATTGTCAACGGGATCATTGCGCATGCCCTGGTCTCAATCACTCAACCAATCGCAATTGAGAATTCACGTCACGTTGGTGGCGGCGGCGGCGGAGGATACCCCCCCCCGAAAATATTAAACCGGATCTGCACGTATCTCAAAAATGACCCACAGGATGGCAAAAAACTCTGAAATCAGCAAATCCGCGGAGAATTGACACCCCTGACTAACTCAAGAAGTTAATAAAGTCTGAAATACTGAATTTACTTGTGCAAACTTGCACATTTTTGGAAGTCAGAGATACTTTTTTTTCCCTCTTCAAAATCTGTATTAGATTGAAAAAAAAAAACAAAAAAAACTGATTTTGTATGCAAATTTATTAAGCTTCTTTATTAGGAAAAAGAATGGATTTTTTTTCCATGAAAATCTGTAGTTTTAAAGTCAGAAAGACTGATGTTTTTAATTCATGAAGCTGTAAAACTGGAGGAAAAAAAATAACATCAGAATTTCCAAATTTATAATCAGAAATATTAACTGTTTCTGACAAATCTGTAGGCTTATAAAATGTCAGAAATACTGAATCTTTTCTTGCAAATTTTTAAGTTTATACAAATCAGAAATTATTAAACTTTTCTTAGTTTTTAAGGTAAAAAAATACAACTAAATTTGTGAATGTATAAAGTCAGAAACACAGAATTTTTTCAGTGCAAATTTGCAGGTTTCAAGTTTAAAATACTGATTTTATTTTAAAATAAAGAATACAGATATTCTTTCTTGAAGTCTTGCAACAAATATTTAGGAATAATTAATTTCTCTCTTGCAAATTTGTGTATTTTTCAAGTAAGTAATTCTGATTTTATAAGTTTCTATCATTGGAAAAGAAATCAAACAGCATTTCTGAATGTGTTAGGTTAGAAATATTGTTTTTTTTTTCTTACAAATGTTAAAGTTTATGAAGTTTGGGGGTTCATCAGGTCAGAAATACAGCATTTACTTGCAAATGTGACAGTTTTTAAAGTCAGAAATTCTTCTTTTACTTGAAAATTTGCAAGATATTTAATTTAAAAAACAATTTTTATGTAAATTAATGACGTTTTTAATGTCTGAAATTCTTGTGTCTTGCAAATTTGAGTTTTTAAAGTCAGAAGTACAGTTTTGTTTGTTTCAGATCCAGGTGTGCTTACAGACATTCATCAGAACCGGACCAGGTGCCTCAGAGTCAGATGACCCGCTCAGGACTGTCAGCGCATCAATCAGCATGACAGCACCTGCATCGGTGGAAACTGCTTCACGTGACAGATGCTGCTCAGGTGGGTGTTTCTGTCCGCGTGAATGCTGCTTTGTTTGGGTTTATTTCTGCCGCTGTGATGGAGCGGGAACAAGAAGGGAATCTGCTGATGACGTGTCACGTGCACAACCTGTCCTCCAGGTAAACGGCTGGGACACTGATGCTGTTGTACCCTCCTGGTTCACTGACATCTCCGAACGGAACCGGGCTGCAGGTGTGTGTCACAGTGGACAGAACCCAGACGTCCCGCCTCTGACGGATATCCCCCGCCAAAACAGCGTTCGGCACAGCAGCACGTAGGTCGGTTAGCGGATGAATTTATCACATCTGTCCGATCAGCAGCGCAGCGCTAAAAAAAAACATCAAAGCGCGCGGTGGAAACGTTTAATTGTGTTTTGCTGCTCGTACGCAGAAATGAGCGCCATGGTTACACGCATGCGCCTGGCAGGCTTTCCAGACAAACAGGGAGGAGGAGGGGGGAGGGGAGAGGACAAAAGGCTGCGGCTGCTCCACGAAGCCCGCGCTCAGCTCGCAGACGCGGCAGCTGTCAGAACCGGTCCGCGGCGGAGTCGAACCGGTACAAAGTGCCGTAAAATAACGCGGAGCGACAGTTTCCACCTCTGTCGACTCGACCGGGAGCGGCCCGCGCGGTCTGCGCTCCGGCAAGCAACTGCCGTCAACGCACCGTTTCTCTCACAAGATGGCGGACACGCCCCTGCCACAGCTCTGCGCGTCCCCATCAACGTTTCTGCTCCGCAGCGCCAACTCCGCTGACCCGCGGGCCCGCAGCCCGGCTCGTCCGCCGCCCGATACCTTCAGCCGCGCATCGGCGAGGTCGGGCCGCGCAGCGAGCTCTCTGAGCCTTACCTGGAGCGGTTAAACAGCAGACAGTCGCGGGTTCTGCGCGCTCGTTTCCAGTCCTCTGCTCCGCTCCCTCCCCGCCTGCTCAGACATCTTTACAGGGACCCGGGCTGAGCCACTGCGCAGGCGCGCCGGGCGACCCGCCTCCACTGTGGACGTGTTCGGTTCCCGCCGACAGGCTGAGGAAGTCAAACGAGTTTAAACCGCTACAAGTCTGACAAACTAAGAAAAATCAAATAGTCATAAATATGAACACTTCTTTACGAAAACATTTGAACCCTCCCAGCTCTGAGAACCTTTGAGTGAAAGCAAACATCCATAATCAAGCTTTTGAGAATATTTTTACACTATCAGAAGTCTTCAGAAACTTTTGAGGTTTTCAAGCAAACACCTTTTATAACATGCTTAACTGTCAGAAATATGAAGAACTTTGGGGAAATAGCAAATGTGGCATAAATACCAAATTGGAAAGTCAGAGAAACCTCACCTGCCCTGACTTCAGGATCCAAAATGGCTGCAACTAACGTTCTCTAAGTAAACTCTCAGCTACTTTCACAGTTCTGTTACTTACTCACATTAAATCAGACAAAGTACTGCTTTTTTTTTTCTAGTTATTTTAATCTGTGGACCTGTCGTTTTATTTGCTTACAGATTCGTTATGAATAGGGGAAACCTCAGTACTGACGCCCAACGATATCCATTGGTATCCAGCACCAGTCAAAATCAGCCATTAACGATGTATTTGGCGCTTTTGCTCTGGTTTTGAAAGCAACTATGCAAACTCCCAGTGATTCAGAAGGTGACATTGGCAATGTAGCTACCTCATGGAGCAACAGTGGACATCATGGAAGAGGAGACGGGGAGACTTGGGAAAGTAATGATAGTCCAGAAAACTAGAGCTGTGCAGAATAAAAGAATGAACAAAAATAAATCTCAGACGGTGTCGCAAAAGACCTAAATTCCACACCTGTAGGGGGAACCTCTGAGCTAAAGAATGCAAAAGTTCCTCTGTGTCACCTTGAAGACCCCACAAAGTATTTAAATCAGGTTGAGGTTTGGGCTTTAATTAGGTCATTCCTGAACTCTTGATTCTTTCATTTTTCAGCCGTTCTGATGTAAATTTCTAGCTGTGTTTCAGCTGTGAACATTGTCCTGTCACATGACCCGATTTTGGCCAAGCTCGCTCTCAGATAGATGGCGTGCCATTTGATTCTAGAATACTCTGGTATGCAGAGGAGTTCATGGTCCACTCAATGACTGCAGCGAAACACCAAATCATCGCCCTTCCACCGCCGTGCTTGACAGTTGGTATGGGATGTATCTGCTGAAATGCTGTGCTTTTGGTCCAAATGTGGCGTTGGGTGTTAGGGGCAAGCAACTCCACTCTGGTGTCCTCTGTCCATATCAGAGCATGTGAGCGGAGTGGAGCGGCGATAATTTCCGCTCCTCGCTCACAAAGGTTGTCACCGCTCCGCTCTTCCCTCAAAGTCGCAAAACGCCGCTCCACCCATAACCGCTCAGCGCTCCAGTAACACTGCACCCCGCTCCGCTCCGCTCCGCGCTCCGCTCCAAAAATGTTTGCATGCATATAAAATGTACATGTTTACCTGAAGCCTAAGGCCGGGCATACACTGTGCGATATTTTAAACCGTTTGATTCAGCTCTATCTCAAACTGCACGACTAGATCGCTGAGTTCAAAAGTTCGCAGCCCACGAGTAATGCTCTCACGCTGTACGGCCCGATGCTCTGATGCGACTTGACTGCTTACACTATACGTTCATAACGCACCTAAGGGTGCGTTTGAAATGAGCCAGGCCTGCGCAGAATCGATCACCGGCGGTCGGCGCACAATGCAGATAAGAACACGTTTCATGCAACAGGAGGATCACTTTTATTTTAACTTCAATCAGCGATCGAGGACACTTTATCTAAGAACGTGGTCTGCAAACTAGGTGATCTAACAGGAAGTAAGTGTCTCCTCCTGTATGTGCTGGAAACTGTCCGACGTGACTGCAGCTTTTTGTCTCCACCTCCTGCTGCGGCCGCCTGATCTCGTCTACTCGCCAGGCGAGCCGCAGTTCATCTCAAACGCACCTGCTGCTTCTACTGTGCGATACCTTCACGAGGAGTGACCAGGATTTCAAACAAGTTTGATTTCCTTGCGAGCACACGATTTGTGATCGGGAGCTCGTCGGGAGGTGTTAATCTCTCGTCGTTACCCTACGTATACTGCACGAAGCACGACCCACGATAGGGTCGAAATTCGGCCCGATCCAAAAAATACTCGCACGACTGGAAAATCGGCTCAAAACGAGCCGACAGTCGCACAGTGTATGCCCGGCCCACAGAGCCGACAGCCGTTTTAAAGTCCAAAAAATAGATATTTACTGACAAGAAAAAATAAGAAAAAAATTTCACCTAACGGAATTAGCTGGTTTAATACACTTTTGTTTGTTATTAACCTTTCCCGAAACTATTTTTCATTCACTGTTCTCCTCCTATTGTTATACTTGAAGACCGTGATATGAGCGGTAACGGAGCGAAACTGAAGCGGGATGACGTCCCGCTCCAGCCGAATCATCCTAGAAAAAAAACTCCCGCTCTGCGCTCCTTTCAAAATTCGTCCGCTCCGCTCCTCGCTCGCTCACGCTCCGCTCCGCTCACATGCTCTGGTCCATATCAAATCAAATCAAATCAAATATACTTTATTGATCCCCCAAGGGGGAAATTCAAGTTTCAAGTACATCAGAAGCTGCAGTCTGGTGCGCTCCTTCTTCATGTCCCAGTCCTGTCATATAACATTGTTCCAGAAGTCTTGTGCTTTGTTCAGATGTCGTTTTGTGAACCTTGCTTGCGTGCTTCCATGTTCTTTTAAGATAAAAGAGGCTTTTATCTTGAAGCCCTTCCAAACAAACCAAACTTGTTCAGTCTTTTGCTCATTGGGTGCGTTTACATGGGAAGTTTAATTCCTCTTTAATTCAGAATTAAAGTTAAAGCTGAATAAAAGTTACCATGTAAACACTTAATTCCATATGAAAATGTCAATTCCGAATTAAACTTAATTCCGAAGTAAATGGCTGGTTTATTCCCATTTTAATTCCGCATTAAGTAATTCCGCGGTCATGTATACACTCATTCCTCTTTAAATTAATTCTCGTCTTTCTGCGGATGCTAGTTCTCTTGCCCGTCTGTCGCGATGACGCTTATATTCCGGCAGCACGCAGTAAACGGTGTTCAAGAGCAGAGGCGATTTATTTAATAAATAGCTTGGAGGAACTGGAAATAATTAAAAGAACAGATGGCAGGAAACATAAAAATTGTGAGCTTTTCAAAGCGGCCAGGTTAAATGAAGGAGGTTTCTCAGATAGAGACGCCACCCAGGTCAAAAATAAGTGAAATGTTGTTGCTAATCGAGTTAGCTAAGTTTGTTTTCTTCCGGTAGATGTAAAGACGTCCGCCCCCCCCCCCCCCCCCCCCCCCCCCCCCCCCCCCCCCCCCCCCCCCCCCCCCCCCCCCCCCCCCTCCCCATCCAATCAGAACCCTTCCCAACCCCCAGACCTAAAGCGGAGTTGGATAAAGCCGAACAAACGTGTTTTCCATGTAAACCTTAATTTGGAATAACTATTTCCATGTAAACTCGAAGGAAAATAGTTTAATTCGGAATTATTTAATTCTTAATTATTAATTCTGAATTAAAAAACATCATGTAACCGCAGCCATTGTCATGTCATGGACCTAATATAGCCCTTTTTTTTTTATTTTAATTTATTTTACATACCATCCCATGGTCTGACATTTTGGTAAATGTGAAGCGATGTCCAGTCCTGATGGGACTGGCATCTGTCTGTTTTCTCACTGGAAATGGAAATGGTTTTCTAGACCTTCACAGATTGATGTGCATCAGCAAATGCTCCTTTATGTAATAAAGTAATAATTCATGTTTTTCCCTCTTACCATTGTGTTGACTCAAACCTGAATTCTCCAGACAAGAAAACTGCTAAAACATGGACTGATGATTATTGGCACCTGGCTGCAATTTTCAGATACTTCTCTGGCTGGACTGGAGTTCATCGAGGACATAGGTGGAAAAGTCCTCACACTGCTTAAACTCTCCCAGAAGAGGATTTGACTTTATTAAACTCATAAGTAGAACCGTTTCTGTCTCTATACAGATTATACAGAGCTGTGGAACCCATGTAGCCACTGGAGGGCACCCAAGTTGCAGGGTCAGCCTCAATATCCAATAATAATGGAGAAATAAAATGAGCTGTCTTAGTTTGTAGCCACCTAAATGAAAAGATTTACATATGTGATCCCCAAGTTTATATAATCACAATTTCTGATTTTTCTTTTCTATCACAAATTTGGTGATTCTATAAAGTCACAGTACCTGAGATTTTGCTGCCAAATTTGTTTAAAGTCAGATATTATGATTTTTTTTTCCTTCATGGAATTTCATGCCTCATCTCTGCTAAAAATGGCTTCAATGCTTTACAAATTTATAAAGTCAGAGTGCCCAATTTTCTCTTCCAAATAAATTTGCGATTTTATGAAGCAAAATTCTGAGTTGTTTTTTTTTTTACTGGACTTTAGCTTAGCTTGCTTGAGATATATTTATTAAACTAGTTCAATCTAAAGAGTTCAGTTTAGTTTAGTTATGTTTATTGAACAGGGACGATACATACAACATTGTCACAAAAAAATGAAAAATGTGATGCATATAAGACGTCTAGCTTCAGCTAATTTGCAGTAAATTCTAAATTGTGTCTCAAAAGCTAGCAGCTTTAGAGCAGCCCCAGTTTACTGAGATGAGCAAAGAGGACACTAGGAACTGTTATAGTGCCATTCATTTTAACAAGCGTATTAGCTGGTCTTAGAGCGGAACAAATCTTTATCGTCATAAAATATCAGCTTCGGTTATCGTATGACAGAACATTTGGATATTTTTGTGAACTATTATTGAGCTCTTGGATCCATCTGTATGGAAGTATTTCTGGGACCACCTAAGTTTGAATACGAATTTTTAAGATTGAAAATTTTCAGCATCAAAATCAGACTTTGAATTTTAAAAAACATCAGATTTCTAGCACTGAATTTTTTTTTGCCTCTGAATTTTATTTTGTTAAAATAAATTCAGTGTTAAAAAAAATTGTTGTCTTAAAATATTCAGTTTTTCAAAATTCAACACGCAAAGAAATTCAACACCCCAAAAAATTAAGTGTAAAAAAAAATCGACATCTCAAAAAAATTCAGTGTAAAAAAATTCAATTTCTAAAAAAAAAAATTAGTGTAAAAAAATTCAACCTCAAAAAATTCAGTGTAAAAAGAACCAGACTCAACATCCAGGTCACCAGGGAGAAGCAATCGATCCCTGTCTCAATTCAGCCAACGTCCAGCCAATCACGTTACGCTCCATTGGTCATGTGACACCCACCCAGATAGTAAGACGGACCGGTCGGCCATGGCAGCAAACTCAGGTGATGGTGCTGCGGTGGAGCGAAACGTGATTGGCTGGACGTTGGCTGAATTGAGACAGGGATCGATTGCTTCTCCCTGGTGACCTGGATGTTGAGTCTGGTTCTTTTTACACTGAATTTTTTGAGGTTGAATTTTTTTCTGTTTTTTTCAAACAGAAATACTTCCATACATCTGGGCCTGTTGTTCTCAGAAACCAACAAAGCCTCTTCTGAATACGTCATCACCAGCTGCATGTACAACTCAAATCTGGGGGATGTATTTTTAAATTTGAATAAAATGAAAAGACTTTCAAATCACTCGAGCCAATGTTTCATTCACAACAGAACATAGATAACATAACGAACGTTTAAACTGGGAAATGGTGGCTTAGTAGTTTTGCTGTCGCCAACCACGTGGGAGGTCCCAGGTTCCGATTCCAGCTGCATCAGGAAGAGCATCCGGCGTAAAACTAGCGCCAAGCTTCTGAAGTGGATCACTCCGGTGTGGCAACCCTGAACAGGAAGCAGCCGAAATGAAAGTTTTGAACCATTAAATGAGCTCATTTCAAATGTGATGCCCGCTATAGGCCTCAAAAAAACATTAGTGCAAGAGCACCAAACGTCTGAAACAGGCCAGAAATGTTGGGAGAGCTGGGAGAACGTCTATGGGTGCGTTTACATGGGAAGTTTAATTCCTCTTTAATTCAGAATTAAAGTTAAAGCCGAATAAAAGTTACCATGTAAACACTTAATTCCGAAGTAAGTAGCTGGTTTATTCCTATTTTAATTACGAATTAAATAATTCCGCGGTCATGTATACACTCATTCCTGTTTAAATTAATTCCCGTCTTTCTGCGCATGCTAGTTCTCTTGCCCGTCTGTCGCGATGACGCTAATATTCCGCGCTGGGCTTGTTTTCAAAATGGCAGCACGCAGTAAACGGTGTTCAAGAGCAGCAATTTATTTAATAAATAGCTTGGAGGAACTGGAAATAATTAAAAGAACAGATGGCAGGAAACATAAAAATTGTGAGCTTTTCAAAGCGGCCAGGTTAAATGAAGGAGGTTTCACAGATAGAGACGCCACCCAGGTCAAAAATAAGTGAAATGTTGTTGCTAACCGAGTTAGTTAGTTTGTTTTCTTCCGGTAGATGTAAAGACGTCTGCCCCCCCCATCCAATCAGAACCCTTCCCAACCCCCAGACCTAAAGCGGAGTTGGATAAAGCCGAACAAACGTGTTTTCCATGTAAACCTTAATTCGGAATTACTATTTCTATGTAAACTCGAAGGAAAATAGTTTAATTCGGAATTATTTAATTCCTAATTATTAATTCCGAATTAAAAAACATCATGTAACCGCAGCCAATGAACTATTGAAGTTAACTGCTATCAGGTCTGGAACATGGTCAGCTATGAAGGGATGATGAGAGAGGCAGAGTCTCTCTGAAGTAAAGATGGACAGAGGCTCTCCAATCTGTGGAAGAGTGAATAAAAAGATGGGTGAATACTTTAAAAACAATATTCTACAATGCCAAATCTCAAAGGCTTTGCGGATCTCATCATCTTCAGTTCAGAACATCATCTACAGATTCAGAGACACTTGAGACATATCTGTACGTCAGGGACAAGGACCAAGACCTTTACTGGATGTCCGTGGTCCACGGCATCACTCATCTTCATGATTGTGTCAATGACATCACTAAATGGATCCAGAAGACTTCCAGGAACCACCGCCAGTAGACACAATCCACCGTTCCATCTGCAGATGACAACTGAAGATCTACCATCAGCCAGGAGGACATATCTGAACATGGTCCAGAAGAACCGTCATGCCCTGTGGACCAAGACTCATTTAAAATGGACTGTTTCAATGTGGGAAAGTGTTCTCTGGTCTGGACCAGTCCAGATCTGATGTTCTGGTTGGGAATCAGGGACATCGAGTCCTCCAGCGTGTTAGCAGTGTTCACTTCTAAAGCATCTCTGATGGTCTGGAGGTGCAGAAGTGACTACGGTCTGGACGGCCGGCATGTTCTGGAAGGAACTCTGAATGCTGGAAGGCTTTTATCAGAGAAGAGTCCAGGAGCTGAACTGGACCTGCAGTCCAGATGTTTCACCAACAGAGAACATCTGGAACATTAAACCGAAAATAAGTCAAAGGTGACCAGGAACTCTGCAGCAGCTGGAAACCTCCATCAGACAAGAATGGGACCGAAATTAAATGAAATGAAAATGAATGAAATGAAAAATACTTTATTAATCGTAGAATCGTTGTCAAGCTGAACTCCAAGGTACTTGTATTCCTCCACCACCTCCACCTCCTTTCCCAGGATGGAAACACTGCTGTGTTGATTCTTGCTCCCCCTGAAGTCGACAATCATCTCCTTAGTTTTGCTGGTATTTAATACGAGATGATTGTTACTACACCATTTCACAAACTGACAGATCAGTTCTCTGTACTCTGCTTCCTGTCCGTTGCTGATACACCCAACAACTGCAGAGTCATCAGAGTATTTCTGCAGATGACAGGACTCAGAGTTGGACTGGAAGTCAGAGGTGTAGAGCGTGAAGAGAAATGGTGAGAGAACAGTTCCTTGTGGTGCTCCAATGCTGCTGACCTCCATCTCAGACACACAACCTTTCAGTCTCACAAACTGTGGTCTGTTTGTGAGGTAGTCATAAATCCAGGAGGTTGTGGAGGAAACCACCTGGAACTGATGGAGCTTCTCACATAACAACGCAGGCTGAATTGTATTAAAAGCACTTGAGAAATCAAAGAACATGACCCTCAAAGTGCTGCCTGATTGGTCCAGATGAGAGTGGGCTCTGTGAAGCAGGTAGATGATGGCGTCTTCAACCCCAAGCCCATTACGATATGCGAACTGTAATGGGTCCTGAAAGGTGCTGACCTGCTTGTTGAGGTGGACCAGTAAGAGTCTCTCCAGGACTTTCATGATGTGAGATGTCAGGGCAACTGGTCTGTAGTCGTTAGGTTCAGCTGGTTGGGGTTTTTTAGGCACTGGAACAAGCCAAGATGTTTTCCACAGCACAGAAACTGGTTTCTGTCTCAGACTGGTGTTGAAGAGGTGCTGGAGAATCGGACATAGTTGCATTGAGCAGATCTGGAGAACTCTGGGACAGACGCCATCTGGACCTGCAGCCTGGTTCTGGTTCAGTTTCTCCAGTTGTTTTTTGACCCGATGGGGTGGAGGTGGAGGCAGAGGAGGTCTCTGAGGTGGAGAAAGATGACGCTGTTTTCTGGTCCATGACTGAGCTGCAGGTCAGTCATGGACCAACACCAGAACTCCAGAAACCCAGAACCTTGATGCCCAGATGTCTTCAAACTGTTTAGAGAAGAAGAGATGCTCCACCACCTGCTTCTGAAATGAGCTCATCTTGTGCATAAAATTGTAAAATTTCTCAGTTTAAACATTTGTCAAGCTCTGTTGTGAATAAAATATTGGCTCAAGTGATTTGAAAGTCCTTTAGTTTTCTTTTTTTTTTTTTTTTTTTTTTTAAAAAACCATCCCAACTTTTCTGGAATTCCGACTTTACACAACATCCTCATATGTCAATGATAAAATTAGCCCAACTCACAGAGCGAGTGACTGAAAGAAACCAAAGAAAGTAATGACAGAAGGTGAAGGAGAAAAAAAAACAAGACGTTTATTTATATCTTCGCAGAACCTCGTACAGGTTGGAAACGTAGTCGGCAAGAACGCTGCAGAAATCCAAGGATGTATCACTGACTGTCAAAAACAGCTGTATTTATGCTTGTGGAGCTGCTGCAAAAGTCTTATTTTTCTCTCCGCTGCTGTTTACCGGTTTGAATAAACACATTAATGTATATAATTGCCACGATCATATAAACGCCAGCACCCAGCCTGCCAGCAGGGGGTGCTAGAAGTCTCAAAAATGAAAAGTCGCCTCAGCTGGGTTTTGTTTCGGGATGTCAGCTTTCAGTTTCAACTTTAGATTCACAAATGTGTCATAAACAGATTAATGCATGAACACGGATCATCTGAAAGGTTTTAACCACCCAGTTGAGAGTGAAGCTTTATAAAACACTGGCTTCTGCACAGACACCCGTAAAAAGGTAGAAACTACTGAAAGCAATTCTCCGTGTTCTTTTATCTGGTGCCATTGACGAGACTAGAAACAAAGGTCAATTAAAGAGTTTAATACAATCATGAATACAAAGATTCAATATGCCATGCAGAATATTTCAATCGGTTGCTGGTTCAGCTCCCTAACATCCGAAAAGATGCCAGGAAAATGCACACTGGATGTCAGATTGTGTCCGTTCTTAAAAGATCCAGCGGAGGCGGATCCTTGGTTCTTCTGAGTTTTATGGCTCTTTGTCTTCGAGTCCAGATGGTAAACAGGTCTTCAGTCCGGTCCAGGACTGGGATGTCCCTAAATGTGTTTATCTATGCTGTCACAGACTGTTGGGGGTCGGGGAGGATGTTCCAGTCGTTTAAATCATAAAACCTAAAGCTGAGGAAATCACGGTCATAAAAGAAGACTGCATTCCTACATGTCATACAGTTTAGTTTTAACAATTAAACAGTCCTCAGATAATTTTAATCCTAACACTGCCTTAAAAACAGGAATGAGAGACTTCATCATATCTCATTTATTTCATTTTACAGATGTTAACGGTCCACAGCTGCTGAAATCACAAACTGACAGTTTGGGTCAGATAGTTAAAGCAGACTCAGAGTTTATTGTCTCTTTATTGACGGGTCGGTCACGGAACGAAGGCTGGCTCCACAGCAGTGATGTTCGGATCTCAAATGATTCGCCAGCTGCCGGTCAGGTGTTGTTAGGTGTCAGTCAGATGCTAGTCAGGTGTCCATTTGGTGTCGTCAGGTGTCCATCAAGTGTCAGTCAGGTGCTAGTCAGGTGTCCATCAGGTGTCAACTAGATGCCAATCAGGTGTCCATCAGGTGTCGCCATCTGCTGGTCGGGTGTTATTAGGTGTCAGTCAGGTGCTAGTCAGGTGTCTATCAGGTGTCATCAGGTGTCCACCAAGTGCCCATCAGGTGTCGTCAGGTGTCGTCAGGTGTCATCAGGTGTTGTCAGGTGTCCATCAGGTGTCGTCAGGTGTCGTCAGGTGTCGTCAGGTGTTGTCAGGTATCATCAGGTATCATCAGGTGTCGTCAGGTGTTGTCAGGTATCATCAGGTATCATCAGGTGTCGTCAGGTGTCCATCAGATGTCGTGAGGTGTCCGTCAGGTGTCGTCAGGTGTCGTCAGGTGTCATCAGGTGTTGTCAGGTGTCCATCAGGTGTCGTCAGGTGTTGTCAGGTATCATCAGGTATCATCAGGTGTCGTCAGGTGTCGTCAGGTGTTGTCAGGTATCATCAGGTATCATCAGGCGTTGTCAGGTGTCCATCAGGTGTCGTGAGGTGTTGTCAGGTATCATCAGGTATCATCAGGTGTCGTCAGGTGTTGTCAGGTATCATCAGGTGTCGTCAGGTGTCATCAGGTGTTGTCAGGTGTCCATCAGGTGTCGTCAGGTGTTGTCAGGTATCATCAGGTATCATCAGGTGTCGTCAGGTGTTGTCAGGTATCATCAGGTATCATCAGGCGTTGTCAGGTGTCCATCAGGTGTCGTCAGGTGTTGTCAGGTATCATCAGGTATCATCAGGTGTTGTCAGGTATCATCAGGTATCATCAGGTGTCGTCAGGTGTCATCAGGTGTTGTCAGGTGTCCATCAGGTGCCGCGAGGTATCCATCAGGTTTCGTCAGGTGTCGTCAGGTGTTGTCAGGTATCATCAGGTATCATCAGGCGTTGTCAGGTGTCCATCAGGTGTCGTGAGGTGTCCGTCAGGTGTCGTCAGGTGTCGTCAGGTATCATCAGGTATCGTCAGGTGTCGTCAGGTGTCCATCAGGTGTCGTGAGGTGTCCATCAGGTGTCGTCAGGTGTCCATCAAGTGCCCATCAGGTGTCGTGAGGTGTTGTCAGGTGTCATCAGGTGTTGTCAGGTGTCCATCAGGTGTCGTCAGGTGTCGTCAGGTGTCGTCAGGTGTCCATCAGGTGTCGTCAGGTGTCGTCAGGTGTCGTCAGGTATCATCAGGTATCATCAGGTGTCGTCAGGTGTCAGAACTCTCCTGCTGCAGCATCAGGTCGACGGCAGCCTCCACGTCCTCCACCACGTGGCTTGGCTCCACCAGGCCTGGATCCAGGACCAGGTCTCTGTGACCGTGGAACACCATCTCTGTGACACCGCTGCTCTGGTCACTAAGCAGCGGGGATTGAGGGTTGTAGACACCTGTGCACACCTGAGGACAAGTAGAGGGTCTGTTTAATAGCAGATTTCAGAGCTGTGGAACGTGACGGATTTGTATTTCCCTGTGTGTACAAACCAATATGGAGCGACACTGAGCAGCAGACACCGGCTCTTCCTCCGCCATCGCCACCTGGCTACCTGTTGCCTGGGCAACCAGCTTGGCACTGCCAGTCATGGCGCCGTGCTGCTGTCCCAGGTAGCGGTTGTACAGGTTAGCACCGTAGATGTCCGTCATCAGGTTGTCTCTAGATGAGGACGGAGCGTTACTGTTGTGGTTCAGCGGTAGTTTGGACCGTTTTTATTTATTTATCTGGTTTGGTTTTGGTTACCCGACAGCGTAGACGGTGGACAGTTTGCGGCCGCGGTTCTGCAGGCGCAGCAGCTGCTCGGCGTACTGGTACGTGAGCAGGCTGGGTTTTCCCAGCAGCGCCTCGTACCGCAGCTCTCGACCCGTCAGCTTCCTGTAGACCGACTCCAGACACAGCAGGAACATCCCGTGACCGAACCTGCGGCGCCAGAGCACCATGCCATTATTTATGCAACAAAAGTGAAGGTCGAGTTTAATTATATAGAACATTTACAGTTTACAACAACATAAATAATGCAAACCAAACCAAACAGAGCAAAGACAATAAATCAATGCACAACAATATATATAAGATGTCAAGACAAGATGTCTAAGGTCGACGTGAACTGAAAGCCAACAAGTAGAAATATGTTTGAAGCAGAGATTTGAATGTAGCAACGGATCGAAGTGCTCTAAGTAATGAACGTCTGCTGTTCCAGAGAACAGAACCAGATATCAAAAAGGCCTGGCCACCTCTCCATCTGGGTCGCAGGACTACCAGGACCTTCTGATTGGAACCTTAGTGCTCTGACTGCGGAAGAAGAGGACAAATATGGTGGTGCCGGCCCGTTTAAAACCTTTAAAAAAAAGCAATAATAGGAAGGGAAGCCAGTGAAGTGATGCCAGAACTGAGGTAATATGTCCCTGTTTTCTTGTCCCAGTTAAGAGCCGAGCGGCAGCTGGAGACAAAGATGAGACGACTGGTCGAAACCAACGTACAGAGAACTTCAGGAGTCCAGCTGTGTGGTTATTAAAGCATCTATGGCTTCACTTTGGGCAACACTCTTAGCTGGAAGAAGCTGATTTTGACAACAGAACTGATTTGTTTGTCCAGTTTATGCTATGTCAAACGTCACACCGAAAGACCCCAAAGAGTCATAGAGGAACCTCTAGATTTAACATCTAAGTATATTTGAATATCACCTGCAACGAAACAACGAAAGGACAGATTCAGTTACTTAAACATTGACCTTAAAGGCGCATGTACAGCGAAAACAGCAGTGGGCCCAAAATGAAGCCTTGGGGTACCTCATGAGAAACAGGGATGGGGCATAGAAGAAGAAAATTCACTACGCTGCTCATGAAAGCTACCGCCAGTCAAACACGACCTAAAAAAGGTGATTTGTTTGTCCAGTTTATGCTGTGTCAAACATCACACCCAAATTCTTCACAAACTAACAAGTAAACAACCCCAAAGAGTCATAGAGGAACCTCTAGATTTAACATCTAAGTATATTTGAATATCATCTGCAATGAAACAACGAAAGGACAGATTTAGTTACTTAAACATCGACCTTAAAGCCGGCATGTACAGCGAAAACAGCAGTGGGCCCAAAACGAAGCCTTGGGGTACCTCATGAGAAACAGGGATGGGGCATAGAAGAAGAAAATTCACTATGCTGCTCATGAAAGCTACCGCCAGTCAAACACGACCTAAAAAAGGTGATTTGTTTGTCCAGTTTATGCTGTGTCAAACATCACACCCAAATTCTTCACAAGCAAACAAGTAAACGACCCCAAAGAGTCATAGAGGAACCTCTAGATTTAACATCTAAGTATATTTGAATATCATCTGCAACGAAACAACGAAAGGACAGATTCAGTTACTTAAACATCGACCTTAAAGCCGGCATGTACAGCGAAAACAGCAGTGGGCCCAAAATGAAGCCTTGGGGTACCTCATGAGAGATAGGGATGGGGCATAGAAGAAGAAAATTCACTATGCTGCTCATGAAAGCTACTGCCAATCAAACACGACCTAAAAAAGGTGATTTGTTTGTCCAGTTTATGCTGTGTCAAACATCACACCCAAATTCTTCACAAGCAAACAAGTAAACGACCCCAAAGAGTCATAGAGGAACCTCTAGATTTAACATCTAAGTATATTTGAATATCATCTGCAACGAAACAACGAAAGGACAGATTCAGTTACTTAAACATCGACCTTAAAGCCGGCATGTACAGCGAAAACAGCAGTGGGCCCAAAATGAAGCCTTGGGGTACCTCACGAGAGACAGGGATGGGGCATAGAAGAAGAAAATTCACTATGCTGCTCATGAAAGCTACCGCCAGTCAAACATGACCTAAAAAAGGCGATTTGTTTGTCCAGTTTATGCTATGTCAAACATCACACCCAAATTCTTCACAAACTAACAAGTAAACGACCCCAAAGAGTCATAGAGGAACCTCTAGATTTAACATCTAAGTATATTTGAATATCATCTGCAACGAAACAACGAAAGGACAGATTCAGTTACTTAAACATCGACCTTAAAGCCGGCATGTACAGTGAAAACAGCAGTGGGCCCAAAATGAAGCCTTGGGGTACCTCATGAGAGATAGGGATGGGGCATAGAAGAAGAAAATTCACTATGCTGCTCATGAAAGCTACCGCCAGTCAAACATGACCTAAAAAAGGCGTTTCTAACGTGTGTGTGAGCCTTTATAAAGGCAGACGTTCGGTAGTTCGCTGGTCTAGAGTGTTTTCAAGTGGGTTTTAACTCAACGGCAAGAAAGTAAGACATCAGCGATGCTCTTGGAGGAACCGTCTGGGAAAAGGTCAGGAAACCATTTCCAAACAACGGATGCGGAGCCCCGCGCGCCACCCTGCCGCTGTTACCGTGGTGATGGGGCCTCGGCCAACCACAGCAGGTCCATGTTGCAGGCGAGGACGGGCAGTTGGGTCGGACAGCTGTGTGTCGTAGGTGCGGCCGGGCCTCCCGTTGGTCAGGAGCACGTCGATCAGCAGCTGCAGGTTGGTCTCCCATCTGACTGGCTCCCCAAACAAGATGATCGCTATGGCAACAGTGAGGAAATTTTGGTCAGAAGATAGCGAGGACTCGTCAGTTCCTGCCTTCAGCATGTCGTCCAGTTCTGGGAGCACGAGTCCAGTTTGAATTGTTGAGTCGTAGCTGTAACTTCACACCTCTGCCACAGTCTCACGTGTGTTTTCTGTTCTTGGATACCGGATTTATTAAAATACTTCTCGTAGTCGATGAAACATACTCATTTATAAAATTAGACATGTCAGTTTTGACCAGGAAGCTTGAAATGAAGCAGGTAAGCCTCCTGCGCGGAGGCAGAGATGAGCTGGTGAGTCCTCATGTTCGTCCATGTGAGGCAGAGCGTGACGCTGGCGTGTAACTGACCTGGGATCAGCTGTGAAACAGAAGACATGACGGCCGTGTGCTGGCGTTACCTTGGATCTGCGGCAGGCTCTGCAGAGGAGACGGCTGAAACAGAGGAGCAGGGAGGCAGTGAGCTGCTGCTCTTCCACAAACTTGGTCAGATTCAGTTCAAACAGGAAGTAGGCGACGCTAGTGGACCGAACAACCAATCAGGATCCTCCTGACACCTGAAGGGGAATCGCAGGGGAATCGTGCAATAGTTGTGTAATTATTACCGTAGTAGATGTTTTTAATGTTGCACTGGCTGCGGTTACATGATGTTTTTTAATTTGGAATTAATAATTAGGAATTAAATAATTCCGAATTAAATTATTTTCCTTCGAGTTTACATACATAATTCCGAATTAAGGTTTACATGGAAAACATGTTTGTTCGGCTTTATCCAACTCCGCTTTAGGTCTGAGGGTTGGGAAGGGTTCTGATTGGATGGGGGGGGCGGACGTCTTTACATCTACCGGAAGAAAACAAACTTAGCTAACTCGGTTAGCAACAACATTTCACTTATTTTTGACTGGGTGGCGTCTCTATCTGCGAAACCTCCTTCATTTAACCTGGCCGCTACAACTTTGAAAAGCTCACAATTTTTATGTTTCCTGCCATCTGTTCTTTTAATTATTTCCAGTTCCTCCAAGCTATTTATTAAATAAATCGTCTCTGCTCTTGAACACCGTTTACTGCGTGCTGCCATTTTAAAACTTTGTTTTGAAAACAAGCCCAGCGCGGAATATAAGCGTCATCGCGACAGACGGGCAAGAGAACTAGCATGCGCAGAAAGACGGGAATTAATTTAAACAGGAATGAGTGTAAACATGACCGCGGAATTATTTAATTTAGAATTAAAATGGGAATAAACCAGCGACTTACTTCGGAATTAACTTTAATTCGGAATTGACATTTTCATATGGAATTAAGTGTTTACATGGTAACTTTTATTCTGCTTTAACTTTAATTCTGAATTAAAGAGGAATTAAACTTCCCATGTAAACACACCCACTGACTGTTTGGCACTTTTTAAATTTCGTTGTACTTGTTACAATGACAATCAAGGACTATTCTATTCTAAGAGTTTATCGTCTTTATCAATAATCACCTTTAAAGAGACTAGAGCTGTCAGACAGATGCTTTTTTTTACCTTTCAACAGCTGATTATCAGCAGTGAGTCTTTTATTGTGAAAGGCAATTAGCATCTTTATTTTCTAAATAAGAAAGATTCTCAGCAGTGGAGCATTTACTGGGAAAAATTATCAACCCGGCCACTTTCATTGTGAAAGATTGCGAGCGCCAAGTATTTTACTATACAAGACTGTGAGCATCGGGTACTTTTAATGTGAAGGATTATTGCAACAAGGTTTTTTCTATTGGTAAAGATTCTCAGCAGTAAATGTTTTAATGGAAAAAAAAGTTGACTGCAGATATTGTACTGTAAAAATATTATCAGCTGGTTAAGATTAGAAGCAATGGTTCCTTAATTGTAAAGGATCATCAGCAGGAGGTCTTTTATTGTGACAGATTATAAGTGAAACGTTTTTAACTGATAGTTTCTCAGCAGGAGATCTTTTTACTGTGAAAGATTATCAAAATTAGTTATTTTATTGTAAAACATTATCAAAGTGGGGATCATCAGCGGTAGGTCTTTTAATTGTGGAAAACTATAAACAAAAGGGTATTTTATTGTGAAAACTGTTAGCAGTTGGGTTTTTTTATTGTGGAAGGTTATTAGGAGCAGGCCTTTTACTGTGAAATATTATCAAAAGCAGGTATTTTATTTTTAAAAGACTATAAGAAGTGTCTCTTTTATTGTGAAAAATTTTGAGCAACAGTTATTTTACTATGAAAGATGAATAGCAGTGGGTCTTTTGTTGTGACAGATTATCAACAAGAGCTGTGTTTTATTGTGAAGAATTGTTAGCACTGGGTCTGTTTTGAGAAAGATTATTAGTAACAAGTCTTTTATTGTGAAAGAAAATCAGCAGGGGGTTTATTTTATTGTGAAAGCTCATTGTCAGCAGGTATTTTATTGTGAAAAATGTTAGCAGTTGGGTTTTTTTATTGTGGAAGGTTATTAGGAGCAGGCCTTTTACTCTGAAATATTATCAGAAGCAGGTATTTTATTTTGAAAGACTATAAGAAGTGTCTCTTTTATTGTGAAAATTTTTGAGCAACAGTTTTTTACTATGAGAGATTAATAGCAGTGGGTCTTTTGTTGTGAAAGATTATCAACAAGAGCTGTGTTTTATTGTGAAGAATTGTTAGCACTGGGTCTGTTTTGAGAAAGATTATTAGTAACAAGTCTTTTATTGTGAAAAATAATCAGCAGGGGGTTTATTTTATTGTGAAAGCTCATTGTCAGCGGGTACTTTATTGTGAAAGATTTTTAGGAGTGATCTTTTATTGTGAAAGATCATCAGCAGAAGATATTTTATTGTAAAAGATGACTGGCAACAAGTCTTTTATTGTGAAAGATTATTAAGAGGGGTGTTTTTGTGAAAGATTATCAGTAGTATTTCTGTCGGTGTGAAAGATTATGAGCAGCAGGTCTTTTACTGTGAAAGTTTCTCAACATCTGTTCTTTTATTGAAGATCATCACAAGCAGATCTTTAACTGTGGAAGATTATTAGTTGTGGGTCATTTCATCTGAACGATAATCACCAGTATGTCTTTTATTGTGAAAGGTTAGTATCAATTTATTTATTTTTTTTTTTTACTTTAAGGATTTTCAGCAGCAAATCTTTTTTTTTTTGTGAATGACTGGATGTCTCCTTGATAAGGATAACCAATAAGACGTAAGGAAGCATCTTTATTATTACTGTTGATATTTTTTCATGGATAAGTTGATCATAGAAACTAAACATCTCTGCTCGTCCTGAAGAACAGTCAGCAGGATGTCTCAGGTGCAGCACTCACAGGTGTGGTGGGTCTCCTGTTGTGGTCCACCATGTCCAGCAGGGGGTGCTGTTCTGAGAGCTGCTCCATGGTCACCACCCTCTGGAAACCCAAACTGACCAGGCTGGGGTCAAAGGTCTAACACTTTAAATACACCGACTCCTCCCAAACACAGAAATCGTAGCTCACACGTCGTTTTTAGCGTCTATCTTTACAGGAAGTTGCATTGAACCTCCATTTACTTTTGTTTACAACCGTGACCCTGGCTGCAGTACCAGCCAGCCACCACGGCCTGAGTGGGGGCGCTGTGACACGGCGGTCGAGCAGGTGAAGGATACGTGTGCGCGATGTTGGTGACGGGTCCCTGTCCTGACACCAGCACGCATTTATCATGGAAGCTCTTCATCATCTGCAGAGGACTGTGGGACAGGACCACCTGCTCAGGTGAGATCTGCAGGGAGACAGAGGTCACATGACATCACAGCAGTGACACGAGGGCTGGACAAACACCCGTCCCTCATACCTGGACGTCCAGCGAGCGAGACAGCTGCTGGGCCTTGTGGTGTCTCTGACAGCTTCCCGCATTGGTGACGAAGACGACAGGAAGCGAGAAGTTGTTGTTCCGGTCCACGAGCTTCCTGAGAGCTCGCCGAGCCGCCGGGATCACGGAGCCGCCGCGGAGCAGGACGCCGTCCACGTCAAAGAGGATGCCCGCCTAAACGGAGAGGAGACAGGTGCTTCAGATGTTGTTTCTGCACCGACTGCATCAGAACTAACCCGCGGTAGCATTGGTTACGCTCATAGATTAGCATATGCTATGCTAAAATAGCTACATAAGGTGGTCGTGTTCCAGCCTCCCGTCTGGCTTGTTTGCTACGCCCATTCTTGGATTAACTGGGATGGGGCGAAGTTAGCGCCTGTCAAGATGTCCTCAGATAAATGGGTTTCAAAGCCAATGCTAATAACTGTAACTGTTCTATGTCTGTTAGCATTACGACCAGTGGATGCTAACAGGTATTAACATCCACTGTTAGCCAGGTGGTTCTTAGTAAACACATTATAATTGCAGCTAACATACACTAACGGCTAATGCATGCTAAACATGTTGGAGTGTGTTATACTGAAACTAGTAGTGCTTTATAAATTTAATATAAAGTAAAATATAAAGTAAATTTATTTGACTGGCTGATCTTTATCCATTAGCATCGCTGCAAACAGATGATAATGGCTAAGAGATGCTAAAGTGTTGGAAGCTAATGTGTCCTTGTACTTATACTTGTTAGCCAGGTGTAAACTTTTTTTTTCCTTGGGTGATTCAATGTTTTGTAAATTTACCCCTTGAGCTAGCCAGCTGTTGTCTATGTGCATATCAGAATCAGAATCAGAAACAGAATCAGCTTTATTGGCCAAGTTTGTGCACACAAACAAGGAATTTGACTTCGGTTACTAAGCGCCCTTTGTACAATTAGAATAAAATAAATAAAAATATAACAAATTACTAGCACAATATATACAACAATATACAACAATATATACAAGCTAACATGTTGTTGTGCAACACGCAACTCTGTGTTCAGAGTTCATCAGAGCGACAGCCTGGGGAAAAAACTGTCTCTGTGTCGGCTGGTTTTGGCGAACAGTACTCTGTAACGCCTACCAGAGGGGAGGAGCTTGAACAGTCAATCAGCTGACATATGCTAACAGCTAACAGGTGCTGACTGATATTGGAGTTGTTAGTAAAACTAGTCTTTTTTCTGTGTCCGTCTAGCTAGTTTTGTGAAAAATAATTCCTGTTAACTAGCGGTTCTCTGCATTAACATCGGGGTTTAACAGATGCTAACAGCTAATAGATGCTAAAGAGCCGGAAGTGTCCCTGTACTTGTTCTTGACTTGTTCCTGTTATCTGTGTGTTTACTTTTATTTTATTTTATTTTATTTTATTTTATTTTATTTTATTTTATTTATTTTATTTTATTTTATTTTATTTATTTTATTTTATTTTTATTTTATTTTATTTTATTTTTTTTATTTATTTTTATTGCTCAAAGACTCCCACACAAACTAAACTTCATTATCAGCCCAACGACAAACAAAGACACAGCGTGAATCAGTTTGTAAGTTTTTACGAATGTGATGGTGAGGGATGAAAGAAAGAAAGAAAGAAAGAAAGAAAGAAAGAAAGAAAGAAAGAAAGAAAGAAAGAAAGAAAGAAAGAAAGAAAGAAAGAAAGAAAGAAAGAAAGAGTCCGCACACTGACCTGTCTGCCGGTGGACATGTGTCGGACCGTCTGCTGAAGAAAACCTCGACACCACATGACTCCTGTCTGAGACTCTGTAGACCGTCTGCAGCTGGTTTTAACCACACAGCCGTGAGGTCACAGGGGGCGGAGATGATGTCACTGCCGCCACATCATGTTTATTCACCAGTTAGGATGTACGGTCAGGAGAGAAGGGTTTTGTGCGCCCTCTTTTACCCCTGTGATATTTCTGTGTTTGCAACAAAAGTCATCTGATTGTATTTAGCTCCAGTATTTGGAAAATGTAACCTCGTACAAGCAAAAGCACTTTTGTTCTCTATGTGCCATTGTTTATTTAGCAAAATATAGATACATACAAAAGTCAACCCTAAGTACCCCCTTTACAGGTTCCACAGGATTTTAGAGGGTAAGTTGCAGCCAGATGTTTTGGTACTTTGCTCATCTGGAGCATTTAGGCGTGTGTTAACACAACGTCAACGGTAGACATCAGTAAAGGTCTTAGAGAGGCTGTTCCTGCCGCCCATCAATCTGGAAAGGGTCATAAAATCATTTCCAAACATCTGGGGTTTAGTCCTGGTCCAGATCGACGATCCTGGATCTGTTGATGGAGTTTGTAGCCTTCGGCCTATTTTAGAGGATCATCCATTTGTCTGGATGGTCACTCACTGGAGCCTGCCAGACCCCGAACCGATCTCTGGACCGGACCGAGCCGATTCTGTGCCACATCTTTCGCGCTGCAGAGCCAGAAGCCATGACACCAGCGCTGCACACACACACACACACACACACAGTCACACACACACACACTCAGCCACTGATTAGATGCGGCTGATGGCAGTTTTCTCCTCACATGACAGCACGTGCAGCGATCTGCCATTAATCTGCCATCACATGCTGCAGGATGCTGCCAATCAACCAATCAGCAGCCACGCAGATCCACATGACGAGACGGGAGCGACGACTCTGACGAGGACAGACGCTCCGCTGTGGAGCAGAGCCACGAGCTCGACAGAAGAATCCAGAAA
This sequence comes from Hirundichthys speculiger, assembly GCA_018398805.1. Taxonomy (NCBI): domain Eukaryota; kingdom Metazoa; phylum Chordata; class Actinopteri; order Beloniformes; family Exocoetidae; genus Hirundichthys; species Hirundichthys speculiger. The sequence goes on from JAGFBZ010000657.1 coordinate 200,472, forward strand.
AGGGACAAAAATAAAGAGAGAAGCCCAACTTCCTGATCTATGACATCACACGTGACATCAGACACGAGTTTACATCAGCGCAGTTAAAAATCCTAAACCTCCTAAACCAACATAGTCAGTTTTCATGGGATGACGCTGGGATGACGTCTATATAGACAGGTGGAGGTCAACGCTGGGATGACATCTATATAGACGGGTGGAGGTCAACGCTGGGATGACGTCTATATAGACGGGTGGAGGTCAACGCTGGGATGACGTCTATATAGACGGGTGGAGGTCAACGCTGGGATGACGTCTATATAGACGGGTGGAGGTCAACGCTGGGATGACGTCTATATAGACGGGTGGAGGTCAACGCTGGGATGACGTCTATATAGACGGGGGGAGGTCAACGCTGGGATGACGTCTATATAGACAGGTGGAGGTCAACGGGGATGACGTATATAGACGGGTGGAGGTCAACGCTGGGATGACGTCTATATAGACGGGTGGAGGTCAACGGGATGACGTCTATATAGAGGTCAACGCTGGGATGACGTCTATATAGACGTGGAGGTCAACGCTGGGATGACGTCTATATAGACGTGGAGGTGACGCTGGATGACGTCTATATAGACAGGTGGAGGTCAACGCTGGGATGACGTCTATATAGACGGGTGGAGGTCAACGCTGGGATGATGACGTCTATATAGACGGGTGGAGGTCAACGCTGGGATGACGTCTATATAGACAGGTGGAGGTCAACGCTGGGATGACGTCTATATAGACGGGGGGGAGGTCAAGGCTGGGGATGAGGTCATATAGACATGTGGAGGTCAACGCTGGGATGACATCTATATAGACATGTGGAGGTCAACGCTGGGATGATTATATAGAACGGTGGAGTCACGCTGGGATGACGTCTATATAGACAGGTGGAGGTCAACGCTGGGATGACGTCTATATAGACGGGTGGAGGTCAACGCTGGGATGACGTCTATATAGACAGGTGGAGGTCAACGCTGGGAGGACGTATATATAGACGGTGGAGGTCACGCTGGGATGACGTCTATATAGACAGGTGGAGGTCAACGCTGGGATGACGTCTATATAGACAGGTGGAGGTCAACGCTGGGATGACGTCTATATAGACGGGTGGAGGTCAACGCTGGATGACGTCTATATAGACAGGTGGAGGTCAACGCTGGGATGACGTCTATATAGACAAGTGGAGGTCAACGCTGGGATGACGTCTATATAGACAGGTGGAGGTCAACGCTGGGATGACGTCTATATAGACAGGTGGAGGTCAACGCTGGGATGACGTCTATATAGACGGGTGGAGGTCAACGCTGGGATGACGTCTATATAGACGGGTGGAGGTCAACGCTGGGATGACGTCAGGTCTATATAGACAGGTGGAGGTCAACGCTGGGATGACGTCTATATAGACAGGTGGAGGTCAACGCTGGGATGACGTCTATATAGACAGGTGGAGGTCAACGCTGGGATGACGTCTATATAGACAGGTGGAGGTCAACGCTGGGATGACGTCTATATAGACAGGTGGAGGTCAATGCTTGGATGACGTCTATATAGACAGGTGGAGGTCAACGCTGGGATGACGTCTATATAGACAGGTGGAGGTCAACGCTGGGATGACGTCTATAGACAGGTGGAGGTCAACGCTGGGATGACGTCTATATAGACAGGTGGAGGTCAACGCTGGGATGACGTCTATATAGACAGGTGGAGGTCAACGCTTAGATGACATCTATATAGACAGGTGGAGGTCAACGCTGGGATGACGTCTATATAGACAGGTGGAGGGTGGAGGTCAAACGCTGGGATGACGTCTATATAGACAGGTGGAGGTCAACGCTGGGATGACGTCTATATAGACGGGTGGAGGTCAACGCTGGGATGACGTCTATATAGACAGGTGGAGGTCAACGCTGGGATGACGTCTATATAGACAGGTGGAGGTCAACGCTGGGATGACATCTATATAGACAGGTGGAGGTCAACGCTGGGATGACGTCTATATAGACAGGTGGAGGTCAATGCTTGGATGACATCTATATAGACAGGTGGAGGTCAACGCTGGGATGACGTCTATATAGACAGGTGGAGGTCAATGCTTGGATGACATCTATATAGACAGGTGGAGGTCAACGCTGGGATGACGTCTATATAGACAGGTGGAGGTAAACGCTGGGATGACGTCTATATAGACAGGTGGAGGTCAACGCTGGGATGACGTCTATATAGACGGGTGGAGGTCAACGCTGGGATGACGTCTATATAGACAGGGTGGAGGTCAACGCTGGGATGACGTCTATATAGACAGGTGGAGGTCAACGCTGGGATGACGTCTATATAGACAGGTGGAGGTCAAACGCTGGGATGACGTCTATATAGACAGGTGGAGGTCAACGCTGGGATGACGTCTATATAGACGGTGGAGGGTCAACGCTGGGATGACGTCTATATAGACAGGTGGAGGTCAACGCTGGGATGACGTCTATATAGACAGGTGGAGGTCAACGCTGGGATGACGTCTATATAGACGGTGGAGGTGGAGGTCAACGCTGGGATGACGTCTATATAGACAGGTGGAGACGTCATGACATCTATATAGACAGGTGGAGGTCAACGCTGGGATGACGTCTATATAGACAGGTGGAGGTCAATGCTTGGATGACATCTATATAGACGGGTGGAGGTCAACGCTGGGATGACGTCTATATAGACAGGTGGAGGTCAACGCTGGGATGACGTCTATATAGACAGGTGGAGGTCAACGCTGGGATGACATCTATATAGACAGGTGGAGGTCAACGCAGGGATGACGTCTATATAGACGGGTGGAGGTCAACGCTGGGATGACGTCTATATAGACGGGTGGAGGTCAATGCTTGGATGACATCTATATAGACAGGTGGAGGTCAACGCTGGGATGACGTCTATATAGACAGGTGGAGGTCAATGCTTGGATGACATCTATATAGACGGGTGGAGGTCAACGCTGGGATGACGTCTATATAGACAGGTGGAGGTCAACGCTGGGATGACGTCTATATAGGGTGGAGGTCAACGATGACATCTATATAGACAGGTGGAGGTCAACGCAGGGATGACGTCTATATAGACGGGTGGAGGTCAACGCTGGGATGACGTCTATATAGACGGGTGGAGGTAAACCCTGAAGAGTAAAGGTGGAGGTGGTGTCAGCCTCCTGAACCCAAACTGGTAGCTGGTTCCAGAGTAATGGTGTCTGATAGCAGAAGGCCTGTCCTCCAAAGTCTAAACTTTCCAGGAAGCCCATGGAGAGAGGCTAACACGGGAGAGACGTGATCTCTCTGATGATTCCTGTTAATCACTGCTGCATTTTGGATCATCTGGAGGTTGTTCGGAGAATTACTGGGACATCCTGATAATAACACATTACAATAATCCAGTCTAGAGGAAACAAACGCCTGGATTAGTTTTCCAGCATCACTCTGGGAGAGGATGCTCCTGATCTTGTAGATATTACCGAGGTGAAAAAAGGCTGTCTGACAAACCTGATTAATCTGCTGTTTAAACCACATATCCTGATCTAAAATAACTCAGAGGTTTCTCACAGTTTGACTGGAGGACATCATAAAATCAAATAATTTGATCTTCAGGTGTTTGGACCAAAGACAATAACCTGTTTTATCAGGATTTAAAAGCTAAAAGTTAGAGGACATCCAGGTCTGAATGTCCTTCAGACATGCCTGAAGTTTGTCTAACGGTTGTTTCCTCTGGTTTCATAGATCCTAACACTGGGTCCTAACACTGAACCCTGTGGGACGCCACAGCAGACCCTCATCTTTCATTTCATTGGTCTTGCATTCTGTTATTACTTTCCTGTGTGTTCATGTACTGTTCCCTTAAAAACGTACGTAGTCACATGGCATACAAGGATATTTTTTATTAAAAACAAAACTATTTCCAGTTTTAATCGTTGAGCATGTCTACAATTTATTATTTGTAGTGAAGGTATCATATTTTATTAATGGTCGTATCACCTCTAGCTCTAGAAAAGTTAGGTCCCCTTATCCAAGAAACACCCGAAGAATATGAGCCGAAGAGGGTTTTAATAAGAAAGAAGTACAAAAATGAGCCCATATTTACACTATTACACACATGTGGACAGAGACATGGACAGAGACATGGACAGACGGACGGGTCAGAGTCCCATCAGAGTTCTGGCTTCTTGACTCTGAGCCTGAAGAGTCTCGCTGGCGTAACGCTGCAACAGCTCCATCTTCTTCCTCCTGACCAGAGCCTCCTCCACCTGAGGGAGAGCAGACAAAAGGGGGCGGGTCAGAACCACACCAACGGGCCTTCAGGTAACAACGGGGAGACGACTCAGATGTCCACGCGTCTCACCTCCTTCTGGGACGGAACAGGGACGTGGGCGATGAAGGCGACTCCCCCCTCCTCCCCCTCCTGCTCGTCCCAGTGCTCCTCATCAGGCTGAAAAAACAAACGCACCTTTACCTTCACAGGCTAGGAAACACCTGGACACACACTGGACCATCCCAGCAGTAGTAGTAGGAGTAGAAACGTCTGAAGGCAGAAGGTCTAGACCAGGGGTCGGCAACCTTTACTATCAAAAGAGACATTTTTTGTCCTTCTCCCCTGAATAAAATTCATCTGGAGCCGCAAAACTTATTTGACCCGTAAAATGAAGATAACAGTGTATGAAGTTTCATATCTAGTTATTCTGTATTCAGAGATTTAAATCCACGCAAAAGCTTATTCCTAGTACCTTTGGCAGTTTTTAAAGTTTTTAATGCTAAAGGTCATGCAAAGTACAAATTATAGTTTCATTTCCAATTTTTTTTTGTCATCCAGAACTATATTTTGTTGCATTTATGAAATTATAGAAGAACAAACAGAAAACTGTTGACATTTTATTGCTGTTTTTACCTGTTATAACAAAGGAAAACCTCAAACTCCTATAAATACTGAATATTGGCTGCTGCTGTATGTTTGGGAGCTGAACCAAGACTATTTCCTGTCAACTTGTTGACATGGAAGTAAATATATTTAATCTTGAATCTTTTGAATGAGGAGAAAAAAAACGCTGCTTTAAATCAAACAAAGAACCATGCAGGTTCATTTGAGTCATTCCCGTATTTGTAAAACGTTGATCAAATAAAAAGTAGCCCACTTTAAAATAAATATACCGTATAGCTGCAGCTTAATAACTTAAAAAATTCTAAATATAAAAATAGGCCAGTTTGTATTTAATTTAGGGCTGGGAATCGATTAAAAAAAATTAACTAATTAACTGCATTCTTTTAAAAAATTAACCGCGATTAATTGCAGTTAATTCTTTTAATCGCGATTAAAAATTATGTGATTATAAAGTATAATGAACAGACAAAAAATTGGAATAATAGCGTTTATTTTTCACAAAATGTTGCATTGAAAGTGCATTTGTAACATATTTAAGAAAGTCTTCAAAAAATAAAGCTTTTAAAAGAGCTTTTAAAAGTGCAGTTATATTTCAAAACATTGAAGAACTGTTCCTTAATGTAAACAATGGAGACTAACTTTAGCTGTAAAGCTGCGACAAATAGCTTATTCGAGCATTTATGTGTGTGCTTGATGTGAAAAAGTGCTATAATTGATTATAATTCTGTTCGTTTGTTGTCATACAACTCCTCGATCCGGGACATTATAGTAACTTGTATGTCGTGTCTCCTGAAGCAGCTTTAATAACTTCACATTATCCGGCGTCTTCAACTATGTTGACAGCTCGGCAGTTTGTCGCTATCCAACAGGCTATTGCATTAGTAATCCTTTCATTTGTCTATTTAGAGTTTACCCCACCTCTCGCACTGTACTGCTAAAAAGTTGTTTGCCGTGGTCCACTGTCTGACTTCACCGCACCGGGATGTTTTGCTTTTAGGTGATAAAGCAATGAAATTGTCCATTTAAAAGTGTTTATTTGTTCTTTTCCATCGCTAGCTCAAGTTTGTTTTCATGTTAGCCTCATAGCGGAAGTTACTCTTCTTTGTCTGTACTAACCGCGCACTATTACATTTATGGCGCGCTGTCGCCCACTTGTTGTTTGGATGTGGTCGTATGTAATTTTAATCAATGCGTCAAATATTTTTAAAGCGTTAAAATGAAAAAAATAACGCAAATCGTTAACGCGATAATTTTCCCAGCCCTAATTTAATTATGACTCAAGTCCAACATCGCTCCTTTGGTTACGCCACGACAGCACTCCGTTGTGGTGCGGGAAATGTTTCTTTTAATCTTTTACGGCAGTACATGAGGAACATGTAAAGATGTCCGGCGCTAGTCACAGCTCGCGCTCACCTTTATTTTCTCTCCCAGGATGCAACACACAGATAGGACTTCCTCGTTGCAGTAACCTGGCAGTATTTTGCGCTGAACGTACTCATTCTGCCCCCTGCTGGCGAGCAACCTACAGGACACTACATGCGCTCCAGACTGGTCTAGACCAGATCTGCTCAGGTTGAGCTCTGAGCAGGTAAAGGGGGGAGGAGCTCACCTCTTCGTTGTGGACGGTGTAGATGCTCTCCTCCTCTTCCTCCTCCTGTTTGTCTCCAGACAGACGAGACTCCTTCTCCGTCTTCCACTTCTGCATCGCCTCCATCAAGGCTGGAAAACACGGGATCATGAACACACGGCGCACAGACGCAGATCCAGGATCCTGATGATCTCTGGGCCTCAGGTCTCCTCCCTCCAGGTGAAACTCACCTTGCTTCTCGTACTGCGTCTCCAGGGGAACCAGGACTCCGTCGTCTTCGTCTCTGTAGCCGTAGTACTCCGCGTCCACGTCCTTCATCAGCTCTGCTCTCGTCTTCCTCTGAGCCGGGGCAGCTGAGGGGGGGGGGGGGGGGGGGGGTCACATGACCAGTCAGCACCAACCATCAGAGCCTCCTTCTGAGACAGGAAGTGTGCTGATACGTACGCTCCGTCTCAAACAGCTCCCTGACGCCGGGAAGGTCCCGGGCCGCTCCGAAGTACTTGTACCCGCGGTTACCAGGAACCTCCTTCCCCTCGTGGTCCAGCATCCTCGGACCGAAGCGCTGCGACAGACACAGGTGAGTTACCAGTCTGATCAGTCACTGGCTGGGATCACCCCCCCCCCCCCCCCCCGACACCTCCCACTGGTTACCGCGTAGTCGGGTCCTCTGAGCTCCTTGATCCGGACCTCCCAGTGACGTTTCTCCCTGAGCAACTTGTTGATCTCATCGTTCAGATCCCGAATCCTGAACTCCCCGAGACCGGCTGGAGGGGGGGGGGGGGGGGGGGGGGGGGGGGGGGGGGGGGGGGGGGGGGGGGGGTAATAGAGAGAGGGTCAGAGAGAGACGGGTCAGAGACAGACAGACAGACAGGTTCTGACCCGGGGCTGAACTCACCGTTCTGGATCTGAGCGACTTTCTTCGAAATTTCACTGATGATCTGAAACAGTCACAGAAATCATCGTCAACACTGGATGAAACTTCATTAGTAAAAAAATGATTTTTATCAATCAATATTTGTAAAAGCACATATTTGTGAGAGAAAATTAATTAATTATAACTATAAGAAAAATTTGCAGAATTTCTGGTAACCTAACGTTTTAAAAAAGTCTCCATAAATGTGAAAATTTACAAGAAAAACCTTCAAATTTAGATCAAGTTAACCGAGGAATCTAACATAAACTTCTGAACATATAAGAACCACTTGAAGAAAGAACTGCAGATTTTATGAACGTGCAAAATTGAAAAAAGAAAAAAAAAAAAGAAAGAAATACGGGCAGCCAGAGTATCACTTAAATGGTGCTAATTTTATCCACCAGGGGGCAGTAGCACGTTGCATTGAGGCTTTTTTCACACACGACCACTTCTGGTAAAGAAGGCCAGAACAAGCGATACGGATCATTCATTTGACATCATTTTCTACTTTTAAACAACCACAGTGACCTGCTGTGATGCTGCGGAGCTGAAATGAAGTGAAACGGCTCCAAATCAAAGACGCTACACATCCGTCCCTTCATGATGAGACGGCGGTAAAACGGCTGAAAGATTCAGTTGAGCCAAAACTAGTTTTATTTCCATGAAACAAAAGGAAAACTCAAGAATAATGAATTTCTGACTTTATAAATTTGAAACTGTGAACAAGAACAGAAAACAAATAAAATAAAAAGATTATAAGCTTTAAATAACATAAATAAATAATTCAAGATCAGTAAGTTCGGTCATGGAAGAAACCAAACTATCTGAGGTAATAATTTGGGGTTAGTTAGTTTCCTTTTGTATTAGTTGTACTTGTTGTCCATTTATTTTTGTGTTATTTGGTTTGTTCCCTTCTGTGTCATTATAGGCGGCTCAGGTTGTTTAGTTGGTGTCTTATGTTGTTAATAGTTTCAGTGTAGTTCTATTTTGTTGACCTCTTTTACAAACTTGTATAATAAGTTATTGGTTTATATATATATTTTTGGAGTAAATAAACCCATTTTTTAAAATCAAAACTCCTGTTCTCCTCCTTGCTGACTGCTTGGTCCCTTACACTGGAAAAAATGTTTTCTTAGGCAACTGAAAGTCATTTCATCTTTACACAAATACTGGATCTAGAGGGACCACGGGGGCTCCCCAAGGTTCACCGGGGCTCCCCGGGGGTTCACCGGGGCTCCCCGGGGTTCACAGGGGCTCCCCGGGGTTCACAGGGGCTCCCCGGGGTTCACCGGGGCTCCCCCGGGTTCACCGGGGCTCCCCGGGGTTCACCGGGGCTCCCTGGGTTCACAGGGGCTCCCCGGGGTTCACCGGGGCTCCCCGGGGTTCACCGGGGCTCCCTGGGTTCACAGGGGCTCCCCGGGGTTCACCGGGGCTCCCGGGGTTCACAGGGGCTCCCCGGGGTTCACAGGGGCTCCCGGGGTTCACCGGGGGTTCACAGGGGCTCCCAGGGTTCATCGGGGCTCCCCGGGGTTCACAGGGGCCTGGACACAGGATGTTGGTACCTGTCGTCTCCATTTTTCAGCTTTGGGAAGCTCACTGCACTCTGAAGCCAGAAAAGGTCTCCTCTCCTGCAGAGACGGACGGACAGATAGATGGACAGGTCAGACAGATGGACGGACAGATAGATGGACAGGTCAGACAGACGGACGGACAGATGGACAGATGAGACACGGCACCGATCAGAGGCTCACCTTGACTTTTCCCTCCTCCAGCTGAGCTTGTCTGAACCGGGCCAGAGCCGTCCTGAGAGACACAGCAGAGGGACATTTAACCCACAGAACCAGAGTGTGACATCACCGTGGACACACACATGCATGCGCACACACACACACACACACAGAGAGGAAGTACTCACATGGCCTTCTCAGCGTTCCTCGCCTGCACAAACAGAGACGACAGCAGTTAAAACACAGAAACACTTTGATCATAAACAGGAAAATAATTATTCTAGAACTTATAGACGTTTTCTGCGAACAGAGAATTTAAAATCTAGTTCAATAAACTCAACACAGCAAGAAACAGACTCCACGTACACCTGAAACACAAATTCAAAAGAAAAAACAAAGAAATTCTGACTTTATAAACCTCCAGATACGTGAAAGGAAACTCAGAAGTTCTGATTTCATAAACTCAATAATTTACAAAGAAAAATAAATAAAAATTGTGACGTTACGAACACAAATTTCTGAAAGGAAAATCCAAAATTTTGACTTTGAAAAAAAAACTCACCAATTTTCAAGAAAAAGGTTTAAAATTCTAGAAAAAAAAAATTCTTAACACAAAAACTGGTAAAGAAAACTCAAAAATTTTGATTTTGATTATCTCAAAAATTCTGGAAGAAATGGGCTTAAAATTTGTGATCTTATTTACTCAGAAAACTGAGATTTTCTGACTTTTATAAAGTCAAATTCTGACATCAGAAACATTAAAAAGGCTCTGAATTTTTTGAATTTATAAATTCACAAAAGAAAAAAGAAATTTAAACACTGGAAAATCACAAATTAGCACAAGAGAGCCTTAAAACGTTAGACTTCGTCATCTCACAAATCTACAAGAAAAAAACTTATGATTTTATAAGCTTACAAATTTACAGAAAAAAAAACTCTGAATTTCTGACTTTATAAACTTCTGGATTTTGCAAAAGTAAACCCAGAAATCTGAAACTAATAAACTTGGAAATTTGCAAGTATTTATAAAACTTTGAACTATAAAACAAACAAAAATTTGTGAGAGAAAACTGAATTTTGACCTCAGAAATTTTACACTTCATACACTCACAGAAATTGTGATATTAATTTGAGAGAACCCCAACATGGATGGTGAATATACCACTCATAACTGGTCTGACTACATGGCGGAGCACATCGCAGCGTTATGACTCAATAAAGTGGGCCGCTGATGGGAGAAAGTGATACAGGAAGACATGCTGGACCATCCCCACTCATTATCGCAGTATTGTCACTGGCTCTTTTGTCAACAGCAGATCTATGTGCCCCCACGTGGTGAGAACTTGTATTACTACATAGAGTGGCTTTAAATGCTTCACAGTGAAGCACTGAAATTTTCTTCTAGTGGCTATAAGTCCACAAGTCATTTTCTTTCTCCACAAATACTTGATATTGAAGCTAGCTTTGCAGCCTGGGCAACAGGGGCCCCATGCATCTGTAGGGACTGTAAGTAGAAAGAAATGGCTCCAAACTAACTCAGAACAACGGTTCTGTGTATACACCAGACTCCCTTCATAAATCTGCTGTTTTAAGACAGGGCATTAAATCAGGCCGTTTGAGTGAACCAGCTGAAAGAATTTCTGTTAAATCAGTCTTTGTACCACTATGAGTGTTTCAGTTACAGAAGTTTATTTGCCGAATTAGTTATTTTCCATTTCCCCAGATTATACGTTTTTAAAAAGTGTTTTAAGTTTCAAGGTTATATGGTGTTCGACTGGGTTTGTGTTTGCCCAGTACTACGACGCTTTGGTCCCGCTGCTGCCGCTCATACCAGTGTCCGTCCAGAAATCTTGTGTTTTAACGCCGTGTTAACGCAGCAGACTCTATTTATAGAGGCAGTGCCAATGCAGTCAGCACTTACCAGACTCCGTTAAAAAAATCTGTAATTTTAAAACTGCGTGAGTCTCGGGAGTTCTGCGGCTGAGCGGAACCACTGGTTCGAGTTTAAATGGATCAGCTGCGTCTCCGGAACAATTCGTCTCAACGTTCATGAGCCGAATTCTGTCAAGTGATTAATAAGTCATGATTTCGCTAACATGTGAACACTGAACGGCGCCAGACCTGCTCGGGTTGTAGCAGTTAGCACAGCGACAGGAGGACGGACTCACCATTTCGTACGATTTTCAGCTTTTATCCAAAATTCAGCCGGAAACAAGAAAATTTAAGTTAAACGCCAACGACCCACACACGCCGCAAAAAACAGAATAAACGTCATCTGATTCCGCTTCCGTTTCCTACTACAGTTCTTCACTACCGCCGCCTAGTGGTCGAGCCTGGATGTTACCTCCCGACGAATAGAATAGAATAGAATAGAATAGAATAGAATAGAATAGAATTCTTTTTTCCCCACTTCTGAATTAATTCATTATTATTAATATTTGTTACAAGTGTGTTCAAATGTATTTATTTATTTTACATACTGCCATTTGTTTTGATGTTATAAGTGTTGCTGAATGTTACTGTATTACAAAAATCAATAAATATATGTTCAAAAAAAAAAAAAAAAGAATAGAATAGAATAGAATAGAATAGAATAGAATAGAATAAAATAGAATACTCCACCTTGAGGCCCTAACAAGGCCAAAACTTCCTGGTGTGGATGCATCACAGACTGTGTATAAAGAAGTGTACAAACACCCTATGACATCACAGTTTCCTGAAGAGTGCTTCTGAAGCCTCCTTTTTTCGATAATGAAATGAAATGAAAAATGAAAATGAAATGAAAAAATACTTTATTAATCCCAGAAGGGAAATTCAACATTGTACTAAGGTTTTTTTTTTTTTTCAACAATAAATAAATGACAGCAATCATAATATTGAATTAATAATAGTAGGATGTCTTGTTGTGGAGGCTGATGGCAGGAATGATCTTCTGGATCTTTCTGTCTTGCAACGGACCTGAAGAAGCCTCTCTCTGTTTGATCAGAGATTACTGGACAGCACCATGTTGGCAGGGACCAATTCTGCCCAACCAAAACGGGCCAAAATGAGCCGGAGCTCGGCTGGCTCATGATGCCAACTGACGTTATGGAATATATGGAAGATGACTTGTAAGAACTTGTGCTCTTCTGTGGGCTTTGGTTCTTCCAGTTATTCCAGACAAAAGTAGACGGGACCAACGCTCGTGTCGCCGTCTGTGTTGATCTTCTTCTTGCTGGAATGGTGGGAACACCTTCAGTGCGTTTACATGGGAAGTTTAATTCCTCTTTAATTCAGAATTAAAGTTAAAGCCGAATAAAAGTTACCATGTAAACACTTAATTCCATATGAAAATGTCAATTCCGAATTAAACTTAATTCCGAAGTAAGTGGCTGGTTTATTCCCATTTTAATTCCGAATTAAATAATTCCGCGGTCATGTTTACACTCATTCCTGTTTAAATTAATTCCCGTCTTTCTGCGCATGCTAGTTCTCTTGCCCGTCTGTCGCGATGACGCTTATATTCCGCGCTGGGCTTGTTTTCAAAACAAAGTTTCAAGATGGCAGCACGCAGTAAACGGTGTTCAAGAGCAGAGAGACAATTTATTTAATAAATAGCTTGGAGGAACTGGAAATAATTAAAAGAACAGATGGCAGGAAACATAAAAATTGTGAGCTTTTCAAAGCGGCCAGGTTAAATGAAGGAGGTTTCACAGATAGAGACGCCACCCAGGTCATAAAATAAGTGGAATGTTGATTGCTAACCGAGTTGTTGCTAAGTTTGTTTTTCTTCCGGTAGATGTAAAGACGTCCGCCCCCCCCCATCCAATCAGAACCCTTCCCAACCCCCAGACCTTAAAGCAGAATTGGATAAAGCCGAAACAAACGTGTTTTTCCATGTAAACCTTAATTCGGAATTACTATTTCCATGTAAACTCGAAGGAAAATAGTTTAATTCGGAATTATTTAATTCCTAATTATTAATTCCGTATTAAAAAACATCATGTAACCGCAGCCAATGATTTTCAGCACGTGGACATCCCTCCCGGTTCTGTCCTTACCCTCACACTAAACCAGTACCTTCTGAATCAGTGTGTTTTGTGGTGTAAATGTTATAGAAAGAGGATTCAGTGGATGCTGGTGGAGTAACCCTGCACACAGCCACATCATCGTACAGTCTGCGTGGACCCTTCCTGCTGTGGCACCCGAGACTGAGCGTACAGATGGAGGTGAGGAGCCCTTAACAGGTGAACGCATCACCACAGATCATCTCCAGAGCTTGAACTCCTTCATCATTACTGGAGTTTTTACTAAACGGAGCTGAGTCCTGAACGGGCCCCCAGAAAGCTGGAGACGGCCCTGCTGGCTTTTCAAAACACAGCCTCAATCAGCAGCAATAAACAGCTGAGAGTTGCGCGCGCGGCCCCGCCCCCCCCTCAGCTGTGTGTGTGCGCGTGTGTCGTGTGCAGACCGCGCGTGGCGCAGAGAGAGGATTGAAAACAAACATCCCCAGTTTCGGGTCTGAGGTGAGTTCCAGCTCCGCCGGAAGCTCAGCTCTCTCCTCCCCGCGGGGGCGGCTTCCTGTCCGCGGAGCCCGAGGAGCCTCGAGCCCCTGAGGGGCGGACGGGCTCCGCGTCTGCTCCGCATTCAGGGCAGATGCTAGCCCGCTAGCAGGGCTAGCATCCATCGGCCTGCCCGTCACAGGCGGCGAAGCCGGGAGCCCCCACGGAGGAGACGCCCCCCACCCCCCACACCTCCACGGCCTCGGCCGGAGCACGGCGGGCAGCCTGGGAGGAGGAGGAGGGGGGGCGGTGCTGCCTCTGGAGGGTCTCTGCTTGTTTCGGTTCTCCTGCCAGGGCCGTTCCCAGCTTTTTGGGGCTCTGTTTTGTTTACTAAAATTCCAGGGTCTGTTTCAGAAAGAGGTTCAAGTATTTAAAACAACCCAAAACTAACTCAGGTCAACAGGAAACTGTTTCTGGTTTCAGCTTAGAGCTGGTTCGGTCTCAGTTTGTTGACGCTGAGCTGCTGCTGTGACAATACGAAGACGTCATCAGAGCGTCGTCACCATGGCAACAAACAACGGAAGCGGTCCTCCCACTCTTCTTCTTTGATTTAGAGCTTTTACTGCAGCTGCGTGGCTCCGCAAAAAACAAGAAGAAGAGTCGATGTGGAGGAGTTACAAATGCATCATTTAAATATTTAATGGCAGAAGAAATCCTGCTGGCAAAAAAATAAAACAAACTTTGAAGCAGCTGAAGATGTGTTTGTTTAAAGAAGTAAACCTGTTCTGAACGGGCTCAGAGTAGAAGTGATCTGGGTTTCTGAAACGTATACTGACCCGCTTTCTGAAACGGACCTAAGCTGAACCAGTTTAGGAGTTAAAAAGTATGGAGCCCCGTTTGGGTCACAATTCAATGAATAAATGAGTCTATTATAAAATACAGGCGTTTATTATCATAAAATACGTGTCCATTATTATGAAATACATGTTTATTATTATGAAATATTTCCCATTATTATGGAAAAAAATGTAATTATTATGAAATATATTTTTATTATTATTTAATCTTAGTTTAATGCATAATAGTTTATTTTCAGAATGGCTTTTTTTTTTAAAATCTAAGAATGAGTTTTTACATAATGGCTTCCTTTTTTCATAAGAATCAGCTTTTACATAATAATGACATTTTGCCAGTGGGCGGGGCCAGTGGTTGACCTGCACGCTCATTGGCTGATCCTTCTCCATTCTACGCTCTGACATCGACTAGTTTTGGCCGTGAGGTCCCGTTAGCAGCGGGCCGTGGCGTCATCAAGGTGCGCTCCTAGTCCGATTGTAGCTATGGCAGCTTGGACTGAGCTACGGGAAACCTTGACGTTTCTTAGTCGATGTCGACTTTTAACCGTAAACTGAGGTGCATTCTGCCACCTACTGGCCTGGAGTATATACATTGCACCTCTCGCCCACTATCGATATTCACTGTTCTGTTGCTTATGCCTGAATGAAAGAGCGGCCAATCACATAAATGGCTCCGCCCTCTCTGCTGTGATTGACACACAAATCATTCTTATGAAAAACGAAACAATTATCATAATAATGGGAAATATTTCATAATAATAAACGGCTGTGTTTCATAATAAAAGACTAATTTATTCATTGAATTATGACCCAAACGGGGCTCCATAAAAAAGAGCAACATTTCAAGGAGATAATCTAGATTCCTGTTCATTTATTGTGAACCTCCCTAATAATCATCAATAGTCGTCAAATGTTCACCTTCGTTTCGTCTCTCTGCCTGACTCTCCAGCCGTCGTCGTGGTGATGAGCAGTAACGAGTGCTTCGGCTGCGGCCGCAGTGGTCACTGGGTGAAGAACTGCCCCAGCGGCGGGCGAGGGCGAGGAAAAGGTCGCGGCAGAGGCAAAGGTGACGTCTCCGGTTAGCTGTCAGGGCGCGAGACGCCAAACTCTTCACTGTGGGTGCTTTTACTTTGAAGTGACAGGAAGTGCTTGTTCTCTCTCCCGCCGCGTTTCAGACCTGTTCTGCTACCGCTGCGGGGACCTCGGACACGTGGCCCGAGACTGCGAGAGGACGGAGGACGGTGAGGACACGCACTGTAGGGGGCGCCGTTCCACTTAGACATGCGCTCAGGTGTGCTTTCCCCAGCGCTCAGGTGTGCTTTCACCCGCTGTCGCCCCCTGCAGCCTGCTACAACAACTGCGGCCGCGCCGGACACATCTCCAGGGACTGCAAGGAGCCCAAGAAGGAGCGCGAGCAGCTTTGCTACAACTGCGGCACGGCGGGTCACATGGCGCGGGACTGCAACCACGCCCACGAGCAGAAGTGCTACTCCTGCGGCGGCTTCGGGCACATCCAGAAGTGCTGCGAGAAGGTCAAGTGCTACAGGTAAAACGGCAGTTTGTCACCAGCGTGACCAGTTGGTGGGGTTACCGTGCGTAACAGGTGTGCGTGCGTGTTTCTGCAGGTGCGGCGAGATCGGCCACGTGGCCGTGCACTGCAGCAAGGCGTCGGAGCTCAACTGCTACAACTGTGGGAAGTCGGGTCACCTGGCCAAGGAGTGCACCATCGAGGCCAGCGCCTAGCACCCTCCCTTATTATGCTTCTTTCCCTCCGCTCCTCCTCTTCTCATTGGTCCAGAGGCCTGCCAGTCAGCCTGGCAGCGGCCAATCAGAGCGGGCGGAGGAACCGTGGACTCAGAAACAAATTTCTCCTTGGAGCCAGTTTGTGTAGCAAAACCACTTCTGACCACACGGGGGCAGCGTTTCACGAGAACGTTTGTGCGTCAAGTCGCGTTTTTAACTGTTCCAACAGACCGCCGCCACCGGCCAGGGTCGTCTGGAAGGACCCGCGGACGGCGCTGATCAGCCTGCAACGCTAATGTTACCCAACTGTCCAGCATCGTTAATTCAGGAGTTGTTTTGACCGAGCCTCAAAAAAGAACTGGCAGAGCATCACTGGAAGGGTCCTGGAAGGCTCCTGGAAGGGTCCGTGAGCTAATAGCTGCCAGACTAGACGTCCTTCATTTAGCTCTAACTAGCAGCGTTTGACCAGGGTCAAAGGTCTGGTCCCTTCCAGACCAACTCGGTGACTTGTTGCTGTGAAACAGTTGTCATGGATCGGAAGACCAGTCATCATCGCTTCAACTACTGTCTCGACTTGTTTTTGGAGTTGTGAACAAAGACCCAACGGAGCACGATCATTCTTATTTTCAATTCAATTCAGTTTTATTTGTATAGCGTCTGTTATAATGTCAATTGTCTGTAGGCGCTTTTCAGAGACCCAGATCATGATCCCCGAGCAAATATCAAAAGCAGTAGAGACACCACTCAGCAGATCATGTTGGCGTCCCCCTGCAGCGTAGGCCTATAGCAGCATAACTATGAATCAGAATCAGATTTATTATCGTCACTGAGCCAGCGTCCCAACACAGTGAAATTTGTTTTCCCAGTACACCATCCAAGAGAACATACAGCCAAAGAGTCCGTGCGCGTGCTACCAGATCCCGGCGCGCAGTGCCCAGTCTGTCTAGCGTGGGGGAGTGAAAACAGCCAGGAGCCAGCGGAGGCAGTTGGGTAGGGTGCGGGAAGTGTGTGTGTGTGCATGTGTATGTGTGTGCGTAAGCCAGTGACCCCCGTCCCAGTTTGGTCTGGAGCCACAGATGTTGTTTGGAAAGGGAAGGGGTCGGGAAGGAGTGTCAAAAAGTCATAATATTCATGAGAGATTAGCTCGAAGGCCGGCCTTGGAGGCGAGTTTCGTTTCATAGGAGCCAGATTCAGATAAGAGAAGAATGTTTGGGTCAGACTGACATATTCTGTCTCCCTTCAAGTTCTTGCTGGTTACATCTCGGCGGGAATAACTCCAATTGTCCGAATTACAGATCAATTCTCCCTGAGCAGCGCTTGCAACTTCTGTTCGAATCCATTTCGCCAGAGAGTTCAAAAATCGTCACTAGAATCACTTCCAGTTTCCGAGTCAGCTCACCAAGAGTAGCAGTCTGAGTGTTCACAGCGCGACTCATTCCAACACACACGGCAGGCAGGTTGACGGTGTCCAGGATGGCAGCTGCCGTGTAAATTTTCTGATACAGCAGGTATCCGCCAACTCCAAACAGCAGAAATCTTGTGATCATAAATCCCAATAGGTACACAACTTTGGCGTCCACAATGAACAGGGGGGGCAGACGTCCCAGATTCCATCCATAAGATTCCTTGATGTATCCAGCCAGTGTTCCATCAGGACCGCAGGGCTCTCCTGTGCCCTGTTTTCTCAGCGAGAAAATTTGATTAATTGCATTGAGAGACCAGCTGACCAGATCCATGGTTAGAGATTTGAATATTATGCCGAGTGAGGCTCCAAAAGCTCAGACAAGACAAAAGGGAAGCAGCAGGGGCAGATAGAGAGGAGCTCACAGAAATGCGACTGCCTCCACCGAGAGCAGGAAGTAAGGGGGTGACGAACCTGTGATTATGACGAGCTACTCTAGTCTGAGCTACTACAACTGTAGCTATAACTATTAGCCCCTACACACTATAGTTTAGACTAACTGTAGGCTTTACTGAACAAAAATGTTTTCAATTTAGTTTTAAAAATGGAGATAGTATCAGCCTCCTTAACCCAAACTGGTAGCTGGTTCCATAAAAAAGGTGCCTGGTAGCAGAAGGCCCGTCCTCCAAACCTACTTTTAGATATTCTAGGAACGACATGTAATCCTGCACTCTGAGAGCGGAGAGCTCTATTAGGAGCATAACGTGCTATCAGGTTTTGTAAATAGCGCGGAGCTAGGCCATTAAGGGCCTTATATGTGAGAAGCAGAACTTTAAATTCAATTCTAAATTTCACGGGAAGCCAATGGAGGGAGGCTAACACGGGAGAGATGTGGTCTCGCTTACGGATTCCTGTCAGCACCCTCGCTGCCGCGTTCTGGATCAGTTGGAGGCTATTCAGTGAGCTTTTCGGACATCCTGCTAACAACGCATTACAATAATCCAGTCTAGAACTGACAAACGCGTGGATTAATTTTTCAGCATCACCCTGGGAGAGGATGCTCCTAATCTTGGTGATATTTCAGAGATGAAAAAAGGCTGTCTTACAAACCTGATTAATTTGCTGCTTAAATGACATATCCTGATCAAAAATGACTCCATGGTTTTTCACAGCTGTGCTGGAAGCCAGCGTAAATCCAGTCAATCCATTCCTCAGGTGTTTGGGACCAAAGACAATAACCTCTGTTTTGTTCGAGTTTAGAAGCAAAAAGTTAGAGGACATCCAGGACTTAATGTCATTGAGACACCCTTGAAGTTTAGCCAAAGGTTTTGTTTCCTCTGGTTTCATAGATAAGTACAGCTGCGTATCATCAGCGTAGCAATGAAAGTTTATGCCATGGCTCTGGATAATTTTTCCCAAGGGCAACATGTATAAAGTGAAAAGGATTGGTCCCATTTTAAAGGTAACATGGCGACATTCAAAATCAGGAGTGAACGAACGTGAGGTGACATTAGTTCGCCTCACAGGTGACCTCAGCTGAGCCGCCCAGGCTCAGACCTGGTGACCTTCAGGTCTGTTCGTTCCACCCCGCTGGGCGACGTCAACCAAGGACGCCCTCTAGTGGACCGACCTCACCCATGACCAGAGTGTCGTCAGTTTTTAATGATTTTAATGCCCCCGTGTGGTCAGAAGTGGTATTACTACAGAGCAGCTTTAAAGAAAATCTGGACTTTTT
The DNA here is from genome assembly GCA_018398805.1 of Hirundichthys speculiger. Taxonomy (NCBI): domain Eukaryota; kingdom Metazoa; phylum Chordata; class Actinopteri; order Beloniformes; family Exocoetidae; genus Hirundichthys; species Hirundichthys speculiger. The sequence goes on from JAGFBZ010000657.1 coordinate 219,847, forward strand.
TTTTTTTTTTTTTTTAAGTTTGGTCGTGTGTCATGATGTACAAAGCTTTTGTTTAATCCTTCACAGGGCACTCAGTGGAAAACTGAATTTAAAAATGTCAAACGTAGCGCGTTATTGCAGCTTATTACAAGACTTTTTTTTTTAACTTTTTTGACTTTTGCTTTATGTACAACGAAGGTAGTAAGAAAGCTACTTCACGTCATGAAGGGTTAAGAATACTTTCTGTCCAGCTGATTGGCTGAGAGATTTGAAAAGAAAAACAAGCCCCGCCCGCTCCCACATGGGCGTGGCTACATTTGAAGAGGGGAAAAGTAACTGATTTTATTTTTAACTTCCATTAATGACTTTATTTGCTTGGACAAAGAAAGTATGTGTGGGAGCGAGCCGCCACGGGCCGTCACAGGCCCCGCCTCCAGCCGACAGCCAATCAGAGCACGTCGCAGTGAGACGACCAGATCCACAGATCCACAAGCTAAGGTGTGGTCGGTCGCTGCGAGGAGAAAAAGTGTATTTTATGTTTGAAGGAGGAAGACAGTTATTTTTGTACAATATATCACTCAGAGCTACTGTAAAAATGTGACCTGGTTGTTCTGCAGATGAAGTTTATCTGAGAATAAAAACAGGAGGACGAAGACCTGGTCCTGTGTTTTTGTGTAAAACCATAATAAAACTCATCTGATCATAACGAGTCTGAGGCATACCTGTCAAGTTTTGGATTTGAAAATAAGGGAAATTTTCTGGCGGTCATCCCAACCAAGCTCAGTATCTTACATTTTTGGTCTCTCAGGATCAACGTGACTGATCTTCATTCTGACGGACGGCTACTGAATGTCAAACCTTCTTTTATTCCCAAATCTGATCTGGTGACATTTTTTTTAAAAAGCTTTGACCAAGATACTATTGGGATAGCTGGCTAAATAATGCTAAATAATATCCTCGTTAATATGCTAACATGGTTGTTGGCATCCTAACTACGTTTTATAACATGCAAGTTAAATAGCCATGTTTGTTAAATAGCGAGTTAAATTCTTACATAGTTGATAGCATGCTACCTAGCATAGTAACACTAGTTATATAATACATTAATCATTTATATGTTAGTTACATTGGTAGTTAGCCAACTAGGTAATTAGCTAAATTCTATTCTGCTAGTTATCTAACCAGCAGAAGTAAATAAATGCTGACATAGTTGTTAGCATGCTACCTAGCATCGTAACACTAGTTATATAATACATTAATCATTTATATGTTAGCTACGTTGGTAGTTAGCCAACTAGGTAATTAGCTAAATTCTATTCTGCTAGTTATCTAACCAGCAGAAGTAAATAAATGCTGACATAGTTGTTAGCATGCTCCCTAGCATAATAACACTAGTTATATAATACATTAATCATTTATATGTTAGCTACGATGGTAGTTAGCCAACTAGATAATTAGCTAAATTCTATTCTGCTAGTAAATAAATGCTGACATAGTTGTTAGCATGCTAACTAGCGTTTAAACTAAGTTAACACACTTGTTATACAATTTCTAATCTTATAAACTATTTAAACATTTGTATGCTAGATAAATACAAATGTAGTTGTTAGTGGGCTAACTGGCATACTAAGCTAACATACTGGTTGTATTACCTAGAAGAAATACATTAATTAGCTATCTAAAATGTCATTTAACATGCAAATACAGCTATTAGTATGCTAACTGGTATCGTAATTTAGCTAGTTATGTAGTAATTAATGGCACACAGGAAACAAAGCAGCTAGCTGAAGTTCAGGAAGTAGTGCAGCTGTGCATAAAGCCACATAAAGAACATTCATTACAGCCTAAATAAAAACACTAAAGGGTATATATGAAGAGTATTTATTTGAAGGGATTTGCATATTTTTTGTTCATTGAACATTGCTTGTATTTACATTTACGTTTGATTTTCATTCCACACATTGTTTTCATTTCATATTGCTCTTCTTTTACAGTTTTTCCATCTCATTTCACGTGACTTTTCTTTACTCTTTTAATGACTTCTTGTTCTCATTTGTTACAGACTTTGTATTCTTTATGACTGTTTTGGAAGGAGTGTATTTATGGACTGGTCCAGAGTAGTGAAAGTAATTCTCCATGTTCTTTTTATCTGGTGTCATTAACAAAAGACTAGAAACAAAGGTCAGTTAAAGAGTTTAATACAATCATTACTCCGCCCGATGTGGTTTTATTATTTTTTAATAACGCAGGTTAAAATACGGGAGATTTACTGTAAAAATACTAATACTAATACTGGAGATGGCCCCAGAAAGCTGGAGGCGGCCCCAGAAAGCTGGAGATGGCCCCAGAAAGCTGGAGGCGGCCCCAGAAAGCTGGAGATGGCCCCAGAAAGCTGGAGATGACCCCAGAAAGCTGGAGATGGCCCCAGAAAGCTGGAGGTGGCCCCAGAAATCTGGAGATGGCCCCAGAAAGCTGGAGGCGGCCCCAGAACGCTGGAGATGGCCCCAGAAAGCTGGAGATGACCCCAGAAAGCTGGAGATGGCCCCAGAACGCTGGAGAGAACCCCAGAAAGCTGGAGGTGGCCCCAGAAAGCTGGAGACGACCCCAGAAAGCTGGAGGCGGCCCCAGAAAGCTGGAGGCGGCCCCAGAAAGCTGGAGACGACCCCAGAAAGCTGGAGGTGGCCCCAGAAAGCTGGAGATGGCCCCAGAAAGCTGGAGGTGGCCCCAGAAAGCTGGAGGCGGCCCCAGAAAGCTGGAGGCGGCCCCGGCGCTGTGTGTTTGAACTCTCGGTGGAGTTACAAGTGCAGCTTTGAGCAGCAGGCAGCCGGTTTATTGGTGACTAATTACTGAGATACGAGAGCCGTCGAAGGTCACAGTCTGAAGAAACCCGACCGGCTGCAGGAAACGAACCGAAACGCCACCAGAAAACAGATGATTCACCGGTTTTCAGCCCGCAGAGAAACACAGACGAGGATGAAAGTGTCAAGACGGCTGCTTCACCGTGAAAACGTCCGGCTGCTCCAGAGGAAACACCAGCGGCTCTACTGAGGCTGGACTGGGAGGACTGGGAGGAGGTGCTCCAGGAGAAACCACAGCGTTCACAGTTAACAGCCAGGTGAGCACGCTGCAGGTGAGTGCTGCAACAGCAAATAATTCCTTTACCGTGCAATTATTCAACTATTTAATCATGAAGCTTAAAAAAATGCAAGAGGGCCCCACCGTGGAGCCCCACCGTGGAGCAAGAAGGGCCCTCGGTGGAGCTCCACCGTGGAGCAAAAGGAGCCCATGGTGGAGCTCCACCATGGAGCAAGAGAGCTCCACGGTGGAGCTGCACCATGGAGCAAGAGGGGCCCATGGTGGAGCTCCACCATGGAGCAAGAGGGGCCCACGGTGCAGCTCCACTGTGGAGCAAGAGGGCCCCACGGTGGAGCTCCACAAGTATGGGGCAGTCAAAATGAGTGATTCAAATCTCAGCATAATCTTGGTCAAAAATGACTCCACGGTTCCCCAGAGTAGTACGAGAGTCAAAGTAAAGCCATCTGTTCCTTTGTGAGGTTCAGGACCTGAATGGCTCTGCTGATGTTCCTCATGGTTCTCCTCCAGGTCAAGGCTTCGTTCTTCTGGTTCTCTGGTGAGGAGCCATGTTGGGAAGAACCAGAACCTTCAGGGGACGCTGTGGGCTTGAACCCCAGCAGTATCGCTCCCTTTCCTCCCATCCCCCGCTCCCTGAACTCCCCAGACTCCATTACCCATCAGGCGGCGGGGGCAGGAGGTACCGGGCAGGAGGAGAGGCGGGAGAGACGCAGATCAACCGAGTTCTGAAGGTGAGAACGATGCAACATTCAGGGTGCAGGAGGTTCCGACTCCATCGTGGTGATCTTCTGTTTCCAGGCCAGCGAATACAGCCACACCTTCCCCAGAGGCCCCGCCTCCCACGGAGTCCTGGGTTTCCATAGTAACACCCTTCCATCCAACCATCCAGGTGAGGACCGTCGGAGCAGCGCCACCTGCCTGCCGGGCCCCGGCGGCGGCGTCCTGTTCGGCGTGTTCGACGGTCACGCGGGGCCGGCGTGCGCCCACGCCGTCAGCCAGAGGCTCTTCTACTACGTCGCCGTGGCGATGCTGCCGCTGAGGACGCTGCGGGAGCTCGAGAGCGCCGTGGAGGAGGAGCGGGCCGCCCCCCCGCTGCTGGAGTGGCACAAACACCCCCAAGGACCACAGCTCCACCGACGGAGGGGCCGCCTCCTTCCACAGCCTCCGGAACTACTGGCAGGAGAGGCTGGAGGACGAGGAGGACGAGGACGGCCAGGTAACCGGGTCCAGACACACGGACAGAACCAAGTCCAGAAACCGCAGTGGTCCCAAGCTACAAAAACCAGGTCTTATGTTTGGTTGACGGTTGGTTGGTTCCTGGTGATCAGGAACCAGGTCCAGTGTTCTGGTTGAATTCGTCTTCTCTGATTGGCTGCAGGACGACAGCAGAGTGACATCAGCACTGGTCAGTGCTTTCCGGCGCCTCGACTACGACCTGTCTGTGGAGGCCCAGGTCCACCTGTCCCTGTCCTCTCCCAGGTCCTTCTCTCGTCTCTGAGTTTCGTGCCGCAGAAGTTTCTGGACATCTTCAGCAGCTGGTCGTTCTCTCTCCGTCCACAGGAGGGTGTCTCTTCCTGGGGAGGGCTTGTCTCTGTCCTCCCCCCTCCGGGTGGCGCTGTCCGGGTCCACGGCCTGCGTCGTCCACGTCTCCAACAGCGTCCTCCACGTGGCCAACCTGGGGGACAGCCGGGCGGTTCTGGGCGTCCAGGAGCCAGACGGGCGCTGGTCGGCGGTCAGCCTCACCAGCGACCACAACGCTCAGAACCCCGCCGAGCTGCGGAGGGTTCTGGGGGAGCACCCGGACTCGGAGCGGAGGACCGTGGTCCGGCACGATCGCCTGCTGGGCCTGCTGCTGCCCTTCAGGGCGTTCGGCGACGTCCGCTTCAAATGGAGCGCGGAGATGCTGAGTCGGGTCTACGAAAGTCGACCGGACGTCCTGTCTGCGGTCAGCGAGGCGGTCCGGACGCCGGCGCCCCACTACCTGACGCCCCCCTATCTGAGCGCGCAGCCCGAGGTCACCAGGCGCCTCATCGGACCTGCCGACAAGTTCCTGGTCCTGGCGAGCGACGGACTCTGGGAGCTGATGCACCGACAGACGGTGGTCCAGCTGGTCGGGGAGCAGCTGACAGGTCAGAGGAACCGAGAAACGCCCCGCCTCAACGTTGGGGGCGGAGCCTTTACATCCTCAGTTTAACCAGGAAAAAAATAACGTTTACATGGGAAGTTTAATTCTTCTTTAATTCAGAATTAAAATTAAATCCGATTTAAAATGATTAAAAATTACCATGTAAACACTTAATTCCGAATGAAAATGGCTGCGGTTACATGATGTTTTTAATTCGGAATTAATAATTAGGAATTAAATAATTCCGAATAAACTTTTTCCTTCGAGTTTACATGGAAATAGTAATTCCGAATTAAGGTTTACATGGAAAACACGTTTTGTTCGGCTTTATCCAACTCCGCTTTAGGTCTGGGGGTTGGGAAGGGTTCTGATTGGATGGGGGGGGGCGGACGTCTTTACATCTACCGGAAGAAAACAAACTTAGCTAACTCGGTTAGCAACAACATTCCACTTATTTTTGACCTGGGTGGCGTCTCTATCTGTGAAACCTCTTCATTTAACCTGGACGCTTTGAAAAGATCACAATTTTTATGTTTCCTGCCATCTGTTCTTTTAATTATTTCCAGTTCCTCCAAGATATTTATTAAATAAATCGTCTCTGCTCTTGAACACCGTTTACTGCGTGCTGCCGGAATATAAGCGTCATCACGACAGACGGGCAAGAGAACTAGCATGCGCAGAAAGACGGGATTTAATTTAAAGAGGAATGAGTGTAAACATGACCACGGAATTATTTAATTCGGAATTAAAATGGGAATAAACCAGACCACTTACTTCGAATTAACTTTAATTCGGAATTGACATTTTCATATGGAATTAAGTGTTTACATGGTAACTTTTATTCGGCTTTAACTTTAATTCTGAATTAAAGAGGAATTAAACTTCCCATGTAAACGCACCCACTGTCCTTTCCGAATTAAACTTAATTCCGAAGTAAGTTGCTGGTTTATTCTGATTTTAAATCCGAATAGAATAATTCCGCGGTCATGTAAACACTCATTCCGCTTTAAATTAATTCCGGTCTTTCTGCGCATGCTAGTTCCCTTGTGGGTGGGTCCTTGAACAGCTGCTGCTGGATGGGTCCAATCAGTGGTCCAATTATCAACTGAACTTATTGCCCGTTACAATTCTTTTTATTTTTTTCCTCTTCGCAACGGATTTTTGGACAGATGTGACTATTAATCCAGACTAGAGGTCTTCGGAACAACCAGAAAAACCCGAGGTTCCGACCCGACCTGAATCGAGTCTCGGGTCCGTTCAAAAGACGTGACTCCGGGTTCGGGTCTGAATCGGTACAGTTAGTCTCGGGTCCGGTCGGTGCTCTCTGACAGACTGGGTCCACGTTTACTCAAGAGAAGTAAAGATATTAGCGGTGGTAGCTAATGTCAGGACTCGGGGCAGTTCAATGATTATTCATTAACGTGGCGTGTTTGTCGTGAAACAATCATGTTGTCCGTAGCGTGTTTATTAGCGGTTTGCCCAGTAGCTGTAAAGGAACAATGGATCGCCAACATGACAACGCTGGATGAGAGAACATATTAACGACACGTCCTGACTGGTGTAGGCTATTAGCGTTAGCAGCTGCTACCAATAGCATCTGTATCCACAAAGAAAATAACGACGTGGATTTATTGTTGTTTACATCACGTAGCCTATGTAGCAACTGAACCGGTAGAAGAAGACAACTTTAGGTAGGAAAATCAAGTTTTATTCAACGCTAGACAACTTTAACATGAGCAACTATGGGCTGGATTGTCTCGGTTCTATTCAGGGTAACTCGGTTCGGTTCGTGGTCGGAAACTAAAGACTCGGGTCGGGGGGTCGGTTCCGGGTCCAAATATCGCGGGTGCATTCGGTTCGTACTCCAGAACTTATGATATAATAGCTCGGGTCGGGTCGGTTTCGGGTTGAATTTTCACGGGTCCAAAGTTCAGAACTTCACTGCATCGCCAAGTTGGTTTGCTTCAAAACTAGTTTTATGGTTTGTGGTTTATGGTTTATGGTTTGTATGGTTTGTGGTTTGTGGTTTATGGTTTATGGTTTGTGGTTTATGGTTTATGGTTTATGGTTTGTGGTTTATGGTTTATGGTTTGTGGTTTATGGTTTGTGGTTTGTGGTTTGCGGTTTGTGGTTTATGGTTTGTGGTTTATGGTTTGTGGTTTGTGGTTTGTGGTTTGTGGGTTTATGGTTTGTGTGTTTGTTTGGCAGGCCTGCAGCAGCAGAGACCCGTCGTTCCCGGCGTTGGACATGACGCTCGGCAGACTGCAGCGCCTCCTGCTGGACAGGAAGGGCCACATCCTGTCGGTGCTGGAGGACCAGAATGCCGCCACCCACCTGCTGCGGCACGCCCTGGGTGACGACGGCTACGGGGCGATTGCCCCGAACCGCCTGGCCAAGATGCTGAGTCTGCCGGCGGAGCTCGCCCGTAGGTACCGCGATGACATCACCATCACCGTCATCCACCTGAACGAGCTCTGACATCTGCAGGAGTCCGGCTGATGAGCTCACCTTCATTAAGAGGACTGCATAAGAAGAACTGGACAAATCCTTCTGTGACATCATCCAGAGGTTTTTAAATTGATTGATGTGGAAATCTTGTCAAAATGCAATTAACCACTATGGTTTTGAACTCTAACTGCAGAGACCAGACCATTTTTATTTTTATTTTTTCTGTACCAGGCTGCAAACATGTTAACTTCTGCCGTAATGTCAGACATTTTATTGTGGATGCCAATGGAGGTTGACTTCCTTTTGGAGCCAGCCCCTAGTGGTCACTACAGGAACTGCACCTCTACATTAGCTTAAAAAAAGAAAGAGTTTTTTTTCTGAAACCAGCCAACCAGAATGAATGTGAGGTGAAGTCAAAGGTCAGAATGAGTCAACTCTGACCCAAGTGTTAGCATCCTAATGGTAGCTGTTAGTTAGCATTCTACTAATATGGTAATGTCAACTTGAAAGGTTCAATGATAGCATGCTAATTATCATGTTATCTAACTACATAACTAGCTAAGTTACGATGCCAGTTAGCATTCTAATAGCTGTATTTGCTTGTTAAATGACATTTTAGATAGCTAATTAATGTATTTCTTGCAGATAATACAACCAGTATGTTAGCTTAGTATGCTAGTTAGCCCACTAACAACTACATTTGTATTTATCTAGCATACAAATGTTTAAATAGTATATAAGATTAGAGATTGTATAACAACTGTGTTAACTTAGTTTAAATGGTAGCTAGCATGCTAACAACTATGTCAGCATTTATTTACTTCTGCTGGTTAGATAACTAGCAGAATAGAATTTAGCTAATTCCCTAGTTGGCTAACTACCAACGTAGCTAACATATAAATGATTAATGTATTATATAACTAGTGTTACTATGCTAGGTAGCATGCTAACAACTATGTCAGCATTTATTTACTTCTGCTGGTTAGATAACTAGCAGAATAGAATTTAGCTAATTACCTAGTTAGCTAACTACCAACGTAGCTAATATATAAATGATAAATGTATTATATAACTAGTGTTACTATGCTAGGTAGCATGCTAACAACTATGTCAGCATCTATTTACTTCTGCTGGTTAGATAACTAGCAGAATAGAATTTACCTAATTACCTAGTTGGCTAACTACCAACGTAGCTAATATATAAATGATTAATGTATTATATAACTAGTGTTACTATGCTAGGTAGCATGCTAACAACTATGTCAGCATCTATTTACTTCTGCTGGTTAGATAACTAGCAGAATAGAATTTAGCTAAATTACCTAGTTGGCTAACTACCAACGTAACTAACATAAATGATTAATGTATTATATAACTAGTGTTACTATGCTAGGTAGCATGCTAACAACTATGTCAGCATTTATTTACTTCTGCTGGTTAGATAACTAGCAGAATAGAATTTAGCTAATTACCTAGTTGGCTAACTACCAACGTAACTAACATAAATGATTAATGTATTATATAACTAGTGTTACTATGCTAGGTAGCATGCTAACAACTATGTCAGCATTTATTTACTTCTGCTGGTTAGATAACTAGCAGAATAGAATTTAGCTAATTACCTTGTTGGCTAACTACCAACACAGCTAACATATAAATGATAAATGTATTATATAACTATGCTAGGTAGCATGCTAACAACTATGTAAGAATTTAACTCGCTATTTAAAAAACATGGCTATTTAACTTGCATGTTATAAAACTTGTGACAACGTAGTTAGGATGCCAACGACCATGTTAGCATATTAACGAGGATATTATTTAGCATGTTAGCCAGCTGTCTCAATAGTATCTTGGTCAAAG
>JAGFBZ010000658.1:0-66817 GCA_018398805.1 Hirundichthys speculiger
AAAAGAAAACAGAAAGGAAAGAAAAAAAAAAATGTGTTGTGCAGCAAATCAGCCAATTCCAGGTTCTTATCGGTTCATATTCTGTTGGATCACTGATCAATCAGTGGGATCCTCGCAGCTCTAGCTTACATGATGTGGATGTTTATATGCGTTTGGTTGCGTTCGTGTCGTTGGTTTTGCCGTCAGCGTAATGCTGCCAGTTCATTCATTTTCAGAACTAGGGCTGTAGCGATACACGATATTCGGCTCACGATACGATACACAATATTCGGCTCACGATACGATATATATCGATATTCATCTTACAATACATTTACATCATTTTCTGAAAGATTTTAAAGGGACAAAGTGATTTTGGTGACATCTTGTGAGTGTTCGGCCACCCAATATATCGATTTTTCAGCTCCTAATATCAATTTTTTTAGGAAAATACTTAAATGTGCAAAAACAATAGTAATAAACAATAAATAGGTTGTTTTGAAGCAAATACTTTTAACTCAATTTGTCCTTTGAATGATCAATATCATCTGATGAACATATACAGCTACTTGATTTTTCATCTCTACTTTTAATTTTGATATTAACTGGGTAGAATATCGCAATATATCGTGATATTGCGATATCGTGTTAATATTGTATCGTGACGCAAGTATCACAATACATATCGTATTGCAAAGTCCTTGCCAATACTCATTCCTAATCATGGTTAGGGCTGTAGCGACACACTAATCTTGTGATACTATACAATACATAATATTCAGCTCGCGATACGATATATATTGATATTCATCTTACAATACATTTAGACATTTACAAGACATTTGAATCAGCCAGATTTAAATTCATCTAACGTTGATAATGTTTTTTTTTATTTTAGAAGTCAGCTGTATCTGCACCACGTCTCTGATTAGTTTCTTTTAATTTGCAGCGTTAAGTCCCGACCGTGTTTCATACCTGCAGTCCAGACGCAGGTCTTGATTGTTTTCAGTTTTCCGACGCTCCGTCTCAGATGATTATCACACGATCACTTCAGAGCTGCTTCTTTCTGCTCTTCCAAACGTTTATTAGCGTTCCATATGCTTTTACGTCATCTTTTCGTGTCATCACGCGACATCATCGTCATTATTATCATCTCAGTGATCCGTCATGGTAGCGCCAGCTGCTAATCTAATGTTCCCTTCTTTTTTTTATCCTCCTCTTACGCTTTCTTCTGTCCTGATGTATTTTCCCTTCCATTTTCTCCCACTAGTGTCTTTTAAACTGATCCGTCTGCACCGTGGAGCGGGAGCTGCTGTTTGTTAGATAGTGATAGATAGCGCTTGTTGCCCAGTTGGCAGCATTACTGTAACGCGGCTAAACGTGCACTAGTCTCTAAGTGGTCCCTAAGTTGTCCTGCGGGATGATGGGATGCCATAGTAGCGGCAGTAATGGAATTACAGGAAAGACCCTGCCCTGGTCGCACTGACAAAAAGCACAAATGGAGGATGAGATGGAGTGAGGAGGAGAGGCAGAGCCGGAGCTAACAGACCAATCTACACTATGGCACTTATGGAATTACCCGCTTCACCTTCTTTCGGCCGAGCAATCAATGGCTCTCATTAATAATTCACACGGTCTTAGGAGGGAATCATAACTGTCATAAATGGTAATTTTGTTTGATCATTACTGTCCTTTCATTGGGATAAACAGACATTATTCATCAGCAGATAGCATAAATATTTATGCCACTTGCACGCTCTCCGCACAGAGTCGCAAGCTACATGTGGAAAAACACATCTGGGCTGTATTGATGCGTTTTTTTTTTTCTTTTTTTTTTTTCCCGGGAATGATGAAATAATTTACAGAATTGATTAAGATGAAGGCTAATCTTTACCCGACATGTATGGCTGAATATGCACCACAGATGGATGATAGGCTGCTCTCTCCCTGAGCAAAGCATCATGGGATCACAGGAAGACACCGTCCGGGAACGCCGTCTCCTCTCACGACGGCGTCATCTCATTATCTGCCAGAAGTATCAACTCTGAGCCACTTCAAATCTTTATTTACGGCTCCATTACGTTTCTAAACCCAATCAGAGTTACAACTGGAATCCACATCCATCTGTAGCGCCTAAAATAAGTGCAGCGTTCGACTGGCACGGCGGCGATTTGCTTATGAGCAGGACGAAGCAGATGAGCTATTACAGATACGGAGACGGAAGCAAATTGAGGTCATCGAGCAGGTCTCGTGAATCGTGCGTTCAAGGCGTCACGCGTCGGGGTGGGGGTAGAGCGGGAAGTTTTGTTTAAAGGGATGCCTTTGTTGCAAATAAGTTCAGTTCGTGTGGGAGAGGATGCCCACCCCACCCCCACCCCGACACCTCTTCCTCCATATTCCGCCGTTTTCTGGCTTGATATCCGTCTCCTGGAGACTTCAGGGTAAAACCGACGGTCTTCCCTCTCTCTCTCTCTTTGTTGCCCACCGCGTGCAGGGGGCATAAAATGGCGACTAAATGGTCGCCAAATGAGACCAAAATTTGACCATTTCGACCGTTTTTTTCTGCCACAAAATCCACCATCAACTTAGGGAAAAAAAAAATATTTTCTATGATTTCTGCACATTTGTCATGTGTCACCAAGGCAAACATGTCTAAATAATTTAGAAACAACGTTTATTTGGCAAAAAGTGGCCATGTTTTGGGTGCACATCGTTTGCTGGAAGTCATAACTACACATGCGTCCAACCCAGCGATGGACAGATGGACAAAACTGAAGACGGACGAATGCAAAAACCTATCAGTGAATCTACTCCACAGCAAAATGGATCGTTTTGGTAAATAATCTCATAAAAATACACAAGTTAACAAGAAAGAAAATGATATTAGTTTTCATAGTAAGCATCATGGAAACAGAATAAAATGCACTTTAATGCTTGTAAATCAGACCTGTCAAGTATCCCGTTTTGGCGGGAAAGTCCCCGTATTTTACTCTTCTCTCCCGCCGTCCTCCCGTATTAGTATTTTTCCCGTAAATCTCCTGTATTTTAACCTGCGTTATTAAAAAAATAATAATACAGCATCGGCCGAGTAAAATAAAAATAAAACATTCCCAATCTGAGATCTGTTACCTTGCCTCGTGATAACTGCCACAGCAGCAGCTACTACAGGTGCTGTACAGGTGCTGTAGGTGGTTGATGTCGCCAGGTTAGTGTGTGACATCAGATAAGTGACAGTGCGGGAAGAAAAGAAAAAAAAAGATTGTTACAGAAAATAGGATGAACTGTTTGCGCTCTTCACTCATGTAAAATAAACTACTCTGGACCAGTCCACAAATACACTCCTTCCAAAAAATTCAGTCTGCAACAAATGAGTACAACAAGTCATTAAAAGAGTAAAGAAAAGTCACTTGAAATAAGATGAAAAACTGTAAAAGAAGAGCAATATGAAATGAAAACAATGTGTAGAATAAAAATCAAATGTAAATGTAAATACAAGCAATGTTAAAAAACAAAAAATATGCAAATCCCTTCAAATAAATACTCTTCATATTTACCCTTTTAGTGTTTTCATTTAGGCTGTTAATGTGGCTTTAATCACAGCTGCTCTACTTCCTGAACTTCAGCTGCTTTGTTTCCTGTGTACCATTAATTAACAAACTGATTAATCCAGGTGTGTCTGACCTCACAGCAATGGTCAGACACACCTGGATTGATCAGTTTGTCCAATAATGGCACCCAGGAAACAAAAGAGCTGAATGAAGTTGCTGAACACACTGGGAGGGGCTTATGGGGGCGACGAAAAACACTGGCGAACAAAATTGCTAGCTGGCTAGCAACTTCAAAAACCTGGTAGCCAGGGGCTACTTGGTAAAAACTCTAATTTTATGCCCTGGTGTAACATCCGTGTAACGCCAGCGCACAGATGAATCTGGCGGCGCCCAAAATGCAAATGATGATCCATCTCTCCAGGCCGGCGTCGGACTGGAATTTCTCTGTCCGCGGTTGCAGCACGTGATCTCAGCTCCGTTTAGCTTCGCCCTCTCAAACGTGCCGGTGCGTGTTCGGCGTGCGTGGGTGCGACCGCTGCATGTAGGGCGGTCACCACTGGGGGCGGTTTAAGGGCCTTTTTTATAGTTGGTTTTCATGGCACGTCATCCAACCGGAAGTCGCCATCTTGGAGGCACGCGGCAACGTAAACAAAGCGCACACACTGGAGTAAATCGGACGTCTTTATTGAAAATGGTAAATTATTGCCGTGTTTTCGGTTGTACCAACCGGACAGACCACGAGAGATGCTTGGAGTTTTATAGACTTCCAAAGGTTATTAAAAAATCAGGGAGAACAATACCAGAAGTTGTCAGAGGAAAGGAGGCGCTTGTGGTTAGCAAAGCTAAACCTAGACCTGCGTGGCAAAAACCTGGACAACATCAGAATTTGTTCGGCCCGTTTCGTGTCAGGTAAGTTAAGTGAAATGTTGTTAGCTCTTAATTTTACACATGAACAATTATCAAGAAAAAAAGCTCTTAATTTCTAGTCTAATGATAATATCAAGCTACCACCTAGCTACACTAGCAATACAGTTCTTAAAATGTAGAGCTACAATGTGCTATATTTCTCACTGTATTCCAGGTAAAAGGTCTGACCTTTATCAAAAATACAGATAAAAGGTTTGGATATTAATGAAAATTGTACTCAGTACTCAACCATGATTTTAAAAGTAACTAAGTAGATTACATGGCATAATGAGTACTTGAGCACAAGTAAAAGTACAGACTTGAAAATCTACTCATAAAAGTACAAGTACCCTAAAAACCTGCTTAATTACAGTAATTTGAGTATTTGTAATTAATTACTTCCACCCCTGGATATCATACAGTTAAGATTAGATTAATTAAAGACGTTATGGCGTTACTTACTTTGGCCTTCACAACACATCTGTCAACACATCAGACCATCTGGTTATCGGCCTCCAAACTTTTGTAAGATTTAAGATCTTCTGCTGTGCATGGGCTTGGCGGGAAAACCAGGTAGTTTACGAAGTCGGGGTATCCAATCGAAGGGAGGCTCTCCGGCTCGTCATTGCTCCGAGACGAGGGAGCTAACTCATACAGATCGGCACCACCGACAAACTGTAACTTTTCAGAATAAATAAAGTCCTTCTCTGTATGTTTTTGCGTCTGTAACGCCTTTTGAAGAGCTTTTCTGTGGTTTATCCATCCTTTATCCACGGTCGTTGGCATTGATCCAGCGGTGTGTTTTACATCTGAGTACCTCCAAGATGGCCGCTCATCCGGGTCACTGAAAACCCTCTATAGAGATGGAACCGTCCGGTTTACTGAGCCGGATCTGGCTACCAGGACACGTGCCCGCCAGACCTCGCACATAAACCACCACGGCGTTTGCACGCGCTCGTGTGTGCGTGGCGTCGGCTGTTGTATCTCCGCACACGTGCCGTCCTTTCAATTGCCCAATCAGTCAGTGGAACCCTTCAGACAGTCTCCTCTTAATAAGGAAGCTTCCAGCCCAATTCCCACAGATGGCCTAAGTAAATCAAACCGGTGAGGAGGAGAGCCTCTTCAATCAGGCTCTAGAGAATGGAGCCCGGGCAACTCTGCCACTCCAGACAATAAGAGGGACGGGGGGAGGTGGGGGAGGTGGGGGGGGGGGGGGTACAGTGATATCCCTGTATGGTGATGACTGTGCTCAGAGTGAGGTGTACCATTCATCTGGACCCGGCCATCTTCTTACAGCTGCATTTCTGAGCCCTCAGGTCCTCTCACACTCACCCCCCACCCCCCCACCCCCCCACCCCCCCACACACATTGTAATTCATGTTATGCCACAAAAGCCTGGGCTTTGGTACAGACTCACAAATTAATACACCCTCCTCCACCGTCATATTACGGTCCTCATGGCGAGCTGAGCCATGAGGCCCCCCCCCCCGTTCACCTGCGCTTGTCCGTCCATCCACAGGTGGAGGGAAAGAGGTTGAAGTTGAGAGAAGGTCCTGGCGTCTGCGCCGGGCCAGCAGATGTGGCGATCCGGGTCTATTTGAGCTAAAGTGATGATTAAGGGATCACGGCCCTTAAATAGACAATCCTGTTTACCCAGTTTAGGGCCGCAATCAATCCGCCTCTCGCCAGATTAATTGAGATGCTTCCGATTGATTTTCTTCTTCTTCTTCTTTTTTTCCCCCCATCCCTCCTCCTCCTCCTCCACTCCTGCCCTGCATTGCTATCAATGACTTCTCAAACTACAGGACCATAACTCAGGAGGTAGAGCTGCAGGGCCGTGGTGACGGATGGTCACTAATGCATGCATGAAATCGAATGACATCACGTTACCTCGCCGCCTACCTGGACCACAAAAAAAATGTTGACTCCGTCTGACTGTTGGAGACGACGGGTATTTTTAGCTTGACACACTTCTGCGAAGCTGCTCTGTAGCATTTCTTTCACTTTCCTTTCTCTGCCAGTCAGAGGTCCATGTCTATGTTCTACCGTATGCGTACAGTGGCAAGAAAACAAACCGGTTTTTTGATTTAGTTTGCCATGAAATGCGATCCGATCTTCATTCAGGTGGCAATTAAAGTCGCAATACAACGTGCTTCAGCTGATGGCACAAAAACATGCGAAGCGAGCCCATATCACGATTAGGGGTGGGAAAAAAAAATCGATTTGGCAATATATTGTGATTTTCGGCCCTCCAATATAATATCGATTTTTCAGCTCCTAATATCGATTTTTTTAGGAAAATACTTAAATGTGCAAAAACACTAATAATAAACAATAAATAGGTTGTTTTGAAGGCAAATAGTTTTCGACTCAATTTGTCCTTTGAATGATCAATATCATCTGATGAACATATACAGCAACTTGATTTTTCATCTCTTACTTATAATTTTGATATTAACTGGGTAGAATATCGCAATATATGGTGATATCACAATATCGTGTTAATATTGTATCGTGACCCAAGTATCACAATACATATCGTATTGCACAGTCCTTGCCAATACTCATTCCTAATCATGGTTAGGGCTGTAGTGATACACTAATCTTGTGATACAATACAATACAATACACAATATTCAGCTCGCGATACGATATATATCGATATTCATCTTACAATACATTTACATAATTTTCCGAAAGAGGGACAAAGTGATTTTGGTGACATCTTGTGAGTGTTCCAATGACTTTGTTTAACTGGGTAGAATATCGCATTATATTGCGATATCACGATATCGTGTTAATATCGTATCATGACCCAAGTATCATGATAGATATCGTATTGCAAGGTCCTTGCCAATACTCACCCCTAATCATGGTTAGGGCTGTAGCGATACACTAATCTCACGATACGATACACAAATATTTGGCTCGCGATATGATATATATATATATATATATATATATATATATATATATATATATTATAATATATGATATTCATCTTACGGTACATTTACATAATTTTCTGAAAGATTTTAAAGGGACAAAGTGATTTTGGTGACATCTTGTGAGTGTTCCAATGACTTTGTTTGAATTAATTAAACTGAAAGCATCAATTACACATTATATGGCTGACAGGCAGCTTGCTAATGCTGGACAAAATGAATAAAAGATGTGTTGAGAAAAATAGTTTCATTTATTTAAACAGTGCAAATTCTTGCTTGCAGGCTTTTAAAGGTGGGACACGGGGGTTTAGAAAAAAGCTTAGAATATCGATACCCGCGGCTGAAAAATCAAAACTCTCTGGGGAAATAAAATATCGATAATATATAATATATATTGCAGAATCGATAAAATCGCTCTAATCGTGATGCTCCTCCCTCCACGACGCCCGTCACCGTTGGTGATGCTGCTCTGATGTCGGTGAGCTGGGTCCTTTCTGGTGCCGAACGATTAAACGCTTTCAATCAAGCCTTGTGAAGATCAGCTGCTCCTGTTCGCGTGTCTTCAAAGATCAGATGCCTCCTCTGAACAGCAAACTTCACATTTTTGAGTGTCTGTTATCTATCAAAGCGGCTCTCAACCTTTCCTAAAAACTCCCCTCATTACCTGGACTGCAGGTGTTCAAACGCCTGATCAGTAGCTGTCATTGAAGTGACTGGTTTGGAGCTTCAGCTGGTTTTTCCACCTGAGCAGTTAACCGGTGTGTTCAGGAAAGACGCATGAAATTATGAATGTTATCAGCCCTGGACGCCGTCACGTCGCTGTCGTGACTCAGATCGGGGGGGCAGGGTTCACATCTAATGCTTTTTATCTTCCCGTCGTTACATCATCACCGCTGCCGGCGCAGGAAATGTCATAAGACGTGTCTGGGTGAGGAAATCCTCTCTATTGTCCCACCTGTAATGATCCTCATTAGTGGCCGTTCTGTTGCAAGCTGACAGACGAGGCATCAGTTAATTGGGCCAAAAGGATGAACTTTACTCGCACATCCCTGGTACCGGATGATAAGCACATCAAGATGCAACGAGTCACATCCCCGACCTTCCCTTCAGCCGAGGTACATGAAAGGAGGAGGCGGGCCGACGAAAAACCCACCGCCGCGCGCACTGCTAGGGATGCACGATAACTGTTTTTTAAATCCAATACCGGTAACTGATAACTTTCAGCTCCTAAGGCCGATACCGATAACCGATAACACACACATTACCTGAGATCATTACATCAATACTATGAACAAAATCAAATATAGTCATGAAAAATTATTAGACCACCATTTTTTCTTCACTTTCTTGTTCATTTTAATACCTGGTACCACTAAACGTCATCATGTGACTAAAACAGACAGAATAGAAAACACTGAATGCATAAAAGCAGTGTTTTTGGCAGTACAACGCCATAGCTATTGATGTAAAAACTTAAGTGATTTAGGTCATAATCAAGAAAACCATGGAAAATGGTAAGATATCAGCTCTTAAATAAAACTCTTCAGTTACTTCAGTTTTAAACAATTACCCACCAATCTCTATGCTTCCCTTCTCTGGAAAAATTATTGAGAAAGTAGCATTGATTTAGGCGAACAATTTCTTAAATGTGAATGGCTGTTTTGACAGATTTCAGTCTGGCTTCAGAGAAAATCATAGCACTGAGGCAGGACTAATAAAGGTCTTAAATTACATTTATCTGAACACTGATACAGCTAAAACATCCGTACTGGTGCTGCTGCATCTTAGTTCAGCCTTTGATACTATGGACCATAAAATCCTTCTAAACAGACTGGAACACTCAGTGGGTTCATCAGGTCCAGTTCTAAGTTGGTTCTGATCTTATCTTGAAGGCAGGAGCTTTGTTGTTAACATGGGTGAAAATAAATCTGGGCCAATTCCCATTACCTGTGGAGTTCCTCAAGGATCAGTTTTTGGATCACTGTTATTCAACCTCTACATGCTCCTCCTAGGTCAGATTATATATGACAAAAATGTTGCTTACCCCAGCTGTGCAGACAGGGGCGCCGCTAGGGATTTTGGGCCCCATAAAAAGAATCTTTACCGGGCCCCCCAACACAGCGGCGAAATTTGTTGATGCTATTTTTGATCATCATTAGGGGCCTCTCTGGGCCCCCCTCAATCATGGGCCCCTATAATCTGTATCCTTTACCCCCCCTTTTCGGCACCCCAGTGTGCAGATAACACTAAGAGTTATTTGGCTCTTTCATCAATGACTCTGGTCCATTAGACTCACAGTGAGTCTAATGGAGCAAGTGAATAGCTAGATGCAATCCACCTTCCTTCAATTAAAATCAAGACAAGACAGAAATAATTCTATTTGGTAACAAAATGGGAAGAATAAAAGTTGCTTCCCAGCTTGAATCCAGAGGGCTCAGGACAAAAACCCAGATCAGAAATCTTGGAGTTTGAACTGACTCAGACTTAAGCGTCAGCAGCCACATCAAGGCTTGTAAACTGCTTGTTATCACCTCAACCAGAAATCTTACGTCCGGGGCAGATTTAGAGAAGCTCATCCATGCCTTCATCTCCTGCAGACTTGGCTATGGTAATGCTTTTCTGTCTGGTTTGCCCAATTAGACATCAGCTCATCCAGAATGTTGCCACCAGAGTTCTGACAAGAACCAGGAAAACTGATCACATGACTGCTGTTCTGAGCTCTTTACACTGGCTATCAGTTACCTACAGAATAGACTTTAAAGTGTTGTTGTTAGTTTAAAAGTCACTGGATGAAGAAGATACAGACATATTGGCAATTTAACTACTTAAATTGATTAACTGAACAAACAGGAGCCTCACTGGCATGTGAAAGCACCTCCATGCTGGAGGAGGAGGAGGGATGCTGTAGGATGGCATCCCATTCTTCAACCAGAATTTGTTGCAAGTCGGCCATGATGGTTGTGTCGGTCACTCTGGCCTTAACAGCATGTCAAAGGCTCGTTTTTCCAGTGGGGGAGATGCCACCCTAGACCATCACACTGCCTCCACCAAAAGACATTACTGTATTAGTGCAGCAATCACCAAAGAGTTCTCTGCGTCTTCTCCACGCTGTGATCCTACGATCCAAGTGCTGTAGGAAGAATCTGGACTCATTGCTCAACATAATGTTAACCTACATGTTCAGGTTCCAGCTTACGTGTTGTCGACACCAGCCCAAACGGGCATCATGGTGAAGGGCAGCCATGGCAGGCTTCCTGGCAGCCCTGTGAGACAGGAGATGGCTGTGTAGTTTTTTCCAGATTGGCGGGCCAGAGAACTGTCGGGCATATTGTCCTGTAAACGTTGACAGCAAATCTGTGGAAGACTGCTTACGGTGTTCACCAGGCACCTCATTGTCAGAACCGTGAGGTACAAGAAGCTCAAAACTCAAAAAGCTCAAAAAGTCAATAGCAATAGCAAAAAAAAAAAAAAAAAAGATTTGGCAAATCTTCAAGGGGGGCAACCCACATATTCAGATGCTGCTCATCCCACAAATGCATGTTCCTTACAAATGTGGCACCATTTAAAAGGGAAATAAATAAGAAAGAAATACACACACACAGATACATACATTTGCTCACCGGGAGACGTTTACTATCCTAATTGTGATTGGTTACATCTTTCCTTTCTCTTTATATGGTGACTTGACATTTTCCTCATGTGAATAAAAACACCTTCAGCTGAATCCATTTTGAGAGTAACTTCTTTGAGATCTTCTAATGGAACAAAGAAGTCAAGAAATTTCTGTGCAGATAAGAGGCTTTGTCTCATCACATAGACCTGTAGGACTGCTTCACTCATTTTCATCTGACGCTTGAGCAGTGTTTTTGAGAATCTTGCACCTTGACTTGGGATGAGCTACAATAATTCACATATATATCCTTGTGTTGTTAACATTCCGGCGGTAAAGAAATAATATAAAATATAGAATAGCTGAAGTATGGCAGCAATGCAGACATATACCATAGAGAGTGCATTTAGAAAGTGGGTTAAATAATCTTCTCAGACACTGAATCAATGACCTGTTTCCCAGGACAATACTGTATTTCTCACAGGTCTTTTAAAATATTATTTTTAGCTAGTTTCATATAGGTTCCAACATGTACCATATAAATACACACGGCTGAAGCACAGAAGTCCTTAATTAAATTAAAGCTCCTGTTGGCTTCGAGAAAAACCATCTTTCTGGACCTATTAAATAATCAAACAAGATGAGAAGAACAATACAGATTTCTTTCAAAAACTCAAAGTCTGTAATGATGCTCTCAGAGCAAGTGGTCTGTTTAAATCAGGGGTGCCCAGACTCGGTCCGTGAGGGCTGCTGTCCTGCCTGTCTTAGATGTTTCCTTGACACACCTGATTCAAAATAATGGATCACCATCAGCTTGTCATCCAGGTCTGCACAAGTCAGTTAACGACACATTCATGTGGATCAGGTGTGCTGATGCTGGGAAACATCAAAGACTCGCACAACAGCGGCCCTCGAGGACTGGAGCTGTATAGCATCCCTGGTTTAAAGACTATAAAGACACCAGAGTGTTTGGAACAACAGGTAGAAATTAGGAGATGAGCCTCAGGGTCTGACTATGAAACAGTAAACATGAACACCCTGCAGGATAGTCAGAGGCAACAACAAATTAGACATTCGGTAAAAAAGCCATGTCTTGTAAATCTCTGCAACTTTAAGTGCCCCTCAAAGTGTGAGTACATGTCAATGATTTAAGAGAGAAAAAGTTTGTATTATCTCAGTTTTCAGGATTCAGTAAATTTGTTGTAAATACAGACAGACACACACACATATATGTATATATACATATGTATACCTATGTATGTATATATATATGTATGTATAGGTGTGTGTATATATATATATATATATATATTTCCATGTAAATATATAGGTGAACACTGAGGTATTTATACTCCTCCACCACCTCCACGTCTTCTCCCATGACAGAAATGCTGTTTGACTTGTTCCTTGTCCTCCTAAAACCCACAATCATCTCCTTTGTCTTGTCAACATTTAAGTTGAGATGATGTTTTTCACATCACGTCACTCAGCGGTCCACCAGCTCTCTCAGTCTCTTGTCCATCACTGATACACCAAACAACTGCAGAGTCATCTGAGTATTTCTCTAGATGACAAGACTCCAACTGGAACTGGTTTGTGTGGGGCGCTGCATTGGCATGGGTGTTCAGGCCCTTGGTAGCGGAGCTCGGGGGTTTTGCTTGGGTGCCTCCCGTCAATCTTCGTCGCTGCTGGGATGTCTCCGCTGCATGGCGGGGGTTCACCCTGGGTGGGCGCCCCCAACCTGCCCCAGCAGGGGGGCTTCCGCTGTGGGGTGGGGGGGGGGTATTGGCGGCTGGGTGGTGCCTGGGCTGGCTCATGGATGTTGCTGTCGGGGGTCTGAGTGCTTGTGTTGATGTGGTGTCTCATGTGGGCCAACCGGGTCAGGGACCCTCTTGGTTCTGCTCTTGCGCCAGCTGGTGGGGGGACTGGGGACTGGGCTCAGGTGGGTTTGGTGTCAGAGTGCACGATGGTGGGATGGGGGAGATATCTGGGTGCTAGGGGTGCACTGTGTGTTTGGGTGTGAATATACAGAGTGAAGTATATGTAGTATGTACTGTAGTATATACTATAGTATATATTATAGTATGTACTGTAAAATGAAATGAAATGAAGTGTACAAAGTGAAGAGGAGTGGTGAGAGTACAGTCCCCAGTGGTGCTCTGCTCCTGACCACCTGTCTGTTAGTCAGGTCAGTGGTCCAGGTGATTCTGGAGGGATCCACCTGTTTCTTTTGTAGTAAAGCAGGCTGGATGATGTTAAATGCACTGGAGAAATTGAAGAATCAGAGACAACAATGGAGCAACTGGGAGTGACTGGGATATGGAACAAAATCCAGGGGGAACCATGCCTGTCCCTATTGCTTCACCAAGCAGGTCCACGTTGCAGTTGCCTTGAGACCTCAATGGCCGGTGGTATGTGAAGGTGAAATTTTAGACTGGTTTCTGCTCTCAGTGGGGTGCCAAGGTGGACAGCGACACACTCCTGTGTTGCAACCGCCCCACCACAAAGTTCCCCACCACCCCACCAGCACCACCAGCCCTACCATGAGACAGAGTGTGCTCGAGCCCTGATCTAGTGATGTGCAGTAGAAGAGGTGTGGCGTGATCTTATTCTGGAGAGTGTTAGGACAGGGCAGAGACCCAGTCCCGATCCGGATACACATGAGAGCACAACCCCCAGCAGCCTGGACAGGGAGGGACAACCCATGAGGACCAGCAGCAGCTACCAGAAGGATCGAGAGCTGTAGCAGGACTCCACCTGAACAGTGGACACCACCTGATCCTTCTTCTGCTTGAAAACCTGCAATCTTCTTCATCTTGTTGGAGCTTGTTCTCCAACTTTCTCCTGTACACCTCCTTGTTGTCTCTAATCTTGACTTTCAGTTCTTTTTGTACTGACCTCACATACATGTCTCTTGTTAAAACTTACCTCTGTGGGGTGTAAACCAGCCCGTAGGAAACAAGACTTCTATTCATTTAATGTGAAATTTTAGGAGGACCCAGAAAATGATTTAATGCTATCCTTAGTTGGTTTTATTTTATTTTACAATTTTATCATTGTATTTTTCACCTCAGCAGCACCTGTAGGCCATCTGTCTTGAGCTCTGCAAGATAATAGAGGACTTTATTGATTCCACGTCAGGGAACTTTAAGTGTACCAGCAGCAGAACCTGGCAGGAAGAAAATAATGCACAAAAAAAAACAAAACAAACAAACAAAAAAAAAAAAAACATATGCTTAAGGGCTATTTATAAAAAAAAGAAAATATTAACAGTCACCCTAAAAAATGAGAAGATAAAAATAAACATATCTATACCGTATGTACATACATATACAGAGAATACACACATTTACAGTGTATATATAATGCAAAAATTACAAATTAACAGTTAAAAAAATCTCTACAAGAGTGATATGATAGTAAAAAATTGTAAAATTGTTTATTGTATAAAATGACATTATTATTGCACATTATTGACAAAGACTGACAGCACTAGTTCAGGTGTAATGAGACGTGAGCAGGAAACCCTGTTATCCATGTATGAGTTTAATAGAAAATAACACCAAACTCACAAAGTGTGAGATGTCAGTTTGACTTCATGGATATCATTAACAAAAGACCTTCTCCCATGCAAGGAATATGGAGATAACACCTCTGGAGGATTATATTTGGTTTAAAAAAAAACAGAGAAGAGAGACAGAATGGTGACACTGGAAAGCTGATTTATTTTAAGAGTGTCAAAGAAATTGGATGAAATAAAGCATAAAAGCAGAGTCACTTGACTGAATGAAAATCCCTTCAGACTGTGATGTGATTAAGAATCCTTCACTGATTTACCAAACTAAATGAAACTCAGAAAAGGAGGACATATTTGATTTAATTTTGACTGGTGATGGTGCTAAAAGAGATAATGCTCCCCAGTGGCGTCATTAGGCCTATTTTAGGGGGGCTTCAGCCCCCCTAAAATATTCTTAAGCCCCCCTAAATAATTAGGTTAAAAAAAAAAAAAAAAAAAAATATATATATATATATATATATATATATATATATATATTACAAAAAGCGCTGACAAATTCAATATGAAGTGACCAGAATATGAGTTTAAATAAATAATTGTGTAACCTGTCACTATTCACTTAAATATGATCATAAATCTGTCAGTGCGTCGTTATCCAATCCATTCCACTTGTTCATATTGAGAACGCCCACATCACTGAAAATCCAGTCCACGTTTTCCCTGCGACCTTGCTTGCACTCCTGTGTGTACCCCGAAGCACCCAGAGCCGACTCGAACCGCATGAGTAGAAGAACATGACTCACTGAAGGATGGACATAAGAAAGTTTTTCAAGACTGTAAGTATTGATCACTGCTGATAGTAACAGTTAGTTAGCTCCAGCCCCCAGCTAACAGCAGAAAGTCCCGTGTAATTAATGAACCAAGTGCTCCCTGGCTGACAAATAAAAACCTAGTTTGCACACTACAGACAATCTCTGCGCACGTCTGTGCACTCTTTTTTACAATATACTATCTTTGGGATGGCTTCATTCCGGAGCATCAGCTGTGTTTCTCACTTGAGCTGAGCTCATTCAGTATGATTATCATCAGTGGATAATAATAATAATAATAATAATAATAATAATAATAATATAATACACTAATAATAATCACTCCACCTCCCCTATTGACCTGTAGGAGTCAGGGCAGAGGGACAGAGGAGCACAGGGAGTGAGAGGGGAGAGACCTTTACCAGAAAGGTGAGTCTAAAGGATTTCACAGGATAGAGTCATTTGAGATGCAGACAGCCTTGGAATTTTATGGAACTCATATGATGCACCTTGACTGAAATGTTTCATATTTCATATTCATATTAAGACTAATTTAACTTGAGCTTTTATTGAGGAGTGTAATGATTAGAAAGTGGAGAAAGCAAAGATATATATATATTTATTAAGTAATTAAGTAATATATTTTTCAGGGCTTGAAATTACAACCATTTTAGTCACATATGTGCCCTAAATGTAATCTGTGCAACTTCAAAATATTTGGGAACAAACAATTATTGTGCTGTGAGCGAAAGTTATGGCATTAGGCTCTATGTTGATCAGTTATTAATTCAACTCATTGTGTGATCAACAGGCAAGGTCAAGTCAGAGAGCAAGGGGATCCAGGGATGGATCAAGAGGCAGAGGAAGATCAAGTTATCACAGAGAGAGAAGGAGAGCAAGCAGATATAAGACTTATACTGTATACTTATACTGTATTGTATAAAACAGACTGAAATAATAATATTAATAAATTATTTCTCAGTCTTTATTAGCTGTTTGTGAAATGTTGTGCTCACACGCTACATTCGCTCACATCCTGTGCATCTCTTGGGGGTTAAGCCTCCCCTAAACCTAGTGACGCCCCTGGTCAACAGCGTCCTGCATCAGCCAGTAAGCGCCTCTGCGCGCGACGTTGCGCTGGTAGCCCGCACGCACGCCGGTCTACCAGCGCAACGTCGCGCTGGTAGACCCATAGACATATATAGATAGACGCCGCATCGAACGCTACTCCCTACTGGCGCTGACAAGATTTGGGGCCGCCATCTTAGACCGGTCACCCGCTCCGCTCAGTGTTATTTATCTCATAGGTTTATGAGAGGAGACAGCCTAATTGGCCAAATGAACACACTCATAAAATTCAATAATCTGTTTTGTGGAGACATGGTACACCTTGTTTAAGATTTTTTTTAATCGATTTTTTAAAGGTTTTTAAAGATTTTTTAAAAACTGAACGAAGGAAGAAGGAAGACTACAAAACCAAAAACCAAGGACACAAAACCCCTCAGATCATGACAATATTAAGATTAATCAGACAATATAATGCACTATAGGCTACAGAGTGACATTGAAAAACATAGCAATAGCATATAGCAATATAATTTTCTTCAATAGCAATTCTTGTGTCAGTTGTAATCTAAGTCAGTGTTATGGAATATGACTTATCAAGTCTCAGTTCATAGCCGGGTGAACAATAAACATACTGTAGCATTGTTAACTGCCATTAGCTTAGCGTCGTTTCATTAACGTTACGGTAACAAAGGATCTTTGCTCCTTCTCAACTCTGGTAATATTCAATGAACAAAATACAACCAATATTATAGTAACCCACTGAGCAATATACGTTTCGTTTAAGTTCACACACGAAATTCGCCCGTCTATAATCGGTCTATATTAACGCAAATCTATACGGTACAATTGAATCCATTAATAATTAAATACAAAATAAACAATAGTAAATTGTATAAATGGTGGCCAAATGCTGGATTAAAACATTTTTAACAGTTATTGATCAATGTACAATGTAGTTTAGATTTAGAAACGGCTAGTCTAAAACTTTCATTTAGACCAGTGGTAGACCGATTTTAGCCCAGACGTCTAAGGACCGTTAGACGTTTATTAGACATTTATTAGACGTCTTTTAGACCGAAAAATATGTTACATCTTACTTGTGAAAAGTAATCCCCTGAGCCCTGCTTCTGATGGTCCGCCGATTGGAGCAGGAATATCCCACACAATGTTCAGGCATGTTCTGTCTATGGTTATAATCCCAGAGAATGACCGGTCCAAGATGGCGGCCGCATTTCTCGTTCCAAACAGCCAAATGCGGCGTCTATCTCTATATATGTCTATGGGTAGACCGGCGTGCGTGCGGGCTCTGCGCAAAGACGCGTCACCACGTACAGTGTTGTCATGACAACCCTGAAGGAAATTTCCATGGGAGCTCCCTCACGTGGCTTTACAATGTGACGTCATTGATGGCACGTGAGAAAAGTAGTATATAAAGAGGTCACACACTGTCAAATCTTCAGTGAGTCCCCTCGGGGAACCACGGGGAGCCTGGTGCTTGGATGGCGCCGGGACCGCTGCTATGGGCAGCAGGTCCCATTGCACGCGCCAGATCCGCACCGCGCAGAGGCTCGCTCTCTCCCTTGCCAGCCAAGGGGGATCAGGCCGAGCATTGCGCGGTGGTCCGTGATCTCCCTTGGCTTGCCAGGGGATTCCAGTGCCCTATCTCCGCGGCCCATACGTGCGCCGCCGGCGTGGCCCACTCTTTTAAAAACTCAAAAATATCACCCCAACCATCCATTGTTGGTGGTTAGTAGTGCATGGTGGCACCACGCAGTACTAACCACCAACAAACTTTACTTTTTATTTATTTTGTTTTGCCTCTTTTTGGGCGTTAAAACACCTAATTACAGCGTGGATTCATGCTTTTACTTTATACTCACCAGCAACCGCTTATGTCCAAACAACACAATATTAACTATCGACATATTCTTTTTCTTTTTCATTTTAAGAATGAAATTGAAAACGACCCTGCCTAATGGTATCATCCTCTTCTCACTAAACTTACTTGTGGGTTGTGGTGGGGCTAATTGGGTGCTCAGCACCCCTAAAGCTCTGACCCTAGAATCGCCCCTGGTGCTCCCATCTCAGAAAGCATGCTCCCCCCCCTCCCTTTTTTTTTTTTTTTTTTTTTTTAACACAGCTCTCTCTACCTGGTCAACACAGAATGCATATAGATCTACCAAACAGCACTTATCATGAGGACACATGGTAGTACAACATCTGTCCAGACAGCTGTTGACACAGGGAATAAATCATGTCTCACTTGTGTAGAAGGTTTCCTCCGTTAACCCGTCTCTGCAGCAAAATCAGACTGTGATCGTGCAACTTTTGTAGAATTTCATACAGTCATAAGAGATGCACAACCCAACGCAAACAGCAAGGACTGATGGGATTTCACATTCAAACCCATATGTATGTACATAACCCATATTGTGTAAATATGATTCTGTCCTGCACAGCTGACAGAAAAAAACCAACATGACAAAGAAAACCATACAGGGTCTCACTGTTCTGAGCTGGGAAATTTTCTGCACTTCTGCAATCAGTGCTCTGAATGTGGACTTTGCCATCAAGCTCCTGAGACATTTAAGATGGCAGCTAAGCCACAGCTGAGTCTGCTGCACATCATAATCCCTCCAGTTCTTCATATCAGTATTGCAAGATTTAAGAAGTCCTTTGCTGTCTCTCATTAACATGTGCTGTGAAATAACCATCTTTTTTGTTGTTGTTTACAACTGGATGTTCTCTGGGAAATAAGTCCTCCCTCTAAAACTGTTTAAAATGTATGCTACATAGATTTGATCTCTTTTCTGATGTCCTTTGCACAGCGTTTCACCAAGCTGTGAACTCTGCAGTGGGCTTGATGCATCCACTAATCATGACTACTGAGGCTGATGTCCAGGATTAAATGGCTTCTCCCAGTCTAAAGTGAGACATGCTGCCGTTTCTGAATGAGAGGCAAATAATAAACATATATATCAGTCGTGACTGGCGGGGACAGCTTCTTCCATTAAATTTCAGCATGGCTGCATCTGAAAACTATCTTCATGTTGGGTTTTCTGATCAGAGGTAAAGTTTTAATAGCAGTTTTTATTTTCTAATTTGATCTCTCTCTCTGATGACACTTTAAATGTCCCAGCAGATAAATGCAGAGCAAAGCTTGTTTCTTTTGTTTATCATGCTACATTAATATTCATAAATCAGAATCCAGCAGTGCACACTGTAATTGCTTGGCCTTTGCATCTTCTTTCTTTTTTTTTTTTTTTTAATTTTTGCATAATGCAAATATTGCAAGAGTTGCCTTATTTTTATGCAAAGACACCAACTTAGACTGCAACTAATGTATTTGAGGACACTCATGGGCTAAGGTCTGAAACAGGCCTCGTGCTGTGTGTTTTTTATGCCTCTTCATTCCTTTTGCTGCCACCATGTGAAGGGTTCAAAATGGGGTCAAACACTGTTTTTCTCTTCTTTGCATCACTGTGCAAAACAAAAAATTAGAAACTAGACTTCTGCTCGATCAGTGTGAGAAATGTGATCAATCAAAGCTCTACTCAGACCAGATCGGGCGAGGTAGTGTAACAAAGTCCTTGCACAAAGCAGAACATGCTGCTAAAGGGGTTTAACAGTGGACCGTCACTGCAAGACGCTGGGATCTGAGTCCTGAGGCCTATTTTGGTGTCTATGAAGTGAATGAAACACGTGAGACATGTGCATCAGAAAGAAGGGAAATGAGTTGGGTCACTGCGGTAAAGATACTGCACTGTGTAAATGACACATCAAAATATGTAATGCATCCATCTTTATCTTTGAGACACCCCTGTGAGTTGTAGTCAGGTAGGATCTCCTATTGGTTCCACTTAAAGGTTCAGTCACTTCTATACTTTTATATTTGGGCCAGTTCTTGGTCCACCATCCTCTCATATTTGTGATTTACTTGTACTGGCAAGAACTGGCTCTTATTTTTCGCATTCTCTGGATGATGTTACTTCCTGTATCATTTGCCTGGACTGAACTGGGTAAAACAGCCTTTGTTCATTCTGCACCGGTAACACGTGTTGCAAAATGACTGGAAACTCACAGAACTAATCTCCCACCTTAAATCCAAGCTGAGGGATCGTGAGGTCGGTTCTGTTTATATACATGTTCTACATGATCTGTTTACAACTCGGCTTTTGCCACTTTTCTTGTTTTTTTTTTTTGTTTCTGATTTTAATGAGCAGTATAATTGCATAAATTGCACCAGTGTTTTGTAAATATTAATCTCAATGGGATCTTCCTGGTTAAATAAAGGTTCACGAATGAATAAATAAATAAATCCACTACTTTTGTAAAAGGTAGTTCTTTTGGTTCACAAGTTCTTTTTGGTTTACAAACCTGAAATTGCAAGTCAGTTATTTCAATACTAAAAGAAATTGTGCTATATGAAATATGAATATGAAGTATGCAGGACTTGCATAAACCTGTTTAAAAGGTTATACTGCTTTATTTCCTCTTTCAGATTGCAACTTTAAGTTGCAGAGTACAATTTAGTAACCAGCTGGTGTGAGGAAGTCATTTGTAACTTCACCGACTTTTCCACTGCTCATATTTCTGAAGTACAAGGCAGAATGTTTTTTGGATGCTGACGTGGACAAAGATATAATAGTACATCAGACTGAGTAATAACACAAAACAGATAGGAGAACCTCATTTATGGTCCAGATGTATCCTAAAGTTCATGAAGTGGGCCAAACTTGGGTTTGGGCATGCGTTGTATGAGCCAGATGTGCCCCAAAGGCCCAAAGAAAATGAAGCTTGGGGGAATGTCTGGTAATTATGTGGGAGGGTTCAGGTCACCTTGAGTCAAAGCCAAATTGGCCCCAAAAACAAACAAACAAACAAACAAACAAACAAAAAAAAAAACCTACCGATATGAATTTGGACCAAACTTTCTCTGTTCTTCCTCAACCTCAACCTTGATAAAAGATAAATGAATATACTCTATCATAAGTCACACCGTCTTTGACTGTTAATTAACTTATTTAGGTGCGACATCTCTAAGGAGCTTTCACATGTTATTTTTAGTTCCCCCTGATGTGCCTCAACCTGCTCCTCTTCACCTTCAGCATCCCTCAGAGCTGGAGCCCAACCCCTGCAGTTGTTTTAACCAGAGCCTGATGAGAATCTCTAAACCATTTAACCCCAAACACCATGAGAACGCTCTGCTGCCGAACGTAATAAAGGCTTCAAATTGCATTAAAGGGTGGATCCAACAAGCCAGAAAACGTGGCAGAGGACTGAGCCAACCTAACCACTTTTCATTTTTAAAAATAAACTTTTCTCAGATGAATGTCCACTGTGCAGATAATTACTGTCGTGCAAAGCAATTTATCTTTGCTAAAGGTCAGTGGATTCATAACAGCGTGAGTGGCTACTGCTCGTTAGGAGAGCAGGTCTACCTGACGGTGGCATGAGTCACTGTGCTGGTGCTCAGATCAAACACTGATCAGGGCCGCTGGCTTCACTGACTAACGGGCTGCTGCAGGACATTAGACAGAGACAGAGACAGAGAGAGAGAGAGAGAGAGAGAGAGAGAGAGAGAGATGCTCGATGATGTTGCAGTTTAAAACGACTGGTCAGAAATGGTGATCAATCACTGGGTACCAAAAAAAAAAAACCTCCACACAACTCTGCAGTTTAACACAAGGAGCTCAGACACCTGCAACAGTCCTTGAGCTAATTTAAGATTCAACAGCGTTGGGAACCTGAGATGCTGCCCTGAAAGGCTCTGGAGCTGCACTGCTACTCTGGAAATACTTCAGGACCTTTGATACTTACATAAACTAAAGAGAAGTGCGAGACTTTGATTGAGAAAGAAAGCTGCATTAGCATGCCTCTCAGTGCTGTGGCCATACACCTGCTGTCATCTCTACTAATCCCCAGTGCTGGTTAGGGGTTAAAACGTCACAGAGTGAGGTGTAGTTGCTGCCGGGCTCAATAGGAGGTGCTGTTGACTCATCGCCTCCTGTCATGGAGCTATCTGAGCCTCCAGTGATTCATCTAGAGATCACCAAACGACCAAAGCAGGATGCTCAAACTCTTCAGCCGCAAATCCTGCAGTGGGTCCATCAGTCTGATGTGGAAACCTGTCTCAGTCTGGACCGAGATGACATCCTCTCACTTCCACCTCTTAAACACACGGACTCATTAAAACACTTCCAAGAAATCACCATGAATATCATTAAGGTCCTCAGATTAGAAGCTGTTCAGGTTTAACACCAGCAAACGCCCAAGGACATCCTGTGACATCTCTCCCAGCGACTTCACAATCTCAGCCATCAGGCATGATCACTTGCGTGTTTTAGTTTCCACGCAGCTTGAAAGGAATTAATGAGGCCTCACTGTGCTGAGAGCAACGAGAAGCCAACAGGTGACACCAGGGGCTGCTGCTGGATTTAATCAGTCCGTGTTAACCTTCTCATGTGATGCCCGACAACCAAAAGCACAATCGCAAACATGCCTCGTACACAAACAGCTGGAAGTGAGATAGATAAACCGCGAGCGCCGGAAGTCTGCCAGTGTGTGGGAATGGCAGCTCAGCTGGGAGGAACCCGTAGACGGAGAGCAGCACGGAGATGCGCTACAGTAGCGATTTGTTTTTGTCAAGCAGAGCAGGAGAGAGAGAGAGAGAGAGATGACAGCCAATCAAAGAGCAGATAGGTGTGTGAGGTGTACGGGGAGATCCAGTCGCACATCCTGAAAGGAAAGTGCAGTGATGCGCAGTCCTGCGGGGGCAGCATCACTCAGCGGACTGCCAGGAAGACAGAAGCTGAAGCTTGATTTCTGCTTCCCCAGCTTTCAGGAGCACAGTTATCTGAACGCACTGGCATGTGCCGTGTCATTAAAAAAAAATAATTAAACATTAAAAAATCCCCACGCTACATGCATAGTGAACAAGGGCATTTTGGGCAAAAACACATCCATTACACATACATGCACCCAAGAAGTGCATGAGCTCTAATTTTTCAAAAGTAGGGATCGTAGGAGATTGATGAGGCCAAAATGAGAGCAAATCATGAATATTAACAAGCCTTTGTTTCCCGGAGCAACAGGGGAGGAGAGCTCTCAGACAAACAGCCCAGAGGGGGGGTGTCAAGGATGCTTCACTGGGCTTCTGGGAGGAAACTCCCATCCTGAAGGTGGAGGAAGACTCTCCTCTGTAGAGTTGTGTAATCGTTTCAGATATGGATCCAAGCAAGTAGTACACAGACATGTTCTTATATTTTTCTCCATGTCAAAAAACAACCAAACAACAACAAAACCGGCCGTCTCACCAATTAAACATCATTAACGTCATTCCTTCTGTGAGGGTCCCAGTTAACTTTGATGTGAGAGCTCTGCATCTTTCTGGAGGCTGACAGCAAGGCTTCATTGGCTTTGGAAAGACACAAATGCCTCCATGTAAAGCTCTAAAGACAGACTTGAGTATAGCTTCAACAGGAACCAATCAAAAACAAAAACACAACACCCCCTCAAGCAAGAATGAACACAAGCTTGGAGCCATCCCACTGGTGTGTGTGCGTGTGTGTGTGTGTGTGAACCCGTGAGGGTGGGCAGGTTTAAAGATGTTTGAACAACTGTGTCACTCACATATTTATTTCACAACCAGCCTCTCTGTGTCGGACATAAACAAAGACACACTCAAAACTCACTTTTCTTTTCTTTTTTTATACTCAAACTTTTTTATAGTCAAAAATATCATCCGAGCATTTACAGTGTATTACAACAAATGATTCTATGCAACTGTTAACAGCCTTTACAGAAAATGAAGAAATATATCCCTTTTTTTTCCTTCTTTAAAATCTATGTTACAAACTGGGAACAGCAAAAAGAGAAGAGAGGGAGGCTGAAGGGTTTGGAGGATTTGAGTGTTCAGGTAGACCCTGATAACCTCCCTGATTAGCCCTGTAGGCCGGCCCACTCTGACGCCGCACAGAACCCTGGTCAGGCTCAAAAACTACAAAGTCCTGCACCCGTGGGCAAAACTATATTATGATCCAGTGGCTGGACGCTCAGGGAGTCATCATGTCTAAAACTATCTAGCAGACACTGAGAAGCTCAGTTCAAGCTCCTGAATCCCTGTAACCATGGCAATGCTGAGTTTTTAAGTCTTCCGCCGCCTACACAAAGTCCCTGAAACGCTTATGTAATGCTCCTTCTTGATCTGAGATCAATCCTCGGTGTCCTTGTACCGTCAGGTACAGTTCTGAGTCCTTGATAGGAGTTGGCTTCATACTGCTTCTTCCGCATCGCTACAGTGTTTCTGTTGTCATTTCTGCCTGTCATCTCCTCACGTCCCAGAAGCGTCTGAAGCAGAGTCTATGTGCTCTTGATGCCCTGGAAGCCGCAGAAGTTCCAGCGTTTTCTCCAAACTGGCTCCGACACCCGTCAGCTCCTGTCTGAAGGTGCAGGGGAGCCGAGACAAAAGAGCTTCCACCTCACGGGGGTTGATCTGCAGAGAAACGACAATCCACATGGATTTATAAACACAACGCTGATAGATGAAGGAAAAATAAAAACAGGACTGTCTCTCAACTGAAGGAACACTATCACAACTGCACAAAATAATCTACCTGAAGCATGCAAGTGTCAGGGTTCTCACTTCTGCAACAGCTCAGAAACATGATGCATCCTGAAGAAACTCCTCACTCCAAAACTGTCAAATGTGATTGACATGACGCAGCGCTGCTTCCACTAATGCTGTCTTAAACTACATATTTTAGCAATAAAAAGTATTGATAAAAAGGGAGGTAGAAAGATGATAGCACAACCGAAAAATTCAAGTTTAAAGAAAAAAAGAAAAGGTGATGAATCTGTGAGGACAAACACTTACACAAATGGGTGTTTAGTTTTAAAAAAGAGATTGTGATGTAGACTCTGGTTATCACTACAGACCACATGTGTCAAACACAAGGCCCGCGGGCCAAATGTGGCCCGCCACGTCATTTTATGTGGCCCTGGAGAGCCTGTGCATTATTGTCTTAATTTTTAAACTAAGATTTTAAGACTTAAAATTTATTTAAGCTTACACTGCTTTAAAGCCCATATTGACAATAAACTACATCTCCCATAATGCATTTTCATCATTACCCACAACGACAATGATATCTCAGCATAAGCAAGACATCAAGAGGATTTTCTGAATCGTGGACTGAAGAAAAAACCTCTACAAATTAACTAACAAAAGAAAAACTGATGCACAAGGAAGACAGTTTCATGAACGATGGGAAAACAAATACAAGTTTGTACCTTAAGGTAAAAAAAAATAATATGTCTTTAGTGTTATGAGGCGGTGTCAGTCATGAAAGAGTATAATCTACGTTGGCATAGTGACACAAACACAGAGCGAAGTATACTAAATTAAAAAAACCAAAGAATCGCAGCAGAATTAAAGGGCAGTCTGCAGTTGCAGCAGAACGTGTTCACAAAAGTTCCCGCCAAAAATGATGCAGCAGTGAAAGCCAGCTTTATTGTGGCTGTATGTGCCTTTCAGCTGTGATGCTTCCTTTACAGATGTGCCAGCTGCTCCACAGAAACTGAGTTTTCTGTTTCACAAAGCGGGGTAACTTAACTTCGAGTAAGTGGGTTCAGTAAGGCCTAACCATCACCTGTAAACATCACCTGTGCAGAGCAGGTTTACAGCCACAAACCCTGAATTCACTATAATAATGACTTAAATGTTTGAAACTTGAATACATAATCAATACAGAAACAGTTATTTAACAACACATTAAGGTGTAGTTTAATTTATTTTGATTTACATTTCATTTTGTTGCATTCATGTTGTCAATCTGGCCCTTCGAGGGCC
Organism: Hirundichthys speculiger; assembly: GCA_018398805.1. Taxonomy (NCBI): domain Eukaryota; kingdom Metazoa; phylum Chordata; class Actinopteri; order Beloniformes; family Exocoetidae; genus Hirundichthys; species Hirundichthys speculiger. The sequence continues at coordinate 26,233 of JAGFBZ010000658.1, forward strand.
ACCATGATGCTGCTGTGGCCCTCAGTGAAGATGAGTCTGACACCCCTGATACAGACTGTTGCTTTATCAGTGTGGCAACAAGCAAAATGTCAAATCCATAGTCAAATTGTCTTTAAGTTTCACTTGAAGAAGGAAAATCAAAGTTTTAAAGCATCATCGGCATCTATAATAATATAAGCTCCTCATTAGATGCTTTTTCACACTTAGAGCAACAAATGAATCCTGCAGAAAAAATTGATAATCCTGAAATTAGTGAAAAGGAATCAGACTTCCAAGATCACAGGGACACCAACTAAATGTCTAAATAAACTCATAATAAACTGGACTGAGGATGCCGTGCACATGTGCACCAAATATTATTGGGTGTTACTATGGGAAGCTTCAGGAATGTACTGTGGACCAATCACATGCCCATGCATGAGAAGTTACAGGTATAATTAGTTTTAAAGGTAGTGTAAATATAACTGTCCTTGGGACTCACGCCGTCATGGAAACCATATAGGAATAGGAAGCTTCACTGTTTCCATAGCAATTAGAGCCCAAGTAGCTGTCAGATGCTGCTAAAAATACACTTGATTAATTTATCATCACCTCTGTTAAAAGCTGAGGTTTCTGCAGTTAGCTTAAGTGAGACATTCAGGTGTGTTTTGGAACAATGTTAGAGGAAAGACATCAGAGATCATCCTAGAGAAGCAATCACTGGTGCCCATCAGTCTGTAATGGTTATGACACCATTTCCAACCGATGAGGAGTTTTGAGGCAACTGCAGATTCTGAAAGCACAAGTTTTCACAGTGCAGCCATTCAGGCCCAAAGGAGCTTTGATCATGAGAGCGGTTGGAAGAAGGGGGGGGGAGGGGGTCTCGATACTCGCCGAACTCCCGTGCAGTTCGTTTGTGGTGTGAAAGCTCCAGACTCGGGCCAGCCCAACTACGGCGTATACATTACATGTTTAAGCGAGAGAGGCTTCTGTAGTTCTCTGGACAGAGCCTTGTTGGTTGTGAAGGAGAATATAAACATTACAAAAGAAAGTCACAAACACTTATGTTTGTGACTAAATTAATAGTATTCAACTGACTTCATAAAGCTCAGAGGCTTTTAGTGTCATGTGTAGGCTGGAGAAGAAAAAAATACTTAAAACCATCAACAAAACAAACAGGAAGCTGACCATAGGAGCAACTAACACACTGTCTTGGATACAGTGAAATATTCAGCTTCATTGAAGCTTAGTTTTCTTTCTTTTTTTTTTAAATTAAGTGAAACAAATATTTTTTGAAAACTACAGGATTGTAACAACTGAACTATTCTGTTTCCTTCACATCAAAAAGAAGCGGGCTGATCCGAGACATGAAACTCACGGGTTGAAAACTGGTCCCACTTCAGCCTTGGCTTCCAGTAGTAGAATTAGTTTCTATTAAGACGTTTAAAAAATAAATCTAATCAACCTGGTACATCAACAAAAAAATAAATAAATAAATGCAGCCAATGATGGACTACAGAAACCACATTTGTCCCACTCTCACTGACACACAAACACACACACACACACACACACATACACACGCACGCCAGGAGAGGGCGTCAGGACTGGGTACACCAGGCTGAGATTTTCCAAGTAAGGATGGTTATGACTCTGCATTTTGTGCCAAACTGTCAGAGAGTAATCACAGACAGGGTTCAGACATGATGTCTGGTTTAAACAGGTTCATAAATGTGAAACCGTGTGACTTGTTCTTTTTCTAGCTTGAACCGTCTCTTCCACTCAGGTGTCAGGAGCAGCTCAACAGTGACTGAATCAGCTGGGACACATCCCTGAGTTCAGGCCTTTAGTCCTGGAATCAGACTAGCTGAAGCTCCTTCATGTCTTCATTATAGTTAGGTTTTTTTTTGGGGGGGGATCTTGTTGGTAATGATTAACAGCAGCCCAAAATCAGGAGACAATCAACTAAATCAGCATAGTCCATGGGATAATGGGATATTTTCTGCTCATTTAAAGATGTTGCTCTTGAAGCTTTGTGGGATCTAGATTACAGTTGCACTCTGATAACAGTGTAGGAACATAAATACAGCGTGGCCTCTCAGTGATCCTCAAAACCAGGCTTTTGATGTTTGAACAAACTTCTGATAACCCCGTGCTTGTTTTTTTCTCATGATGACTTCTGTATCCCACCATTATGATTCATCTCATGACTTCAAAAACTCTATCTTAGACATCTGACAGTAACCAACTGTTTTCATGCTTTTTTTCCTCCCAGCAGCTCCTTGAAATGTTAACACTGGCACATTCTGTTGAGTAAATGGCTCTGATAACTGTGAAAAATGCTTACCACATGCCGGTGTGTGTTGCTCATACATTCACATTTTCTTATTCACAACCCTTCCACTTCCATACCATTAACTCATTTAGGTGGGCTGAGGATCAGCTGGAGAACTCAAATCCCAGTTGACTTTGCCAAGATCTACTGTACAAACTGATGTGAGATGACCTGCAAGCATCTTGAATTAATAACAAGATCGTCCAAAGCCTTTGCTGATGTCAGGATACATGTAGGTCCACTATGTAGATAGGACTGGTGAGTCATTTTACAATGCAGCAGCATGTGTGGAACCAATGGAAAAAGAAGAGGATGAGGCTTACTGCTGCAGAGTTCAGCCAGTGATATTGACAAAACTCTGTGGGCTGCTTGCTGTGTATGTACAGAAAAGGATAGTCGCAACACATGAACATGGGGGTGGGGGGGGGAGTTTGAGGACTGTTACATTCACATCACGAGTGAGAATGAGTCAGGGGGGTGAATATGGAGAGTATTGCTGCAGCAAATGGCTATTTCCATGAATGGTTTTGTGGCAGCGATAGAAAAGGTTTTTACAGATGGCTAGAGAATTTCAACCCAATTATATGGAATGGTATCCCGGAATTTGGGGGTTTCATCCCAGATGTTCACTCTGTGTTTGGTCAGCTTTCAACTGACAAAATTATGGACCTGGCTTTCACACAGCCTTGCTTGAGGAGAATAAGCACGACAAGGCCGATATAACCAGACACAAAGATGTGAAAAAGTGAGAAACACTGTCTTCAAAGTTGCTCTTCCTCTTGAAATAAAAAGCCTTTTGGATTTTGTTTTGAACTAAACATATTCATTCATAGAATGTAAACACCGCCACAATAAACTGGTTAAATCTGGTTGACACTTTATGAACACATGGTTTTACTTTTTCACTGAAAGACACATTTAAGATATTGAATGTTTATCTTTTTTGTTCTGCTTCACTGGATTTTAACAGAAAAGACCTGTAACTTTGTCCCAAGCTGAGTGGCTGCCACTCATCAAGTAAGCTGACAAACCCTTCGGTCACTGAGGATGTGTCCAGGGCTACACAAAACCACAAAATTAAATCTCCCAAACATGTCTGCGCAACGTCACATTTGCTCAACCATAGAGAAACAGAGCCAGTGGTCTAACAGTGCGGCAATGCTGTAGACTGACCCTGGACAGGTTAGTCATGCACAGCTACTGCTCCTCAGAATTTACGCATCTGACTTGACCGCCTGGGAAACAGATGGCAGCAACATCACGAAGCAGCTCTCTTTGGGAAGACAGCTGTGACTGGAAGAAGAGCGAGGAACCGTCTGGGTGGTTATTATTTCTGACCTTATTGCATTACAATGGCTCCTTGCTCATAGCTTATCAAGCATGAAATATGACAGTGTTGCTGTGACCCACTATCATGACCTTGGGTAGAAAGCGTTCTTGAGTTTTTATAAATGATTGGACTCGATTATCAGAGACAGAATAAAATTAAGGGGATTGATGAGGGAGCACCAGTGTTTTGGACTGTGCTGGTTAACCTGCTGCACTGACCTACAGTTTATTAAGTGAAATCCATCTCTTGAGAGAACTGTGTCATGTTCCAACATGACTAGGCCCGAACATATATGACTCTGATCCGGCTGGAATATCAATAACAATCAGGGATAACAATTCTTCCTGGGCCGAGCCTAGCCACCCATAACCATTCACTTTGCAAAAATTGTATTTATTGTGAATTGGGTCAAGTACCTTTCCCTCTTTACAGTCATTTACCAAACGTATCACAACAGGGAAGGTGCGAGCTTCATGCAGTGACCCATTCAAGAGCGTCCAAGAATCACTACTCAAAAAGATGATGGGAGAATTACTCATAACATCTTGGATCAACTGCAAAACTGACAATAGTCTTTCACCAGCAGTCCTACTCCACTGTACGCCATCTTGGATGTCTTCTGTTGATACCAGCCTGGTTGTTGCTCTCTCTACGCCTCACACGTCATTTCTCTGATTAATGTTGACACCTTTGAATAGGCTTCTCCTGTGTCAGTTGGTACCACCCCCCAAGCCAAAGTTGGATCCAGAGTAATCAGACTAATTGTTTGTATCAAAGAGGAAAAGAATGGTCAGAACTGAAGAACTGGATTTAATAAAAAAATGCCTGGGATGTATGTTTTTTTCTTAAAAAAAAAACAAACAAACAGAAAAAAAAACAACATATCCAGAAATGTCTAATAGTTTGTTTCTCTCCTGCACTAAGAGATTACTGAAACATTCATAGTCTCAAACAATACAATACAAATAAGTTATGCATTACCATACCTGACCTGTCGAGCAAGCGAGCGAGCCACGCCACAGAGGTAAGAGTATGTGCTGAAGTGAGCTAAATGACGGCTTTAAGTCGCTGCATTCCTGACGCACAGAGATGAGTGCTTTCAGACTCTTCATCTCTTTGTGTGTGTGTGTGGGGCAGATATGTATATTTGAAAATGTAAAAGCTTTCTTTTAAAGTGCTTTTGCTAAGTCCATGTCTCTCTACAGTAAAGCCTGTATATAACGCTACTAACACCACATTATGCTCAACTGCAAAGAAAGACCCTGATGCACAGTGAGACCTGATGTCAGTCCTTTACGGAAGACAAACACACTGTGAAGTACAAAGGACTGAGAAACTCAAAATCATAAATAAATAAATTCATATTCCAATGTTAAAATACAGAAAAGATAACATCACAAAATAGATTCTGCCTACATTTATTCGAGGAGGGAGACAGGCCTTTCCAACAAGGACAAGAGCAAAAATTCATCTTCCTGCAAGCTGCTAGCTCTGAGGAAATGATGGTTGATGTGGGAAGGAAGCTGCAGTTCCCAGAGGTTGTTCTCACTATTCTACAATCAGACATCATCCTGTGGTCAGCCAAAGAGCCAAATGTCGTAAAGTCATTCTGACTGAGCTGACTGTACCATAGTAGGAGGGCTGTGATGAGCCCTGAGAGAGGAAGGGCTTGAGTCTCTAATGCAAGAGAGCAGGCAAGACTGTTTCCTGTGGAGGTGGGATGTAGGGACACACCACCCAAATCAACACGATGATGGCCGTCTGCTCTGGGCTTGGATGAAAGAAGTGAGAAACTTGCTGCTTGGAAGATGGGGAGGAGGCTGAAAGAGCTTCAAAGAGCTTCATGTTGGATATGGACCAAGAGAGAGGAGGAAAGCTGGAGAGACAGTGATTTGGCCACGACTACTGACCCACCAACTGGGGAGTGGTAAAGAGTCGAAACACTCAAGAAACACTTTCTAGCACTGCCTAAATGGGTTTTAAAAAGCATTTAATGACACACAAGGTAATTCCTTAAGATATATATATTGTGTAATTTTCTTTTAGATTTCGATGCATATGATCTCCAGTTGAGAGAGGGCCAGCTTGGCTAAACGTCTCTACTGTGGAGGTTCTGATTCATGCGAGTGTGTTACCTTGGTGTCCAAACGCTGCAGGTAGGAACAGATGTACTCAATGCTTGCTCCAAATGGGTGGACGTGCAGGAAGGTTGAAATAATCCCTGAAGCAGAGCAAACAAGTGATGCAAAGATGTTAACACAAAACGAGATCACATACCTTCAGATTCCTACCACCGGTTCTCCCTTATTCTGTGGATGAGTGGAGCATAAGTTTCAAGAGACTTGTCCCAGAGCTCCGCTACTGTTAAGAGCCTCCAGATTAGAAGGAGTGTTTAATGATGGCTTTGATGACATTGTTTCTCATCAAAGCCAAACTCTCACTCAGCTCAAACAAACCATCTGCTATCAGCTCACAGAGAGGACCAGGAGAGGTAACTCTCTGTCTAAGCTTACTAACAACCTAGACCAACATCTGAAACAAACACTGAGCAAAAAACCCTACAGTTATTTGAGGCTTTTAAGAGAAAAATGCTATTCCAAGACTTTATTTTTTGTCACCTGCAGGAGGTCAATCAATATTTGAGCACAAACGATGAGGCACTCTGGAGCTGCTCCACTAAATGGGAGTCTATTGACGCACTCTAGTAAAACAAGTCAAAACCTCGATGTGATTTATTGGCCTGAATTTTCCCCGTAGAAAGGCTTCTCTGTACTTGTTTATTGTTCTAAAATTACAATGAGAATAAGAAAGAAAACACAGCAACGTATACTCAGTGCTTGTGTATGGATTTCCGGTATTTGCCAGCATCAGAGCTCAAGCTAAGATTCATTGTCATTTCAAGTGTTTACAGAAAAATTTGATCATTAGCATTCGTGATCAGATTTCCAGCTTACCAACTAGCAGAGCTTCTCTCTCTGAGTGGACAGGACTCTGTGGGGTTTTCTCTGTGGGACCTTCTTTCTCCTGACTGCAGGACACCACTTTTGATACTGTGCAAACATCCTGCAAACATGTGTGTGCAAGCAGTTGCCACAAAGTAAAAAGCCATCAGCCACCAATGTCAACAGATTTAAACTTGAGATGTTGCATGCCACACAATATATGAAGAGCCACACAAAAGTATAAGAAACACATCAGAAAACTTAAACCACCAACACTTGAATCCAGAGACACGATATCAACAAGGAGACAGAGAGGATATTCAGTAAACAGCTCTATTTCTGATCTGAGACTGATGCATGTCCCATACACTACAGCACAGAAAAAAAAAGATGAGCTCAGAGTGAACGAGATGAGGGAGAGGGACGAGACTTGGAGGTAAATGATTAATTGGTTTGTTTCACATCTTTGACAGAAGGCATGAAAGATGAAGAAGACTTTCAGTCTGCGTTTGTCATCCTAAATAGTAATGTGTGCACTGTTTTCACGTCTGGTGTGAAATGCCTGGTGGCCTTTTGTCAGTTTGCAATCTATTCATAACACGCTGCAAGTATGTGTCAGAGTGTGGGAGTGCAGACATATGTACATGAGCAGAACACTTTGGCTTGACAAGTCCTTTATACCCAAGCGTGGTTGTATCTGGGTGATTTATATGATGACAAATGCTGCCACTGAAAGTAGTAACATATAAATCTTGAGGAGGGAGAGATATATAATATATATATTATTTTTACTTACGCTGGATTGAATGGCATTCTCGTCACTGACGTTGTCATCTTGAATTGACATCTCCAGCTGCAGAACATCAGAAACATTCAAGCACTGCTTATTTGAGATTAATGTTCAAAAAAGAAAAAAATAAGTTGATTTTCAACTAAACATCAACACAAACACTGAAATCCACACAGACACTATTTACCAATTTGTATTTAAAAAACTGGAACAAACAAGTCATCTATTAAATATTCAATAGTTTGCGTCCTGATTTCTCAGAATATTTTTGCTGTAATGATAAATTCAGCAACCATCTGCATCTGCAGCGGTGATCTTCACTGCTGTAGAATCTCTTTTCTGAAGCTTTTTTTTTTTTGGCTAAATTACCTGAACTATTAAACACCCGTGGAAGTGACAGTGCTATATCAGTCCAGTGATTTCACTTGGGAGTTTTATAGCAGTCTGTCAAACTATCACTGTGCACTCAGTTCTGAGGGAAGGGGGTTGTACTCCTTCAATTTGTGCTTTCAAAATCTCACCGACTCTCACTGGTTTTTCCAAAATCTACTTCCCAACCATTAAGGGGCACCGATGCAAAGCATTCAGCAACTTCCTGACTACAATATGCCACATTTATTCTTTTCCTTCTTTTCTTTTTCAGCCAGAAGAAAAAATACGGATGTGAGATGTCGCCACCCACTCTACGCGTTGAACCTGTAGAATACCCTGAACATTTTTATTTCAAACATGTTTTACATGCTCATCTTCTATTCCACCTACACAAACGTTACATCATGATGCATACATGTTTGTCTTCTTTTACCCAAAACAACTTTCATTGCAACAGACGATCCAGTTTTCTGTAAAATCAGCCCAGAGCACCGACAGCACCTGACTCATTCCCTACTGGAAAGTTTTACACCCGAGGTCTTGAACAACTCCTAAACACTGGTGAACCTGACTCCGTCAAAGCACGAACACTGCTGTCAGACAGATTACATTGATGTGTCCAGGAAGGATATCTGCCATTCACAGTTCAATACATTTTTTTTTTAAACTCATTGTTTTTGAACAGTGAAGGTTTGCTTGGGATTCAGAAAATTCTTAGTTATCCATCCATAAAGCATTTTTGCACGTAGACATGTTAAACACAACCAGTGGAAGTTCAAAGTAAGCATAAGAATGTGAAAAAAAGTCTAGTCTGAGTATTTGTAGTAGATACAACAATACAGTACAAAATACGATATAAATGTTGACTGGTCTGATGAGTCTTGATTTCAGCTGGGACTTCTAGATGCTGCGGTCCAAATGTGGCATAAACAACATGAGAGCGTGGACGCATCCCGCCTTGAGTCAACAGTTAAGGCTGGTTGTGCTGGTGTATTGGTTATATGAAAATGCAGCAAATGGAGATTTGAGCTTAAAAGACAAGGTTAGTAAAAATACACCTCCGAGTTTCACCACTGAGTGGAAGCAGTTGCTCTGCTTGTATTTGGGAGTCTGAACACCTTGGCAGCACCATCATTTTTCAACTTTACTTTAACTTTATTGAAAGTAATGGACAGACTACTCCTTTAATCCAAAAAATTACGTTGAGATCAACAAGGCTATAAAATAACTGCTATATGACAAAAATGATAAACACATTTGATGTGATCATCATCATCATAATAATCATAGTCATAAGGTTAATCTCTTCAATGACCTGCGGTCGAGCCAGAGAAGTAATGTGCTCTGACAGCAGGGACAGTGACTGAACCAGTGAAGGAGAATTCATGCCATGGAGAAAATCCTCTCAACATGACAAACCATCCCACAATGACTGCTAATCTTCAGACAAACCCACACCCTAGAATTGATTTCTTTTTCTCCCTGTAATGAGACTGTCTCTTGTGATTCATGTTTGCCTGTACACAAGAATTTAATTAGCATATTTCGCTGTGCTCGCAGTCTTGGGGACAGATTTCTGATCAAACTCATCACCATTAACAAGCTATTCACAAATGTCTCTCTGAAGAAGGGAGTTAATACATGAGAAATTCAGCCCTAAGTCCCACAAAACCATAAATGACCTCAGAGTAAATACACAAGGAAAGACTCCCCACATGGTCCAAGAGTCTTTGCTTTTTATTATTACCCAATTTCAGAGGTGATTTAACTGCAGCCCATTTTAACGACAGACATTCCTTTCATTACACTGAGCCAGAGGGCACATTAACAAACACAAGCACCTAAATGTTGGGAAAATATGGGACAACACCTGATAAATTAGTAAACATGACAGACTAACGGTGAAAAATGACCCTTGAAAACAGAAATTGTTTATAAGATCAAATACCGTGTATTAAACTGTGTACCACACTCATATAGATGGTTATTAATCAGTATTAGATGGAGTTAGGTTGGAAAATGTGCCTCATCATGAGCAACACACTTGACAAATTAGTTTAATAGCAGAAGTAGGTATAACTGCTGATGATTTGGCTTTGAGTAATAGGTCTGAGAAGGTGCCAGTGGTTTACATTAGTGTAGCGCCTGCTGCAATTCGAAGCTCTTCGTGACACTGATCTGTAAGTTACTCCTCCTTGAACTGTCAGTTCAAGAACAAAACCATATGACTAAATAAGTGATGTTTGATGTCTAGTAAAAGAGCATAATTCATTTCACGATCCGGGGCAGAAAACAACACAAGCGAGGAGGGATTTTCTGTTGGTACTTCTTGGTTGGCTGTCAAATAAACAGGTTACAACCTAAGGACTAAGTGTTAGCTCTAATGTTAATGCCTGATCCAGAACAAGTGGGGAATTGCAGCTCTGTAGGCATATTTTATACATACAGTATATATATATATTTTTTTACTCTTCAGCTGACATTATAATTATAACCTGCAGCTTTTCACTGGATTGTCTGAGTTAACAAGGTGGAGAAGAATAACAATTCTGCAAAGAGACTTTCCTGCAGAATTTAGTGAAATGGTGCTGAGATAACAGTGCAAGCCTGAATGTGGCTTGTGCTCACCTTCAGATGAAGTTCTACCTTTGTGGTCCTCTGTACTTTCTCTAATCCACATGTCTGGATATGTCTCACATATAAACAGCAACTGCTGACTTTTAAAGATCATTTCCACAGTCAATTTTTTCAAATAAAGTGGGTAAAAAAGGAGTTTCAGCATAAACTGAACACGAAAATGATAATTAAGGGTACAAACAATTAGTGGTAAAAGATGTGTGTTTTTTTTAATTTTTTAAACAATTTGTGATTTCACAAGAATAACTAAGCTGAAAAAAAAGAGGGAACTCTTAAATGACCATTTTAATCGAACACTTAAAATTTGAAAGCTCTAATATAACTTTTTTTTGGAGAAAAATGATAAATTAAAGAGTCAATGCTACTGTGAAATTAAGAAAATAAATAAATATATAAATAAATAAATGAGCTCCGAGGAGGAAAATAAGACTGAGGACACCAGAGTACAAAATGAAGCCAGAAACTGCCTGCTGCACTGTTGTCATCAGCCTTTTCCTGCACTTTTAATGTCATGAAGACGCATTCAAATGATCTATTTTGGAATATCTGATGAGATTAGGAGACAGGTTTAAACTGTACCAATTATTAGGCCATTTTCTCAACCAGAAACTATATATTTCAACATTTACATGATGGCTTATTTGCCTACTGATGATTTATTTCTTTGATTTTGTTGATTGGGTTTAATCTTCCTTGAATGGCCTGAACTAATATGCTTTTTATGAAAGTGCAGGGTAAAATGAGCCTTGGTTCAAATAAAGACAATCACTGACAGATGATCTCTGCCATTAAACACACAACCCTTCCTGCCTGCTCTGAGGAAAGCCAACTTCACACTAACCTGCATTAGCTGTGTGTTCTGCAGCGTCTGGAGACCTTCCTTCAGATTCTGGACTTGTGTCTGCAACTCCTGTTTGTCTTCAAAGCTCTTTTGCAGTTCATCTTCTCTCTGCTTCAATTCTTCTCTCATTTTTAACAGTTGCTATTGAAAAAAGAAAAAAAAAAGGTGAAAAGCGTGAAGCCACTAATGCTACTGTGAGCTAACTAAATGTGACAACACCAATATCACACTAAGTGGTGTGAGCGTTGAAGAGCAGTCAGCCATGTGCTGCATTATTATTTTGGAAGTAATTCCTTCCAGGAGAATTAGACTTTTAGCTGGATGTAAAATTGAAAAGAAAAAAACAAAACAAAAAAAACAACAGCAAACAATAAGACATGCATATGAATGGTATCTGTATAAACACCTCCAGGTATATGAATACTGATGTATTCAATCATCTCTTTCTCTTTTCCTCTGAGTGGATCAGAGAAGTAATTTGCCAAATTCTTTGCTTGTCAACAGCCAGAGAAGACAAACTGCTCACATTATGGCCAACAAAACCCATGAAAACAGCAGCATTAATTTGGGTTTAATACAGGGCTTAGAATTATTATTTTTTTCTCCAATGGTTGTAATAGTCATAAGAGAAAAAACTGACTGAATTGACTTTAATGCATCTCTTTCTTTTTGAACTGTCTGCTAAGAAAGCAATTAAATTATTTGGAAATAAACAGGCAGTTTGCAGAAACAATTAAACTCTGCTTTGTTTTAAAGGAAAAATGTCACAGAGTGAAGTGGGGAATAAAGCGAAAATAAAACATCAAGTTATAAATGCCTAAATATCAATCACATCCATTACAAAACAGCAGTCCTGTCTTTGGAGCCTAAATTGTCAAGTCATAAAATGATAAATGATCGCAATTTTTTATGACACTCATACAGCCCTCTCTTAGTCAACAGAGATCTGCAGAGCCTCATCTAATCATCTAAAGTCTGAATCATCTAAAGTCTGTACACACACAATCATACAGTGATGAATGCATTGGAGGCAACATGTAGTTCAGTGTCTAGTGTCAGACAGGAATGAGAGGCAGAGATAGCAGGTCACAGGCCAGGAGTTGAACCTCTGACTGTTGTAGGACTGTGACCTCTGTACATGGGCTGCCTGCTCAACCAAGTCAGCTACCTGGATTCATAACTTTTTACTGCAAATCTGAAAAACTACACACCATTTTGGATGACTTTTGGGTTGATCCTAGTCTGGTTGTTCCTCTGCTTATGTCACATGCTTAATTTCTCTGGTTGGCGGCATGCCTGTCCAATGGAGTCCAGAGGTGGTTTCCTCTTTTGGTTGTGCACCCAGGAAATCAAAATTGAATCCAGAGGAATCAGAAATTCTCGTATTGAAGAGGAAACAAATGAGGCCGGCCAAGGAATCCTGAGCCTGACAGAACTGGCTGGTAAATGGCAGCTTCACGAGCACCAAACAGATGTCTGTGCTGAAATGGGTTTTCCTCTCCATTCTTTCTGCAGACTGATTTCTAGGTTCCTGCTTTTCAAAAGTTGCTGGTAGATACTCTGCAGTTCATTGGTGCATCTGTGGCACATGTTTAAGATTGCTGGTCAAGTTCATAAACTAGTTTGGGCCAAGAGGACAGTACATGAAATACAAGGTGTTCTGCTCTTTGCTATATATTTACCAAATAAACTGCTTGAGCATTTCATACTCAAGGCAGCAGATCTTTGCCACTTTAAAGCAGAGATCACCTGCTGATACCAAATCTTAGAAACTTGCTGCTACTGTGTCACAGAACAGTCTAAAGAGTATTAAGGGAAGTCAGAGTGACGATCAGCTGTTTTCTGACTGGACACAGGTAAATGTCAGCCCAGGCTGTTTTAACTGTCCCTATCTGGTGTTGTTATGACAACAGGCTTACGTTAACTGTATCTGCCAAACCCATGTTTCAACCAAAGAGTTGGAGCATGAGTATTAGTTTATAGGGACATTTTAAAAGTAGAAAGGACTGGAATTACATATAATTTGTCCCCTGAAGTTATATTGTTTCTAAGACAGACCAAAAGATCCATCTTCTATCATAAATGTTCTGTTTCCTAATGCAAGTATCCAGTGAAAGCTTCTGTTGCTTGATTCATCATCACTGACATGAGTGGTTTCAGATTGTCACTGCATTCTGACATTTTCTGGTAAATTTAAGTGACTGCAGCAACACAACATGTAAAACATGTTCAATTCCTGTGTCGTCCAGCTTATTTAATATATTCAGATTATCTTTTCTAAGCCCACCATGTCAGACTTGAGTTGAAAAGAAATTACTTTCTGCAAGCAGAAATGAACAGCAAGGCCTTAATAGATTATTTAGATTCTTAGTGAGTCATTAGTGTCTATTACTGGAGAAGCCAGTTAAGAGGGATACTTCACAGATGAAACAGAGCAATAAGTACTTTGTTATTATCTTAAAGGGAAGTTTCAAAGTTCCTGGTTAGGCAGTAGTTGCTCTTTATAAATGCGCTGGATAACCTGAAACCTAAACATTTATGTCATTAAAGTCAGAGCTTTGCATAATCTTCAGCAGATGCAGTTTAAACTCCTGACAGAGAAGGTTTGAATATTACATTTTATCCTTTAATCATGTGCACTTCAATAAATTATCACCCATTTGAATGAAGAATTACAGTTGTACTACTAAATGGATCCTGTGGTGAGACTCATATCTAAGCTGCTGCTTGCAGGAATGGCCTTGAGATATCCATTAAAAAGACAAACTGACAACCAGCCAATTCCCAAAAATACTAGAACACATCAAATGTGTGCTTTATCGTGTTTTTAATGTCAAAAATGTCTCCTCTTCTTTGAGGTAACTTGCACACACCGACACCACGGCCATAATATTACATTTATAATCTAGTCTGAAACACGGTTAACTCACAGGAAATCATTCTTTTATGATGGTGATTTCTTATTATCACTGTTTCCTGTATTTACTTTTGTAAATTGCCTTCTTCCTCTCATTTACAGTACGAATCCGATCCTTTAACCTTGTTATAGACACCAACCACTTTGATGCATTTAATTTGAAAATTTGAGATTGAAAAAGGTCTTCTGTAGTATTTGGAAGCAGACTTATATGATATTCAAGGCACATTAAAATAAAACTCCAATATTTTTAATTACCCAGCATTGAAATGTGTGTGCTTTTAGGCACACAACGAAGCCCAATATCAGAGTGAAGAAGCTTTACAATAACCAGAGTAAATCTGAACATATACATTTTTAGCTGCTTTTCATTACTACTTCAGACAGCTGTACTCTTCCTTTTCCATCCCAGAGAGCACAAAGATTTTATTTAAAGTGCTGGGTCATGAATAAATGACCATGAGGGTTTTAATCCTGCATGGTAAATTCAGAGGGTTAACTTGAGCAGCTTGTTTTTATAAAAGAACCTGGTGCATGCGGGGGGAGGGGGGCTTGTATATGTATGCGTCAGTTTGTGCATATGGATATGAGGCATTACCTTCTGCATGCCTTGGAGAGCTTGCTGCAAGAAGCTGAGCTGCTGTGAGTGAGTGCTGTCCTCCTCGCTCCTCATTGGCTGGTTCTTGCCTTGTTCTTGTTTGAGCAGCTCCACTTCGTTCCTGTAGGCGTCGAGCTGGCAGCGCAGGGAGTCGTTTTCCTCCTTTAAAGCTTCTGCTTGAGAAACACCTACATACATTAAACACACATTATGGTTTTCAGAGTAATGAGTAACTACTAATATTCTGTCTGTATGCTTTTCACTGACCTGGCTCTATTCTAAAAATATACTTATTTCAACAAAATTCAACACAAAAAATTTGCAGTTGCCCTCCTCATTGTGAAAGGGAGGGGTCATTTTACTACACTACTCCCTAAAACCCAGAATTACACAAAACCATTTGATAGATGTCTGATGATGAAAACACTTCTGCTTGTTCTGAGAGGACAGTGTGCACATACATAAATCTGGCCTAGAAATCTAGACGTACCAGCACTGCTGTGCAGGCCCGTCTACCATCATTAACTATGTCCCAAAGTCTCGGGGGGTCAATCACATCCTTGTGGAGAGTCTCTGGGCGGGCTGATCACAATGATGACAAAACTGCAACGCTGTAGCCTGGATGGTAAACAGTGAAGATGGCTGCAGCTGAACAGCGGTCGCTTAAATCGGCTTTTGGCAAGGACAGTTAAAGAGGCTGTTGAGCAGCAGCAACCTCGACAACCTCATCTTTCTCATCCTCTACCCATCTCCAATACACCGGCAAATCACATTCCGGTCTTGTTAAAAGGGTAACACGCCGATGACAAATTCTATTTGACTTTCCTGGTGCTTGTACTACCGCCACTCCAACATAGAAAAGTCTCCTGGAAAGACTCAGAGGTTGCTTCAGTTTTTCAAAGATATTGGCTGAGTGTCTGAGCACACCGGCTCTTCTCAAATTCTGCTTACAAAAGCAGCAACGATTGTTGGATTTCATTTCCTTTAAATTGCAAAAAAGGAAATATAGTTGGAACTGTTACGAAGGTTTGGACTTTTGAGTTGTGTTTTTTTCTTTTTTACATTGTTAAGTTACAGCAGACTAGGACATGATGAACTGACCAACTGGATGTTTAGCTGACGTCACATAGAGGCACACACAGTGGACGAGGTGAGTACGTAACTGAAGCTGTGTCAAAGCAGCGATTTATTTTAGACAAAGAAAATTTTATGTTTACATCCTGCAAGGAATCCACCAGCAGCAGTATTGCACATGCACGATCTGCAGTCTGGACAGGAGGGGTAAAAATCTCCTTCACTGACTGCTGTGGAATGAAATTCTATCAACGAGAGTTCAATCATCACTGACACTTTTCACAATTGAAAGTGAGAACAGAAAAAGTGCAGCTGAAAAAGACGGTTGGAACACAGAGATGGTTTTAAAATTGAAGGGGAGAAAGAAAAGCACAGCCGAGAAAGATGATTGCACTCACGTTTACAGAATTTGATTTCTTGGCTAGAGATTCTGAGTTTTCTCTGATTCAGGACTTTGGTTCCCAGATTTGGGGTTTTGATTCGCAATATACATGGTGCTGAAATGATGCCATATGGAAGGCACTGCTAATTTTTTCAATCATTTAACAATTTACTTAATTTTTTGGCCCATGATGACGACAGCATGCAGCCAGAGTCAGCGTGTCGATGAGACAGCCATCAGCCGTGTCTAAGAGCTGTCCTCTTGGACCTCTTGTTGTTTCCTGAGTGGTCGACTGCACACACTGCTATAAAAGGTGCCATCTGAACACGAATTTGTGTATGTAAATAGAAAGAATTTCCACTCCATAAATGTGCAAGTAATATATGATGAACAAATATGCCTGACTAATGTTGTGGCAAAGTGGCCTGGATCAACCCTCGAGTCTTACATCTTACAACCAGCATGGTGGGGTCCAGGCTCCAAGCTGGAAGGCTGGGTTTTGGTGAGTCATGTGTTTAAAATTGAAATCATTGTTAAATCCACTTTTTAAAATTATTTAGGTGTATAACTATTCAATTGCTCATCAGGTGACAGCGGTCATCCACTGAAGATGTGGCTGTTAACCCCCCTCATCGACCACAGACTGCCCGAGAGTTAAGATACAATGATGTTCAATGCTGTTTTCAGGCAACTGCAGATTTTCTGATGAGATGTTAAATAAATAACCTTAAAAATATACCATTCAAATAATGGTAGTCAACATTCAGATTTAGATTCAGCCAAGTTTATTTATCCCAAGAAGTGCTTTTCATCTGCAGTTTACCACATCTGGAAACACCAATAAATGTCGAGTCCACTTGAATGCATTAGCAGAGGTCAGTAAAAGAAGGCCAAGTAAGGTAAATAAGATGAAATAAAAATATCATCATTTAAAATGACTACTACCTGAATTTAATAACCTGATATCAGAAATTTTGGACTATCAATTTGTACTCCTCAGAGGTTCATTCAGAGTCATCTATGCTAAATGGGATATTTAAGAACATCTGGCCTCTTCTGCCCTCTGAAGCTGTCTGGCTGCTCCAGTCAGCTGTCTCTTCAGTGGTAATTCTGATCCAGATTGCTCATCATCCAGCAGCTCCGTGAGCACTTAGGACTCGATCAGCAAATCCTGACTAATGTGGAACTGCACATAACAAATCAAATGGCCCTGAATCAAGAAGAGCAGAGACAGAATCCGTTTCCTCCGATGATAACCAGTGGTGCTGCCAGTAAGAGTCAGCAGCATTGACTGGACCGCTCCTGCAGCAGTTCCCCCAGCAGCTGTAAAAACCTCCCAATGGCCATTGCCCTACAACAGTCATTCCCAAACTTCAGAATACCATGGCCCAATCTGAAATGTGAAAAATCTCTACGGCTTACCCAAACCTTTAATCACAACTGTGATCAACATGCAAGACTTCGAGCTGTATTCCGATATTAATGTAAGATGACGCTTGTCCTATTAAGTTAAGATGACGGCAGAATTACACTCAACTGGTTTGTTTAATTACTTATAGATAAAAAAAATCATGTCATAAATATTTTACAGTAATTAATTCAGAAAGACCACTATGGTGCTAAATTAGTGGGTTGTGCTGACTGTCTGAAAGGGGTAAAATAACGCCTCATTTTATGTGTTTGGATTGAATCAATCTCTTACAGTAAAAGGTTGTTTGAAACAACAGTTTCAAACTGTTTCAGGATTCTTCAGTTAATTTACTTTTGTATCCAACATGTCAGTGCCTACAATTACGTCAAAAGCTGTTACGCTTTGTCAGTTGTCGATTCTACATTTACTCCATGTCAGATGATCAAAAATCTTGGGAATATTAACAATGACTGAAAGCTTTAATAATCGCATATTGTTCTTCCTAACATCTCTTAGACATTTGGCCTGACCTATTGAGCAGAGGAAAACAGCAGAGGGAAGTTTTATTGTGAGACCTTCTCAGCATCAGAGATGTCCAGTATTATCAGCTCCAGGCCCTCCTGCAAACCTTCAGAAGAAGCTATTTGAGAAAAAGCAATATACTGACTGAAAAGGAGATAAGCCTCATCCTGTGTGTGTGTGTGAGCATGATGGGGTTGTTAGGTTATGTGTCGGTGTTCATGAGTGCTGCCTGCAGTCTATCATGAAGGGCCACTGGCAGTGTTAATGAACTCTTGCTGGATAAGTGTCTGTCCACACTGAGTTTGAATGTCCTGCTCTTCAAGCAGAATGAAGGTTTGAGGTGAGAAGGGTATTGATCTGAAAGCCTCATCAGCCTGGTTTGAGGAGATGTCAACTGCTTGGCTAGATTCTGTTACAAAACAGGCAGTGATATTGACCTACAGTTGAGCCCTAAAGTACTCGCACGTATTCACTCGTGCACAGCTGCAAAGCTCCAACTTTCTGCAGCTGCAGTGTTAACACAGGTGTTTCTAGGTAGGCTGGTTCACACATAAACATGCTCCTTTTCTTAAGGGTTAGTAAGTAAAATGGGTGAACACTGAGTCTGTTAGCACAAATATAAAGGTGTGTTTATATTTACACCTGTCACCTGTGGCAGTACTGCAGCACTAAGCAAAATGACAGGTTTGTGACAACAATGTTAATTACTCAAAGCTAAATACAGTGCAAACGAGAAGAGGCTGAGCAGACCAAAGAATTGAAACATATTTGCAAGCCAATTAAAGATCTTGTTATATTAGTAAAGGGCAAAGATCTGACTTAGTAAAAGGTAAGAAAAAGAAGAAGAGCATATTGGGTAGTGTGTCCTGGTGATTACTCTACATTCATTGGTTATTGTTATGGGCTGTGAAATAAGCAACACCTTGTTTTTTTCAGCAAACAAACATATTCAGCTGAAGTTCAAGCAAGTTCAGCGTGAACTTTATTTAATTTCCCTTTGGGGATCAATAAAGTATTTTTGAATGTGAATTTTAACTCAGTCAAGTGTGCATGGATGGTTTTGGCATACTGATGTACTTTGAGCATGTTTTTTTATTCATGTGGAGTTGGATGATGGCTGTCAGATGCTTGGGGCACGATCACTGTCATCTCAGTCAAACAACCATCTCCCTCAGTTATTTAACAATCAGCACGGTTAACCTCTGGAGACCTCGACTGGTACATGTCCTGTCAAGATGAGAGAAGTGTTGAACTGTGGATACACTCATGCATATGCATACCTGAGTCCTCAGAGTCCTTGCTGTCAGGGGTGTCCTCCATATCATCATCAGACATCTCCATCTCTTCCTCTCGTCTGATGCCCATCAGCTGCTCGTTGTGCATATTTCTGATCTCCTGCAAAAACACGAAAACATGGGAAGAGTGAAAACACATGGGCAATATGCTTAAGTGGGCACTAAACTAGAGGGAATACAAACATAACATAAATTCACTGATATTTGTAAGAAAAACACCTTGTTCACACCGCAATAAACACAGCTGTGAAAAAACATGTATAACCGAACAGGAGCTTTCCCCCCCCAAATATTATATAAACAGGGAATCTTTGATCCATGTTAAAAAAAAGTTAGTAAATTGATAAAACTCTAACAACTGATACAAAAACCTTACATTTGGTAATCTTTATCTTAACTTAAATAGATACTTGACAAACAAAGAAAATTACTCTACATTAATGGAGAAAGACAATTCCACAGCAAAGAAAAAAAAAAATTTCTAGTGTAGATTTCAAATAACTGCTAATTTAGTCAGAATAGGCCATTCAGACTTTTATAGTCTCCAAGTTCTGCAGATATGCGCTCCAGCTAAGGTCAGATAAAGATCCCACAATTAAGCAAATGGATTTAGTTATCCAGACCACTGAAATCTTTTCAGAGAGGAGGAACTTCTCATAAATTTTGACCAGCTGTTATCATCACTTAGATACTACTGGGTCATTTTACTGTCAACTTCACATTCGTCATACCCATGTCAGCCCTGGCCCCCAACCCTGAGACAGCCACCAGTAAAGCCCTGCTTCAGCCCTGGAAGTGACAATGGTGATGCTACTGGCCGCGGCCTGCAGGCCTGCTTTTCATATTTCATTTTCCCACAGAATAAATTTAAAGGATTGACTGAAAATTGGTTCTTTGTGACTGTGTTGAAACGTACATTCTATGTAATATTCTGTTTCCATATTTCCAGTTGTAACAACACTATATTCTGACCTGCGTGTGTTTGAAAAGATAAACAAAGGAAAATAAAGACAGAGTGACAACTAGTTATAAAAAAGCTGAGCACATCTGAATTAGCCTAAAAGTAAATAAATCTAAATCAACTATCAGCTGACAGCATCAACCAAAGCTCACACAAGCAGAAACAGTCCCAACTGTTGTGTAAGCAGCACATACATAAACACACAGCAGATAAAATCTCTTACAGATGGGGGCAGCTGTTGTCTGCCTTGGAGCTGCCTGCTCCTCCATATTCCTCCTTCGTGGCACAGAATGAGACTGAATAAAAAATATGACTGGCAGTGAAACTGGACTCCCATTAGATGGTGAAGACCAGCATTTACTCACCTGCACTCTTTACACTGGCCAGCAGCTAAGACAGGTAGGTTTATATGATCAATGTGGAAACAGACAGATGTTATGCCATATTTTTGTGCTGATAATCTATTGTGCTGAAACCAGCTAAATGTTGTGGCACCCATGTCTGTGCCTCCATGCAGGTTTCTGACCTTCAAACACAATGTGTCATTATTTTTGTATGATCTAAGGATGGAGCTTTCAGGTATGAACAGGCTGAGAGCTCTCAGCCATAAATGACAAAGCACAGATATAAAGCAGTTGGTGAAGCTATTCAAGCATCTGGTGAGACAGAAATGTTTCTCATAAGATGTAACAAACAAATGAAAGCTGAAATAAAAAAATAAATATAATAAATGACATTAGTATTGTCCTCAAACCATTTACTTAAGAAAGAAAGCAACATGTTTGTCCCCCGGTGAATAAAGGTTATGCTCAAGGTCAATTTAGAATAATTCTGTCCCCTATAAATGTAAACACATGTTCAATGTTGCTTCATACCTGCTAACTTGAACTAAACGGGCAGAATATAGTCTGTTTTTAAGAGCTATTTTCTCAAACAGTCACATTCTGCAGCTATAATCATAAACAATGTGATAAAAAGACTTTATTGAATTTGGAACTGAGAACTGAGTGGTGGAAAAATTATATCCGTATTGATCACTTCACATTTGGCACACATGTAGTCATTTTATTATAACATTTTTTTTTCTTTTTTCTTTTAAGAAACAAAAAAAAGGGGTAGAGGAGTTGTTCCAAGTGTGTCCAACCAGAAGGAGGCCCAGAGCAGACTCAGGAGACACTGGATAAATGATATCTCTTGACTGAACAGGGAACGCCCTGGTATTCACCTGGAAAAGCTGGAGGAGGCAGCTGGGGAGGAGGTCTGGGCCTCCCTGCTCACGCTGCTGCCCCCATAACCCAAACACAGATAAGGAGATGTTAATGAATGGATGGATTTTTTTTTTTTTTTCAGAAGTCGAGCCCCTTGGCAAGAGCTTTATCTAACCCGACTCCACTATTTATTACACATAAGCTTTCTTGACACACAGAGGTAGAGATGTGCTAATGCTGAACCAACATCCTGTGAGACACACGATACATAACATTATGTACTCTCTTTTATACGCTGTGTGAATAACGCATTTCACAATTCAACAGCCCTTAGACTGTTCAAAAACTTCTTGATGCAGTGTATATGCGTAGAAAAAAGCAATTTTCCAGTACGTACATCTCTAAAGAGCTCTCAGGGTCACAGTGAGAGGTGCTGAAGTGGTCTTTGTTCCTGCATATTAGCATATGCATATAAACATGCATCACCTATCTCCCGACTTACTCACCCTGTGTGTGATATGAGAGCTTCACAAAACTATCACTGTACAAATCAGAGTTTTAACAACTCCTATTGTGGGTACGTCAACCTTTAAGCTGACAATATCTGTGAGCATCAGAGCAATAACTTTCAACACCTACCTTAGATAAAGAGAGGCTTTTGTACAAGATGATTGTTGCTTCTGCTGTGTCATATTCTGTGACGGTCCATGCACATCTTAAGAATGTAAATCACTTTAAAAATCAATCCTTTTCAGGTTCAAATACACTTACCAATCAAAATATGATCATAAACTGTCCATTAGACCCAGGACTGCAACATACTCCAGGCTGTTTACTACATACAATCATCATCATCCCAGTTAATGGTCCATTTACCAGTGAAGGAAAATGGCAAGCATCCAGTTCCAGGTCTGACAAAACTGCTGTTTGATTTGAAAATACTTAAGTCTGCAGGTGTCAAGATGTTCCTCCTTTTAATTATGAACTCAAATCATGAATATATTAGTGTGTGTGTGTGTGTGTGTGTGTGTGGGAGGGGGGCTTGTACAGGTTTACCTGTGCTATGGACACCAAACTCACCAAGTCACTTGCATTCTTTCATTGGGAAGGACCGGGTTGGAGGGAGGGGAGGAGGAGGTGACAGGGGTTTGGATCTCTGGTTTGAATCTGAGGAGGCACCTGCCCCTTAGCCTTGCTTCACTTAAAATACTTATCTTTGTTCTTCCATATTATTATTAGAATTATTTTCTAATAACCTCTGCTTATTTCATATTGAGTGCCCTGAGTAAAGAAAAAAATGAAAACTACAAAAAAAAAAAAAAAAAAAAAAAAAAAAATCCAAAATTTATGTGAAGAACAAAATGAAATCAAAGTGTACCAACCTCTGCTTGTTTGCGCCACATGTCCAGGTTCTTGCGCTGAGCTTTGGAGAAATGGTCCCATGCCTTTTGTTTGGAAGCAGCTTGGAATACAGACACAATCTGTTCAACTGTGGCGGGATGCAGGGAAGGACCAGAGACCATCCAGAGACAGAGACAGAAAGACAGAGGGCAGGTGGGAAGGAGCAGAGGAGTGACAAAGTGGAGTCAACTAAGGATGTAAGGAACTGTGTGTGTTTGTGTGTGTGTGTTTGCGTATGTGCATGTGTGTGTTTTACTTACCAGGTGATATCACATCATCACCTAATGACAGGTTGATCAGAGCTTCCACACTTTAAATGTCAATAAATCATGCATTCATCCATCAAGCTTTATCTGATAAATTGGTGTCAAGCTTTGCTTTTACTGCTGCTTTGCTCTCAGCTTCTACCACATACCAGAGGATATGATTGTTATTACCCACAGAAACAGCTTAGCTCCACAGCTGCTGGTTGACGCACCACAGAATGAACTAGGAATGGGCGGATCGATACCAAAATACTGATACTTGGATCTCGGTGGTTCAGTTTTAAACATCAATCCTCACATAAAAAAATGATACCAGGTAATGCTTGAACGTTGAAATTCAATAATCTAATTTCATAGCAGTTGTACTCTTTTTTGAATGTTTTGAACTACTTTTCCTTCTGCTTTAGGACTTTCAAAGAGCAGCTTTCTTGTGGCTCACAGAATCAACTATCTTCAACGGCCAAAGATAAATGTTTATGTGGAGTCATTTTAACAATGTAAATTATAATTATTTGAAATGTGGAATATGTGACAAAATAGGATTGTTCAGTCACTGTAAGACACTGAACCCTAACTTTCCCCCAGTGGGTCTGGCAGCGCCCTGCATGGTAGCAGCTGCCCACTGATGTATGAATGTGTGTGTGAATGGGGGAATGATTCCATCCCATCTCCCTCCCTCTCTGTTCACTCATTCAAGAGCAGGTGAAACCTTAGAAAAAAAAAGGTTTAATAGCAAGGGAAATAATTAAAGCAGATCTTTGTTTCCTCTGAGTCTCATGAAATCACTGGTATTGCCTATTTCTAGAATGAACCATTGAAGCTACATTGTCAGATTAAAGAGATTTGTGAAATTTGGTACAGCCATTCAAAAGATGAATCCTTGACACTGTGACTGTCCTCTTACCTTTACTATGGACACTGTGTACACAAACACTGAACTATTAGTTGCTTAGTTCCCAACTCAGTCTGAAAATACTGTCTGTCATTATGTAAGCAGCTCAGACTTTTAAGGTGCTGTGACATCACTGATCCAGATAAGAGGAGAAATATTGAACCTCCCTATCTTTATCTCTACTTAATTTTGCATCTCACTGCATTTGCTGTACCTTTGAAGTGTGTAGTGCAAAACTCTAACACCAATTTTAAAAAAGACACACTACAGGGGATATATAGGTGGGGTAAAGTTACGATGCCAACTCCACGCCCTAAGTCCAGCTGCTATGAAGAGAGTTGTAGAGACATGGAAGAAACAGATGCTTTCGTCAGACGTTTCATCAAAGTCTCAGGAAAACTGTCCACTGACTCTAGTAAATGTAAGGTATACGTAGTAAGTTTTGAGTTTGCTCAGTGCATCTTTCACTGTATGTTAGATATATCAGGTTTACTCAACATCTGCCAAGTCCAAGTGCTCCACCGCTGATCAGTGTACAGCTCCACAGCTAGAGTAGACTCCGAAGATTCTTAACCAAGACAGCAGCTTACTGCAGTAGTACAGTGTTCTTGATTAATTCCCCCTGTGCAGATGCCACTTGTATTTTAAAAGAATGAAGCTATGCTTCAAGCCTTGCGACTTAAACGCTGAGCACAGCTTAAAGTTCAAAGCTAGATACCTTGTGGAAACTGAAGCCTGGACTCAGCTGAGTGAGCTTCTATGGGTCAAACTGTCTGATTAAAACGAGGAGGAAACAAGGCAAGACCTTCAACTCCAAGGTCTTGACTAATCCAACGTGTGCTTTGATCTTCTCTGGGTAAGACTTTATCTCAGCTGTCTATTCTGTTGTTAGAGGCCAGGGAGAAACCTATGGTCCCGAGGTACTAACATACAGACAAAGAAGTCAATGCGATCACCTGCTAAGTGCATGCATGTGTGTGCTTACAGACTGCTCGATGACAGTACAGTTCAGAGATCAATAGCATCTTCTTTGCACCTTGTAATGTGATGAATAGATGGATGACAAAGCCAAAGAAGAGAAGAGATGCAGAGAAATATTTAAGCTTGTGAGCTTATGTACAACTCCATTTATGTAAAAGGCAAAAGAAACCTTAGATTCAACTATATATTACAGTAATAATCCCTTTAGGGTTAGTATTTATGTTACAGTGCTGTTCCAGCTTACCACTGGGGATCAAGTGCATTGCTGAACTTACCCTATAAATGACAAATTCCAACACACACATATACCAACCTTGATGGGAAGATAATCCACAAACTGTGGCAGGGAGCTGTTCCCGGGTCAGACCTGTAAAACCACGCCATACGAGGCTGGTTCTGAGTTGTGACGCATAAAGCACCAAAAGGAAGGAAATTCCTTAAAGAGCAATATGTACAGACTAACACAAGGACAGCAGGTCTGTAGCTGGTTTGTGCAAACAAACACATGGTCAGCTGCTCGGTGCACCTGTATTATTGACCTGATAAACAATTT
This sequence comes from Hirundichthys speculiger, assembly GCA_018398805.1. Classification (NCBI taxonomy): domain Eukaryota; kingdom Metazoa; phylum Chordata; class Actinopteri; order Beloniformes; family Exocoetidae; genus Hirundichthys; species Hirundichthys speculiger. Next base: position 51,920 of record JAGFBZ010000658.1, read on the forward strand.
ATGGACAAACAGGTGAGGGCTGACTTCAAGGATATTTACGTTTTAGTTAACATTCACATGGCGGGATACTCGGAGACAGAGTGCCGCAGGCTGTGGTGTTAACTAAAAGCTGCAGAGCCAAAGCTGTCAAAGATATTTTGCCTTTGGCCATCTAAGAACTTAAAATGAAGATGTTGGGCTACTTACTGTTTTCATTTGAAGGCAACCTTAATGATCATCATCCATTCCAGTCATCTGTTCTTGCAAGAATGTCAATATATCTATATGGTTTATAGTAATGTAAACACCCCTGATGATAAAGAGTGATCGACCAGTTACCAGGAGAGAAATTCAACTTACCTTTAAGCTGTCCTTCCATCATCAAATTGGTTGAAGTGATGGTGGCTTTTGTGACTAATCATGTCAGTAATTATGACATCCAAACCTTTATGTGTTTTGCTACAGAAATGTTTAAAAAGTGCTCCCGCACATACAGGATACATCAGACTGTCAACTATATGCATTAGTGGATTTCAGTTCTGCAGGCTCAAGAGTCTTGATTTAGATTTTGACTTTTTATAGCTGGAAAAAAAAGACTAAATAGCACATTCAACAGAATGAATGACTTCCCACCTTCCCATCTCTTCCCAACTTCCCCCTGCCCTGCTCATGCAGTGAACAAGTAGTTTTGCTGTTGTTAATTTATTCTAAATCAAACTTTATTAACAGAGGCTGGACTGAATATTGGATTACACACAAGTTTGTGTGACAGCAAAGACTCACACTGAACCAGTATGCCAGCCAGAGCCGTCTTGAACTTTTCTTTGGCCTCTTCCATCTCCTTTTCATGCTGACTTTTTTCGCTCATCAGTCGCCGGATGTGACTATTGGAAGACTGGATCATGGAGTAGAAGTTGTTGGCGTTCCTGCGGTTGACTTCACCCCGTTCCAGCCAGGTCAAGAGGACGCGCACTGCTTCTGGAAACTTTCCGTCATCTGGTCAAAAGGTGGGAACACGGTGGAAAAAAAAAAAAGTTAGATTTGATGTAACTGAGAAAACACATTATTTCTATCCAGTCTGATGACACTGGAGGTGGTGAATGCATCACATAGTGAAAAACCCTGGAGGTAATGTTGTCATCTCTTCAAGATCTTAAGATGACATAATAAGATTTTCTCTTATCTTATTGAGTGAAAAAGTGGACAAAAAAAAGGTTTACTGTTCACAAGATGACATAAAAAAGATGAAAATATGTTCCACTACATGTGAATTAGAAAGGGAATTTTAAATGTCAATTGTGAAATAATATTTTTGATAAAAAGTGACATGATTATAGACCGCAATGGGAGCTGAGGGGCTAAAAAAGAATATGACACTCATCTGTAAGTCGGCTGTCATCATAGGGTGAGTTTGGAGTAATGCAATTATCACTAAAACATTTAGGGAAAACCAAAAACAAATCTGCAGTAAAATCTGGGATTTTCACAACAGCAGCACAAAGTGATCAGAAAACTAATTCTTGGACAAAACAGCACAGAGCTGGAGTTCTTTTCACCAACGAAAAGGGAGCTGAAAAAGGCATGCAGATGTTAGAGGAAGAAAGAAGTCAAAGCCATGTTGTTATCAGGCAACTGTGACCGAGACCTGGAAGTGCCACTGCTCATTAGTGAAACAGGTTTACTGAGCCAGAAAGCTGACAGAAAGCTGAAAAAGGAGAAGAGAAAGTAGAGCTAAGGAGGGAAAATGGAAAAGGATGAGCAGAGAGGAGGAAGGACATGATAATAGGGTTGTGTGTGCTGAGGGCAGAGTGAAGTGATATACAGTCTTTCTGTAATGACTTTGGGAGGAAAAAAAACTGCAGTCTGTTTGAGGATCAGAATTACTTTGTCAGAGTTACAAGGTGAAGTTCAGCATTTGGTTCCTCAACATTCACACAGCAATAACTCCTTTGATTTAGCGGTTGAAAGTCTACTGTAAAGCTCTTTGTCATTTTTCTTCATATATGTTGCATATTTCTTCTTATAATGCATAGACCCTAGTTTATATTGCACTAATTTATTAAATAAAATTTGGTAAAAAAGTAAAAAGTTTGTGGTGGATCTTTTTTTTCCTTCTTTTTTTTTCCTGGATTCTTTTTATTTATTTTTATTTTTTTTTTATTTAAGCCTAGCTATTGGCAATTGGGAGAAAATAACACACATCAATGAAAACAAAAGACAAAAATCTTCTTTGTGCATTTCTTCTCACCAATGTTGTGAATCTTCCTCCTGTTCCTTTAACATTAAGGAACATTAACCTTCACCCTTTGGTAACAACTGGAAATTATTTTTTTGGTGATTGTTATTCATCTCATGTCAATGTGAATGAATTTTGGCTCTTTTTTTTTTCAGGTATTTGACCATGAAGAGATCTTGAGGTCCCATCACCACCAATTTTATATAAGATATATTAGACTGGGCCATTAAAATACCTTTTTATTATTTTTTTTTGCCAGCCATTCCATCAAGAATGTTTATGATGCACACAAAATGTATAGCCAGATTTTCTGTATTTTTTAAAACATTTTTTATTATCTTTTTAAATTTTTTTAAGTGTATACAGAATACTTTAACATTAAAACCGCCAAGAAGGCCATTTTTACCCCCCAGCATTTTCAAATGTTTGCATTTCTGTTAAAATAAAACCCTACATCTGTAAGTTCATGACTTTTCCTAAAATGGATTTAATAATCGTTTAGTTAATTTTGGTGAGTGTGTGATGAAAAGAAAAATGAATATGACCATTTATACCTACACTCACAGAAATATTTAACCCTAACTTTTAAGATTTATGTAATTTTATTACATGACAAATTCCCATTTACTTTTTTTTTTTTTTTACATAATTTTAACACAAACCTACCAAATAAACCTTACATGATGCATATTCATTAGTGTAATAAAGCCTATTTATTTGAAATGCATAATCCTCAGGTTTATGTATTTAGTATTAATAAAGTATTATTACTCTAAATTAATAATAATGAGAGTATTTATTTAAAATACATAAAGTATATAGTTTGAATTGCATAATAATCAGGTTACCTATACAAAATAAATAGCATATATTTGTTTGAATTACATGTTGTTTATGTTTATGTAATAAACCAAATTAATCAAAATGAATCATATTTATGTAATTCTTTTCCATTCAGTACAAACAATCTTAATGATGCATAAGAACAATCTGACCACCTTGTTGATTCAACAGATTTATTAACATTAAAGCTTCTCAATATCATGGTCCAAGACAAGAAGCTGTTATAGGACAGAACATATCCTTGTGGTCCACTTTGAACTTTGTTTCTTTCTTCAATGTCAATGCACGTACAAAAACCATCTTTCTAATCCATCTCACTCCTCTACATCCTACATCCCCCCATCCTAATTTTTTTCTCCATCCAGAGCTGGGATAACTACTGTTAACTTTTATAGTCCTTGCTGGTACCACATGGGAGTGACTAAACTGTAAAAAAAAAAAAAAAAAAAAAAAAAAAAGTTAAAGGCTTGTAGAATTTTCAATTGTAAAAAAAATTAATTTACATATAAAGCATGACATGAGGCAAAAACACAAACAAGTTCAATAAATCTGTCTAAAATGTCAGAAATAATTTAGCTCAACAGAGCAAAGTGCAAAACTGCCAGTGTAATAACTTATTAAAACTACCTATCCACCCCATACATACTCTCCACTTGTGGTCTTTCGGTCTGTTCGGTTTTGTTTATCTGACGGTTTTGTTAACGGTAAAATATGGCCAAAACGCAACCTAGGATCTTGTTGTGAATGTACACATGTCAAACTTTTATTTAAATACATAATAATGATGGAAACATCACTTAAAGATATAGCGTAATTTTGTTTCAAATGGTACTTTGAAACGAAATTACGCTATATCTTAAAAGTTTCCGTCCTTAGAATATTTTATTGGTGTGATCACTTTAACTGGCTATATTGTTATAGTTCTGATGTATTCCTGATTATTCTGTAGTACTTTGAAAGGTTACTTGCAAGTCTTTGGCTCATACATCCCTTCTAAACTGACATGCAGTTGACAGATGTTTTATTTTTCCACTAAATTGTGGAGTATTGTGGACTAAATGTAGATACAGCTCAGTGTAAAGGCTGAGTGAGGACACATTAATACAGTAGTAGACTGACCGAACTCCAGTTGATATTGGGTTAGGGTTAGGGTTATTTTTATATTGAAAATATAAAACTAAAATAAATATATTGAAAAACTCATTGAGAAAAAAAGAGGAAAAAAAAACCAAAACAAAAACATAATACAGTTAGAAATATATTTTTGCATGTTGGCAAATAAATTCAACGGAGTGAAGCTGCACTGAACTGAAGTACCTGTCACCTGTCTTGTTCTTTTCTCCTGCTTTCTACAGGATCTGTAGGAGCCAAAGTTGTTGTTAAGAGAGTTTAAATCTTTGTTATAGTTGTGATGTGTTTTATTTGTGTGTTTATAGCTAAATTTGTGTTATGTTATCGTAGCTTGCATAGTAGTGAAAGTTCCGAGAACACCTGAAGTAAGCATGGCGCATGGGCATGGTAAAAGTAGACAGTAAAAAGAACACACGTATGTTGGATTAGCGACGGTGCTGTAGGTATGGTGTAAAAAAGTTTTTTTGACCGTTACTTTACTTTAAACGATACTGACGGATTTGCTATTGGAAGCTTTTCTGATAACCCAGTAGAAGATTGGATGCAGATGGAACGTCTAAATAAAACCCACAAACGGATGCCCAGCCTACAGTGTTTTGTGAGTGTGGAAGTAAAGTGCACATGTCCAACCAATTAACTTTGCCCTCTGCTAAAAACTGTTCAAGTGGCTTTAGAACTAAGTTCAAGTGAAGTGTTTGCCACTACATGATCCATATCTGTTTATGGGTTTATGGCCTGAGACCTGCAACATTTGGCACCATTGACCTGTTGCATGATCCACTTTCAGACAGTTTTATCAGTCAGATGGCCTTTGGCTCAGTATTATTCTAAAATCCTAGAATACAGAGGAGATCATGGTCAACTCACTGACAGCAAGAGCTGAACTTTCATATGACTGTACATTACCACAGACAAGTCAAGTTACAGCTGTTAAAATCTGGCACTACACAAAAGCAAAGAATGTTCATCTTAATGCATGGCCCCTCATGGGGGCCCTCCACACTGGGAGTTGTGTCTGGTCTGCATGCGGGAATGTCATCTTGGAGATCCCTCAGGCCTGGAGGACTGGGGCTCTGCATAATGTATTGGTCTACCCTGGTCTATCCAGGTTGAGATGGTCTCTGTGACGGTGCTCCCTGTGGTCACAGGCTGTGGTACCTCTTGGTGTGGATGGCCTCCCATAGGGGCTTCTTCCTCTCCTGGATCCTCAGTGCCCTGCCATGTTACGAAACTATTTACTTTGTACTGTGAGTGTGTGTTTTGTGGGTGAGTGAGCATTTTTAATGTATGAAAGTGCTATATAAATAAATTTTGATTTTATTTGATTTGATGTCTTTTACTATGCAAGATTTAAAGGGTCATATTACTTAAAGACTGAGATATTATGAAACAAACAGCAAATAAATCATAGTGAACATTATGACCATTATCATCTCAGTGGAAATACCTGCAGAAGTTTACCTCCAGAAAATGAGTTACCCATATGACAAATGTCCAAAAGAAAAATGGTTGATTTGATGTGGAATGACAGATTTGGCATTATTTGGCATCGCCTATACATTGCTACAAATGTTTCAATTACCCTTAAGATTTATTTAAGATTATTTTCATATTTTCATGACCTGCATCTACCTTGCTCCTGTTCTTCTAGACTCCTTGTGTTCTGCTGTGCTGTCCTCCTGAGATCAGTGAAAACGTTGATCAGAGATGCCCTAAACATGAAATGCTGAGGTGTTATATTAAAAGGCTACAGTGCCCTTTTGAGTCCTAATTTTAATTTGTCCACAACAGCAATATGTGTACTGAAATATTACAGACAAAGCGTCCTTTTTTAAACTGGACTGAATAATAGACCAGAAGGCTCTGTTTTTACAGTTATCTTGGGCATTATACCTGGCTGCATCACATTTGGCTCATTGGACTCTCATTGGTTTTCTGCTGTGCTGCACTCCTGAATACTGAAAGAAACAGTGTGGATGAGCAGGTCCTTGTAGGTACCTTTTTGGAGATACAACCACTTCTGGTAAAGAAAGCAACAAGCCAAAACAAGCAATAAAGATAATTAATTTTACATAATTTTCTGCCTTCAAACAACAATGCTGTGTAACTACCATGCTGCAGAGTGTAAATTACATAAATCCAAAGCAAAGAAACTACATACACTGTATTGCCAAAAGTATTCGCTCACCTGCCTTGACTCACATATGAGCTTTAGGTCATCCCATTCCAAATCAATATAACGTGGGTCCACCCTTTGCAGCTAGAACAGCTTCAGCTCTTCTGGGAAGACTGTCCTCAAGGTTTAGGAGTGTGTTTATGGGCATTTTTGATCATTCTTCCAGAAGTGCATTTCTGAGGTCAAACACTGATGTTGGCTGAGAAGGTCTGGCTCTCAGTCTCTGCTCTAATTCTAAAGGTGTTCTATCGGGTTGAGGTCAGGACTCTGCAGGCCAGTTAAGTTCATCCACACCAGACTCTGCCATCCATGTCTTTATGGACCTTGCTTTGTGCGCTGGTGCACAGTCATGTTGGAAGAGGAAGGGTCCAGCTCCAAACTGTTCCCGCAAAGTTGGGAACATGGAATTGTCCAAAATGTCTTGGTAAGCTGAAGCATTCAGAGTTCCTTTCACTGGAACTAAGGGGGCAGGCCCAGCTCCTGAAAAACAACCCCACACCATAATCCCCCCTCCAACAAACTTTACAGTTGGCACAATGCAGTCAGATAAGTACCGTTCTCCTGGCAACCGCCAAACCCAGATTCTTCCATCAGATCACCAGATGGAGTAGTGTGATTAGTCACTCCAGAGAACTTCACCGCCTTCACTCCACTAGTCCAGCGGCGGCTGCTTTACACCACTGCATCCAATGCTTTGCCTTGCACTTGGTGATGTTTGCCTTAGATGCAGCTGCTCAACCATGGAAGCCCATTCCATGAAGCTCTCTCTGCACTGTTGTTGAGCTGATCTGAAGGCCACATGAAGTTTGGAGGTCTGTAGTGACTGACTCTGCAGAAAGTTGGTGACCACTTTGCGTTTCAGCAAAGTCAGTTTACGTGTCCTACCACTTCGTGGCTGAGTTGCTGTTGTTCCCAAACACTTCCATTTCCTTATAATGCAGCTGACAGTTGACTGTGGAATATTTATGAGCGAGGAAATTCCACGACTGGATTTTCTGCACAGGTGGCATCCTATCACAGGTCCACGCTGGAAACCACTGAGCTCCTGAGAGCGACCCATTCTTTCACAAATGTTTGTAGAAACAGTTTGCATGCCTAGGTGATTAATTTTATACACCTGTGGCCACCTGTGGGGAAGCGATTGGAACACCAGATTCGGATCATTTGGATGGGTGAGCAAATACTTTTGGCAATATCTATCCCTTCATGGCTTATGTGATGTGGGTAAAGATCTCTTTCTATGCCAAGAACATGGAAAGCACTGATTCAGCGTGAGGAGAGGAACAAATCTGGGAAGACTGTCAAGATGTTAAACCTCAAGAAATTCCAGGCTATGTTCCCATCATTTTAACAAGGAACAGATCAGCACAGTGCACAGGTCTACCAAAGCCCTGGATGAATGTGAGTGCTGGCCCCTTACACAATGTGTCATGGTACTCCAGTAGCCTCTATTATCCTTAAAAGCAACATGTCTGTGTTGCCTTCATTCAGCTTTTTTGTTTTGTTATATCCTTATGAAAGTCACTGATCAACCTCAGTGGATCCTGCCAGATAATTGTGTACAACAAAATAAACAAGTCTTTACATAATTAAAATCATCTTTAAAAACTACCATCTTAGAATTGGACAGACAGGAAAATACAGTTTTATGTTTGAATTGTGATTTTATTTTAATTTAAAAAAAATGCTATATTTGTTTGATAAAGATTTGATATTTGATTGATTTGATATCAAGATCTGAAAAAATGATTTGAAATACACTGAACAATGTTGACCACACTGTCTTAAGTAAAGGTGTAAAAAGTTGTTTTGTATTGTTAGTTTAATGTCCTTACATTTATGATTTTGCATAACTACCTTATTAACGTAACAAATTATTATTGGAAATGCTAAAAACGTTGACAGAGACAGAGATGCAGGGAATTCCTGTTTCATGGGTGGTTCACACCTGCTTGCAGGTGGGAGAGATAATACTGCATCAGTTATAAATCACTTACAGTGTCCTCAATGACATTACGCAAAAGTCAATGACTGGTTGAAAGTTAAAGTGAAAAGTATTTAATCACAAATTGGAAAAAAGTGCCAAAACTGATCAAGGATGAAAAAGCATGGGAGAAAAATACAGATAATGGGCCTCATTCATGAAATCTTGGTGAATCTGTGAGTAGATAACCCCCCCACCCCCCCCAAAAAAAATCACCTCCTTACGAAAAACCTATTTGATTCACAAACACTGTAAAACTCTTTTCCACTATAAAACTTGATTTGATTGTCGGAAGGTATGTAGGTTAATTAATGTTCACAAATTGGCAGCATGCCCCTGATGCTCAGTAATTACCATAAATCCCCACCCTGGGACCATGCATAAGGAGGTGATGATTGTGTGAAAGTGTATCATCATCCTGTAGACATGACTCACATTGAAAAAGAGAAGGTAGAGAACATTTTTCAGACATGGCGGTAGAAGCAATTTTAAGGTTAGTGGAGCAAATAAAATTATTAGTGCATACGTGATGGACTGGGAAAGTACAGGACCTGGAAAGAGGTATCTAACGCAGTTAAGGGCGTTCTATTCAATGTAGCATTCAAGAGGTAAAGCGGAAATGATTTGATATCAAGTTAGGTTAGATAAAAAAAACAGCCAAAAAAAATCATTTCTTTACATTTACAAAACATTACAGGGGGAAATCTTAAGTAAAATCTGCAGACAACCGCATTGCCTCTATAACTGGAGACCTCAATCAAGAATATCCTGATGGAGACAGTAATATATCTCCACAGGTGTCAAGAGCAAACTCTGAAGGTTAGTTTATACTTGTCATGTGTTTTATCACTATGCATTGTTTCAGCCAAAAGATCTATTGTCTCTAACATATGATTTAAGAGGCCCACTGGGTAACTCAGTGGCTTAAGAAGGCGGTCGATGCCTTCTACCTTCCGTGCAGATTCAGAGCTGGTGGACGAAGGCTCGCATGTAGAAGTCGGCTCCTCCGTGATGTTCGATTCCTGTGGGGCTTTTCTTTTTAGAAAATGATCTATGATGCTGCTAAAAAGTTCTTTGCTATCTGTGAAATAAAACTCCAACGGTTAAATGATATTACGACGTAAGCTAACTGGGCAGTCATGTTGACCGTACGCTGACCCCGTACTGACGTTAAATTTTGACATTGGGAAATGGGATGAGACATATTTTTATAACTCATTTCATGTCCAATTATGTATCTTATTTCTCTATTTATTCATAGGCAAAAAGTATGTATTTATGTATGCATTCATATATTTATATATGAAATGTCAGAATAGGTAATTTTTTTGACGACACCCCTGAAGCAGTCAGACACCACCCCAGTGGGCCGCGACACCCCGGTTGAGAAAGGCTGGTCTAAACAACAGGGGATAAAAGCATGCATCAGCACCTCCGTGTTATCCTGAGAGAGAAACGGGCGAACTCTGGCTATATTCTTAAGATGATAAAAACCTATCTTTGTTATATTTTTGATATGAGTAATAAAATTAAGCTCAGAGTCAAAAATTACACCCAGGTTCATTACACATTGTCCATGTTTTAGATCCTGTAGTTCAATTACACCCATCCACATCAGTATGTTCTGAATGCATTTCTTGTTCTTTTGTTTCTCCATCCCTCATAACCAAATGCTCCCTTGCCGAAAGCTGTTTTTTTTTTTTTTTTTTTTTTTAATCTTTGATGACCTTGTGCTTCTGGGCTTCACTGTGTCAAAGTAATACAGATGTTCTCACCTTTCTACATACCCCTGGCTTTCTATTCCCGGTGCTGTAACTATGCATTTAGTTCTTCTTACTTGTTACCTTATCTGTTGGACAACTAAATCTTGGATAGAATTAGGTCCTGAAACAGCACAACAATTTCAAACATGGCAGCAAACTTAACACAGAATTGCTAAGAAAGAAGGGAATCAAGGTGTTGGAATGGTCCTGTCAGAAACCAGGCCTGAACCTGATCAAACTGGCGTAGAGGGACTGTAAAACAGCTGCACATAATCTAATGCCAGCAAACCTGGATAAATCGAAGCAATCATGTCATAACTGTGATGGACCACAAATTCCAGCACAGCAATGTGAAAGATAGCTAATGTCTTACAGAAGAGAATTCATTGCTCCTGAAGTTTGTTCAACAATGCTTCACCGTTTATGACTTAATTGTACAAATAAATAGAAACATTTTAAGACCACATGAGCACTTTGTGACTTTTTATCATGTCCTGATATAAGAAATGTTAGAATTGACAGTGGGTGTACTTTATTAAATTGGCATAACTCTTTATAAAACATAATATTTTTTTTGCTTTGTCACTCTTTGTACACAGTCTTTCATGTTACTTGCATCTTCATCCAGTCCAGCCAAGAATGCCTACTTTTCCTTCAGTGTTTTAGATGTGAAAGTCAGAGTCAATTTGGTGGAAGTCAACAGTTCTGCAACCTGACATGAATCTGTGACCCCTGAAATAACAGTAATTTTACCTGGTAACCTTCACTGATTCTGAATTCCTGCCCTTTTGCAGTGTTTCTCACTGATTGCACTGTTTCGATCAGTGGGACTGATTGTATCCACTCTGCTGTACCTTACTGTTAAGATGTCATTTAAGCCATGAGGCCTACTATATTCGAGCAAAGTACTCGTCATGACTTTGGACACTTCATTTAAACCAAAGGACTGATGTGAAATCATCTTGAAAATTGGAAATAATGAGTACAAATGGTGGCCTTGGTTGAAAGATGACTATAACAAATGGTTAGTGAATAACATTTATATTATAAAGACAATGAACGTGTATGCCAGTCACAGAGGTGGATTATTCAGATTTGGTAGGATTTTAATCCAGAGTAATCAAGCAAGAAAAACTGAGTTTTTTTTTTTTTTTTTTTTTGGATATTCAGCACCTCATCTGAAAACCACACCATAATGAATGCACTAGTTAATTTTAACACAGATGTCCGTCCATCTATCCATCATTATCTTGCGCTCAGTCTGTAATTGGGTTGCATGGGCAGCAGGTTAAGCAAAGAGGCCCAGACCTCCCTCCCCCAGCCAATTCCCCTAGCTTCTCTGAGAGAACACAGAGGTGTTCCCAGGACAGCTGAGAGATATAATCTCTCCAGTGTGTCTGGGTCTGCCTCGTGGTCTTCTCCCAGTTGGACATGCCTGATTCACCTCTCCAGGGAGGCGTACAGGGGGCATCCTAACCAGATGCCTGAACCACCTCAACTGGCTCCTCTCAATGTGAAGGAGCAGTGGCTTTGCCTCGACTCTCTCCCAAATGACTGATCTTCTCATCCTATCTCTAAGGGAGAGTCCAGGCAACCTGCAGAGAAAACTCAGTGCAGTGAGCAAGTGAGTGAGAGAATGATGTGACTTGTAAGTAGATAAGTGTGAATCTGAGACTAATTAGGGGGAAACGGCAAAAATCCAGGTGAAAGTCATTGACATTTTTGCATTTTTGACATCCTTTGTACTTCAAGTTTACATTTATGAATGATCATATTGAATTTGGATGGTGGCAATTTTTTTATTTAGCCTCATTGAAAATCATTGTTTTTCAAATCCAATTAATTCCATTTATAATGCATTAAAAAAACTGCATAATTCATAGGATGAAGTTAGTTGGGATGAGTCTCATGTGCATGTTAAACCACATATAATGGGTATAAGCTTTTAAACAAACAATGTAGAGTTTTTACTTTCTAGCCAAGTCATAACAGTGTGTTCCTGATGGCTAAAAGGCAAAAAAGCATCCTCTGTTCCCATAGGGCCTATGTTAAAGATTTGTGGATCAAGAATGAACCAAGAGTAAATACACAGTTTAAACAGCAAAAACAACATATTTTCTGATCTCTTGATATGATTTGATATGCATTGAGACTTGTCCCCAACTTCCTACATCCCATAGACTATACATATTTTTGCAATGTATTTCAAAGGAATTAAATAACATCATAGCATCATTTTCAATAGACATACATACATACAAGGCTGAATAAAAATGGCCACCAATGAAATTCTATGTTATCATTTAGAAATATGAACTTGAGGTCTCGGGGATGCCAAAAATGTAAAAATCTCAGTGAGCTGGTTTTAAGGAGTTCAGATGGAGTTTCTCCAGACTAGTAGGTGGCTAGGATGCCCCCCGGATGCCTCCCTGGAGAGGTGTTTCGGGTATGTATAACTGGGAGAAGACCACGAGGCAGGCCCAGGACCCGCTGGAAAGATTATGTCTCTCAGCTGGCCTGGGAGCACCTCGGGATTCTCCCAGAGGAGCTGGTGGATGCAGCCGAGGGGAGGGAGGTCTGGGCCTCTCTGCTGAAGCTGCTGATCCCACGACCCGACTCCGGACCAAGCGGGAGCTAATGGATGGATGGATAGATGGATAGTAGGTGGATATTTGTCTGTATGCAATTGTAAGTGACTGAGAGAGAGAGATGGTAAATGAAATGAGTAAGTGAATGGGGTGGAGAGTTCTTACTTGTAGAAATACTTTGCTCACCTGTCTTTCTGAGAGGAAAATTTCTCAATAACCCTGGTGTTGAAATCTGTAATGTCCTGTGTCAGTTTTTTTTCTACAGAGAGCATAGCGAGAGCGTTAGGCCGATCTTGTACTATACTGTTTAAGGAAAGTCTTTATCCTGTTTAAAGTAGAGAAGCACAGAGGTGTGGACTCGAGTCACATGACTTGGATTCGAGTCAGACTTGAGTCATGAGTTTGATGACTTCAGACTCAACTTGAAAAAATGTCAAGAGATTTGCAACTCAAATTGGACTTTAACATCAGTAACTCATGACTTTACTTGGACTTTTTAATCTTTTGGATTATGGGAAAAGTAGCAAGTCTTTTCAAGTCAAAAGACCAAAGTGTGTTGACATGAACTTCTCTCTCTTTGATGTAAATGTTTTCATCTTTGGTATGTGAGTGTGTGTTCCATTGGCACAACATCCAATTACATCCACAATTTCCCTGATGGAGACCTCCCAAGGGATTAATAAAGTTCTATCTATCTATCTATCTATCTATCTATCTATCTATCTATCTATCTATCACATTAGATCCACATTGTTTTGAGCTGACTGACAGCATCCAACCAATCAAATTGCTGTACAAACAATGAAGAGAAATGGTCAAACAGTGCACCAGTTGGCAAAAAATGATACCAAAGATAGTTTCGTTAGGGTGTAAAAGTACGAGGTGGTCAACAAATAACATGCAAAACATGCATGTCAAAGATTACAGACAGAGAGGCAACAACTTCCAACTTCGTTCGACATCTGAAGTTACACAAAGACGCTAAGTTCTGAGTGAAAGCTAAGTCACTTTGCTAGCTACATAGTTAAATCCGACTGTAATATCACTTAACAGTGATATTACAGTCGGATTGCCACCGACTGTAATATCACTTAACAGTGATATTACAGTCGGATTTAACTATGTAGCTAGCAAAGTGACTACATCTACATCACAAACACGGTAATCTGCATCTACTGCCTTACTCATACTTTTGTTATAGCAGGTTAGTTTGGATTGAATGAGGTAATTATCACATACAGTAGATGGCTCTCGGCAGGAAAGGAAACCATAAGCAAACCTAATCAAATTAAGGTAATTTACAGTGCCTTGCGAAAGTATTCGCCCCCCTTGAACTTTTTAACATTTTGCCACATTTCAGGTTTCAAACATAAAGATTTATTTTTATTTAATTTAATTTAACCTTTATCTAACCAGGTTAGTCACGTTGAGATTAAGAATCTCTTTTTCAAGGGAGACCTGGCCAAGACGGGCAGCAGTGCTTCAAAGCAACAATGCTTCGTCTGCAGCTTCGGCAATGGAGGTGGAGCCTCACTACATTTTTGTCTTCCCAATGGAAGACAAACATCTTCCCAATCATGCCCCTCACAGATACCACTGTCTGTGCCCATGTGAGCATTAAAGTCCCCCAGCAGGTGTCAATAATAGTAAAATAAGATTACATTTTAACAAGATCTGACCTCCACTGACAATCCTTTGCTCTGTGTGGCAATGTGCTAACCAGACAACAACAAAGTTCTTTGATAAGTACACTCTCTAGTTTATTAGTATAATAAATGCTGACATTATTGGTACTAAAAGGAATACATTTTATTTTATTTTCATTCTTACATGACAGGTTTTATATGCAACTGGAAAAAAAAAACACTAAATTCTCAGAGCTTTTGAAAAAAAAAAGCAAAAAAGTTGAAGATGAAGTTGAATAAGAGATGTCTCTCTCGACTTCTCTCTCTCACAAAAAACAAAAAACAAAAAAACAGAGCAGTGTTGACTCTGAGCTTTCCCTCTCTATGGGAGAGGCATTTAAGCCAAATAATATAATACATTAGGTGGATAGAAATCTAGAAGTATGCCAACACGCACTTTAAAAAGACCAGCTGCCACAACACAGAACAAATGAAGTCTTACAACACATACAGACATAGAAAAATGGCACTTATCACAACACATACTGTTAAATCTTCACATGACAAATTTTA
>JAGFBZ010000659.1:0-190962 GCA_018398805.1 Hirundichthys speculiger
CCTCTACCGACCACTAGAGGCTGCGTTCCTCTACTGACCAATAGAGGCTGCGGTTCCTCTACCGACCACTAGAGGCTGCAGTTCCTCTACCGACCGCTAGAGGCTGCGGTTCCTCTACGACCACTAGAGGCTGCAGTTCCTCTACCGACCGCTAGAGGCTGCGTCCACTTCCCGCTACCGACCACTAGAGGCTGCAGTTCCTCTACCGACTAGAGGCTGCGTTCTACCGACACTCTAGTTCCTCTACCGACCACTAGAGCTGCAGTTCCTCTACCGACCACTAGACTGCAGTTCCTCTACCGACCATAGAGGCTGCGGTTCCTCTACCGACCGCTAGAGGCTGCGGTTCCTCTACCGACCGCTAGAGGCTGCGGTTCCTCTACTGACCACTAGAGTGCAGTTCCTCTACCGACCACTAGAGACTGCAGTTCCTCTACCGACACTAGAGGCTGCGTTCCTCTACCACCACTAGAGGCTGCGGTTCCTCTACCGACCACTAGAGGCTGCAGTTCCTCTACTGACCACTAGAGGCTGCAGTTTCCTCTACCGACCACTACTACCGACCACTAGAGGCGCAGTTCTCTACCGACCCTATAGAGGCTGCGGTTCCTCTACCGACCACTAAGCTGCTTTCGACCACTAGAGCTGCAGTTCCTCTACCGACCACTACTCTTACCGACCACTAGAGGCTGCAGTTCCTCTACTAGAGGCTGTGGTTCCTCTACTGACCACTAGAGGCTGCGGTTCCTCTACCGACCACTAGAGGATGCGGTTCCTCTACCGACCGCTAGAGGCTGCGGTTCCTCTACCGACCACTAGAGTGCGGTTCCTCTACGACCGCTAGTTCCTCTACCGACCCTCCACCGAGAGGCTGCGTTCCTCTACCGACCGAGGCTTTCTCTACCGACCACTAGAGGCTGCGGTTCCTCTACCGACCACTAGGCTTGGTTCCTCTACCGACCACTAGCTGCAGTTCCTCTCCACGGCTGCTTCGACCACTAGAGGCTGCGTTCCTCTAGACCACTAGAGGCTAGAGCCGACTAGCTGGTTCCTCTACTGACGCATAGCTGCAGTTCCTCTACCGACAATCTAGAGGCTGCGGTTCCTCTACCGACCGACCACTAGAGGCTGCGTTCCTCCCACCGACCACTAGAGGCTGCAGTTCCTCTACCGACCTAGAGGCTGCGTTCCTCTACCGACCACTAAGGCTGCCACTTCCTCTACCGACCACTAGAGGCTGCGGTTCCTCTACCGACCACTAGAGGCTGCGGTTCCTCTACCGACCACTAGAGGCTGCGAGTTCCTCTACCGACCACTTTACTCTACCGACCACTAGAGGCTGCAGTTCCTCTACTGACCACTAGAGGCTGCGGTTCCTCTACCGACCACTAGAGGCTGGCAGTTCCTCTACCGACCACTAGAGGCTGCAGTTCCTCTACCGACCAACTAGAGGCTGCAGTTCCTCTACCGACCACTAGACCACTAGAGCTGCCAGTTCCTCTACCGACCACTGAGGCTGCAGTTCCTCTACCGACCGCTACCGACCACTAGAGGCTGCAGTTCCTCTACTGACCACTAGAGGCTGCAGTTCCTCTACCGACCACTAGAGGCTGCAGTTCCTCTACCGACCACTAGAGGCTGCGTTCCTCTACCGACCACTAGAGGCTGCAGTTCCTCTACCGACCACTGAGGCTGCGGCCTCTAGTTCCTCTACCGACCACTAGAGGCTGCAGTTCCTCTACCGACCACTAGAGGCTGCAGTTCCTCTACCGACCACTAGAGGCTGCAGTTCCTCTACTGACCACTAGAGGCTGCGGTTCCTCTACCGACCAGGCTGCAGTTCCTCTACCGACCACACTAGAGGCTACGTTCCTACCGACCACTAGAGGCTGCATTCCTCTACCGACCACTAGAGGCTGCAGTTCCTCTACCGACCACTAGAGGCTGCAGGTTCCTCTACCGACCACTAGAGGCTGCAGTTCCTCTACCGACCACTAGAGGCTGCAGTTCCTCTACCGACCACTAACCGGCTGCAGTTCCTCTACGACCACTAGAGGCTGCAGTTCCTCTACCGACCACCTCTAGAGGCTGCAGTTCCTCTACCGACCACTAGAGGCTGCAGTTCCTCTACCGACCACTAGAGGCTGCAGTTCCTCCACCGACCACTAGAGGCTGCGGTTCCTCTACCGACCATAGAGGCTGCAGTTTCCTCTAACCGACCACTAGAGGCTTCCTTTCCTCTACCGACCACTAGAGGCTGCAGTTCCTCTACCGACCACTAGAGGCTGCCCTGCCAGTTCCTCTACCGACCACTAGAGGCTGCAGTTCCTCTACCGACCGGTTCTACCGACCATAGAGGCTGCAGTTCCTCTACCGACCGCTAGAGCTGCAGGTTCCTCTACCTCTACCGACCACTAGAGGCTGCAGTTCCTCTACCGACCACTAGAGGCTGCAGTTCCTTACCGACCACTAGAGGCTGCAGTTCCTCTACCGACCGCTAGAGGCCAGTTTTCTACCGACCACTAGAGGCTGCAGTTCCTCTACCAACCACGGTTCCTCCGACCACTAGAGGCTGCAGTTCCTCTAACCGACCACTAGAGGCTGCGGTTCCTCTTACCACTAGAGGCTCAGTTCCTCTACTGACCACGGCACCTACTAGAGGCTGCAGTTCCTCTACCGACCGCTAGAGGCTGCAGTTCCTCTACCGACCACTAGAGGCTGCAGGTTCCTCTACTGCCACTAGACTGCAGTTCCTCTACCCGACCACTAGGGCTGCAGTTCCTCTACCGACCATAGAGGCTGCGGTTCCTCTACCGACCACTAGAGGCTGCGTTCCTCTACCGACACTTAGTTTCTAGACCACTAGAGGCTGCAGTTCCTCTACCCGACCACTAGAGGCTGCGGTTCCTCTACCGACCACTAAGGCTGCTGCAGTTCCTCTACCCACACCGACCTAGAGGCTGCGTTCCTCTACCGACCGCTAGTTCTATCCGACCACTAGAGGCTGCAGTTCCTCTACCGACCACTAGAGGCTGCGTTCCTCTACCGACCGCTAGAGGCTGCAGTTCCTCTACCGACCACTAGAGGCTGCGGTTCCTCTACCGACCACTAGAGGCTGCAGTTCCTCTACCGACCACTAGAGGCTGCAGGTTTCCTCTACCGACCACTAGAGGCTGCAGTTCCTCTACCGACCACTAGAGGGCTGCAGTTCCTCTACGACCGCTAGAGGCTGCAGTTCCTCTACCCGACCACTAGAGGCTGCAGTTCCTCTACCGACCACTAGAGGCTGCAGTTCCTCTACCGACACTAGAGGCTGCAGTTCCTCCTACGACCTACGGTTCTACCGACCACTAGAGGCTGCAGTTTCCTCTACCGACCACTAGAGGCTGCGGTTCCTCTACTCTGCATACCGACCAGCTAGAGGCTGCAGTTCCTCTACCGACCACTAGAGGCTGCAGTTCCTCTACCGACCACTAGGCTGCAGTTCTACTCTACTGACCCTAGAGGCTCTGCGTTCCTCTACCGACCACTAGAGCTGCAGTTCCTCTAACCGACCGCTAGAGGCTGCGGTTCCTCTACCGACCACTAGGCTGAGGTTCCTCTAACCCTAGAGCTGCAGTTCCTCTACTGACCCTCACCACTAGAGGCTGCAGTTCCTCTACCGACCGCTAGAGGCTGCGGTTCCTCTACCGACCACTCTACCGACCACTAGAGGCTGCAGTTCCTCTACCGACCGCTAGAGGCTGCGGTTCCTCTACTGACCACTAGAGGCTGCAGTTCCTCTACCGACCACTAGAGGCCGGTTCCTCTACGACCACTAGAGGCTGCAGTTCCTCTGTACCGACCACTAGAGGCTGCAGTTCCTCTACATAGAGGCTGCAGTTCCTCTACGACCACTAGAGGCTGCTGTTCCTCTACCGACCACTAGAGGCTCCGTTCCTCTACCGACCACTAGAGGCTGGTCCTCTACTCGACCACTAGAGGCTGCGTTCCTCTCCTCTACCGACCAGAGGCTGCGGTTCCTCTACCGACCGCTAAGCCCTCTACCGACCACTAGAGCTGCAGTTCCTCTACCCACACTGGTTCTCTCCGACACTAGAGGCTCCAGTTTCTACTGCCCCCTAGAGGCTGCAGTTCCTACCGACCACGGGCAGTAGACCATCTGCAGTTCCGACCACTAGAGCTGTAGTTTCCTCTAACTACGACCACTGCTAGCTAGAGGCTAGTTCCTCTATAGACCGACTAGAGGCTGACTTGTTCCCTCTACTGGCTGCCACTAGAGGCTGCAGTTCCTCTACCGACCACTAGAGGACTGTTAGTTCCTCGCTACTGACCACTAGAGCTGCCAGTCCTCTACTACCGCTGAGGCTGTTTCCTCTACCGACCACTAGAGGCTGCGTTCCCTACCGACCACTAGAGGCTGTTATCTACCGATCACTAGAGGCTGCAGTTCCTCTAACACCGCTAGAGTGCGTTCCTCTACTGACCACTACGGTTGCTCTACTGACCACTAGAGGCTGACCTCCCGGCTCAGCTTAGTTCTCTACCGACCTAGGGCTGCCGTTCCTCTACCGACACTAGAGGCTGCTTCTCTCCGACCACTACTGCGGTTCCTCTACCGACCACTAGAGGTGCGTTCCTCTACCGACCACTAGAGGCTGCGGTTTCCTCTACCGACCACTAGAGGCTGCGGTTCCTCTACCGACCACTAGAGCCCTAGAAGCTGCAGTTCCTCTACCGACCACTAGAGGCTGCAGTTCTCTACCGACCACTAGAGGCTGGTAGTTCCTACCACCCGACTAGAGGCTAGAGGCTGCAGTTCCTCTACCGACCACTAGAGGCTGCGGTTCCTCTACCGACCACTAGAGGCTGCAGTTTCCTCTACCGGACCGTAGAGGCTGCGGTTCCTCTACCGACCCTAGAGGCTGCGGTTCTACGACCACTAGAGCTGCAGTTCCTCTACCGACTACTAGAGGCTGCAGTTCCTCTACCGACCACTAGAGGCTGCGGTTCTCCTCTACCGACCACTGAGTTCCTCTACCGACTTTAGAGGCTGCAGTTCCTCTACTGACCGCTAGAGGCTGCGGTTCCTCTACTGACCACTAGAGGCCCCTACCGACCGCTAGAGGGGCTGCGGTTCCTC
The DNA here is from genome assembly GCA_018398805.1 of Hirundichthys speculiger. Taxonomy (NCBI): domain Eukaryota; kingdom Metazoa; phylum Chordata; class Actinopteri; order Beloniformes; family Exocoetidae; genus Hirundichthys; species Hirundichthys speculiger. The sequence goes on from JAGFBZ010000659.1 coordinate 5,144, forward strand.
TACCGACCACTAGAGGGCTGCAGTTCCTCTACCGACCACTAGAGGCTGCAGTTCCTCTACACCGTAGAGGCTGCAGTTCCTCTACCGACCACTAGAGGCTGCGGTTCCTCTACCGACCCACTAGAGGCTGCAGTTCCTCTACCGACCACTAGAGGCTGCGGTTCCTCTACCGACCACTAGAGGCTGCGGTTCCTCTACCGACCACTAGAGGCTGCAGTTCCTCTACCGACCACTAGAGGCTGCGGTTCCTCTACCGACCACTAGAGGCTGCAGTTTCTCTACCGAACCACTAGAGGCTGCCCTCTACCGACCACGACTACTAGAGGCTGCAGTTCCTCTACCGACCACTAGAGGCTGCAGTTCCTCTACTGACCACTAGAGGCTGCAGTTCCTCTACCGACCACTAGAGGCTGCGGTTCCTCTACCGACCTAGACTACTAGAGGCTGCGGTTCCTCTACCGACCACTAGAGGCTGCGGTTCCTCTACCGACCACTACCACTGAGGCTGCAGTTCCTCTACCGACCACTAGAGGCTGCAGTTCCTCTACCGACCACTAGAGGCTTACTAGAGGCTGCAGTTCCTCTACCGACCACTAGAGGCTGCAGTTCTCTACCGCCACTAGAGGCTGCATTCCTCTACTGACCGCTAGAGGCTGCGGTTCCTCTACCGACACTAGAGGCTGCAGTTCCTCTACCGACCACTAGAGGCTGCGGTTCCTCTAGACCTAGAGGCTGCAGTTCCTCTACCGACCACTAGAGGCTGCGGTTCCTCTACCGACCACTAGAGGCTGCAGTTCCTACCGACCACTAGAGGCTGCAGTTCCTCTACCGACCACGAGTGTTTCCTCTACCGACTAGAGGCTGCAGTTCCTCTACCGACCACTAGAGGCTGCAGTTCTCCGGGACCTACCGACCACTAGAGGCTGCAGGTTCCTCTACGGACCACTGAGGCTGCCCTCTACCGACCACTAGAGGCGTTCCTCTACCGACAGTTCCTCTTACCGACCAACTAGAGGCTGCAGTTCCTCTAAGACCACTAGACCGCTGTTCCTCTACGACCACTAGAGGCTGCGGACCACTTCCTCTACCGACCACTAGAGGCTGCAGTTCCTCTACCGACCACGGTTACTCTACCGACCACTAGAGGCTGCAGTTCCTCTACCGACTACTGACCACTAGAGCTGCAGTTCTCTACCGACCACTAGAGGCTGCGGTTCTCTACACCACTAGAGGCTGCGTTCTCTACCGACCACTAGAGGCGCTGAGTTCCTCTACCGACCTAGAGGCTGCGGTCCTCTACCCACTAGAGGCTGCAGTTCCTCTACCGACCACTAGAGGCTGCGGTTCCTCTACCGACACTAGAGGCTGCAGTTCCTCTACCGACCACTAGAGGTGCAGTTCTCTACCGACCACTAGAGGCTGCAGTTCCTCTACCGACCACGGTTACTCTACCGACCACTAGAGGCTGCAGTTCCTCTACCGACCGCTAGAGGCTGCGTTCCTCTACCGACAAGAGGTTTCCTCTACCGACCACTAGAGGCTGCAGTTGACCTTCTCTACCGACCACTAGAGGCTGCAGTTCCTCTACCGACCACTAGAGGCTGCGGTTCCTCTACCGACCACGGTACTTACGACACTAGAGGCTGCAGTTCCTCTACCGACCACTAGAGGCTGCAGTTCCTCTACCGACCACTAGAGGCTGCAGTTCCTCTACCACCACTAGAGGCTGCAGTTCCTCTACCGACCATAGAGGCTGCAGTTCCTCTACCGACCACTAGAGGCTGCAGTTCCTCTACCGACCACTAGAGGCTGCAGTTCCTCTACCGAGAGGGCTGCCTCTACGACCACTAGAGGCTGCAGTTTCCTCTACCGACCACTAGAGGCTGCAGTTCCTCCCGACCACTAGAGGTCCTCTACGACCACTAGAGGCTGCAGTTCCTCTACCGACCACTAGAGGCTGTTCCTCTACTGACCACTAGAGGATGCAGTTCCTCTACCGACCACTAGAGGCTGCGGTTCCTCTACCGACCACTAGAGGCTGCAGTTCCTCTACCGACCACTAGAGGCTGCAGTTCCTCTACCGACCACGGTTACTCTACCGACCACTAGAGGCTGCAGTTCCTCTACCGACCACTAGAGGCTGCGTTCCTCTACCGACCACTAGAGGCTGCCCTCTACCGACTAGTTCCTCTACCGACCACTAGAGGCTGCAGTTCCTCTACCGACCACTAGAGGCTGCAGGTTCCTACCGACCATAGAGGCTGCAGTTCCTCGACCACTACCGACCACTAGAGGCTGCAGTTCCTCTACGACCACTAGAGGCTGCGTTCCTCTACCGACCAGAGACCACTAGAGGCTGCGGTTCCTCTACCGACCACTAGAGGCTGCAGTTCCTCTACTGACACTAGAGGCTGCGGTTCCTCTACCGACCACTAGAGGCTGCGGTTCCTCTACCGACCACTAGAGGCTGCGGTTCCTCTACTGACCACTAGAGGCTGCAGTTCCTCTACCGACCACGGTTACTCTACCGACCACTAGAGGCTGCAGTTCCTCTACCGACCACTAGAGGCTGCGGTTCCTCTACCGACCACTAGAGGCTGCAGTTCCTCTACCGACCACTAGAGGCTGCAGTTCCTCTACCGACCACGGTTCCTCTACCGACCACTAGAGGCTGCAGTTCCTCTACCGACCACTAGAGGCTGCAGTTCCTCTACCGACCGCTAGAGGCTGCAGTTCCTCTACCGACCACTAGAGGCTGCGGTTCCTCTACCGACCACTAGAGGCTGCAGTTCCTCTACCGACCACGGTTACTCTACCGACCACTAGAGGCTGCAGTTCCTCTACCGACCGCTAGAGGCTGCGGTTCCTCTACCGACCACTAGAGGCTGCAGTTCCTCTACCGACCGCTAGAGGCTGCGGTTCCTCTCTACCGACCACTAGAGGCTGCAGTTTCCTCTACCGACCACTAGAGGCTGCTGCAGTTCCTCTACCGACCACGGTTCCTCTACCGACCACTAGAGGCTGCAGTTCCTCTACCGACCACTAGAGGCTGCGGTTCCTCTACCGACCACTAGAGGCTGCACCTCTACCGACCACTAGAGGCTGCAGTTCCTCTACCGACCACTAGAGGCTGCAGTTCCTCTACGACCACTAGAGGCTGCAGTTCCTCTACCGACCACTAGAGGCTGCAGTTCTCTACCGACCACTAGAGGCTGCGGTTCCTCTACCGACCACTAGAGGCTGCGGTTCCTCTACCGACCACTAGAGGCTGCAGTTCCTCTACCGACCTAGAGGCTGCAGGTTCCTCTACCGACCACTAGAGGCTGCAGTTCCTCTACCGACCACTAGAGGCTGCAGTTCCTCTACCGACCACTAGAGGCTGCGGTTCCTCTACTGACCACTAGAGGCTGCGGTTCCTCTACCGACCACTGAGTTCCTCTACGACCACTAGAGGCTGCAGTTCCTCTACCGACCACTAGAGGCTGCAGTTCCTCCTACTACGACCGACCACTAGAGGCTGCGTTCCTCTACCGACCACTAGAGGCTGGCCTGCAGTTTCCTCTACCGACCACTAGAGGCTGCAGTTCCTCTACCGACCACTAGAGGCTGCAGTTCCTCTACCGACCACTAGAGGCTGCAGTTCCTCTACCGACCACGGTTATTCTACCGACCACTAGAGGCTGCAGTTCCTCTACCGACCACTAGAGGCTGCGGTTCCTCTACCGACCACTAGAGGCTGCAGTTCCTCTACCGACCACTAGAGGCTGCAGTTCCTCTACCGACCACTAGAGGCTGCAGTTCCTCTACCGACCACTAGAGGCTGCAGTTCCTCTACCGACCACTAGAGGCTGCAGTTCCTCTACTGACCACTAGAGGCTGCGGTTCCTCTACCGACCACTAGAGGCTGCAGTTCCTCTACCGACCTAGAGGCTGCGGGTTCCTCTACCGACCACTAGAGGCTGCGGTTCCTCTACCGACCACTAGAGGCTGCAGTTCCTCTACCGACCACTAGAGGCTGCAGTTCCTCTACCGACCACTAGAGGCTGCAGTTCCTCTACCGACCACTAGAGGCTGCGGTTCCTCTACCGACCACTAGAGGCTGCAGTTCCTACCGACCACTAGAGGCTGCAGTTCCTCTACCGACCACTAGAGGCTGCGGTTCCTCTACCGACCACTAGAGGCTGCGGTTCCTCTACCGACCACTAGAGGCTGCGGTTCCTCTACCGACCACTAGAGGCTGCAGTTCCTCTACCGACCACTAGAGGCTGCAGTTCCTCTACCGACCACTAGAGGCTGCGGTTCCTCTACCGACCACTAGAGGCTGCAGTTCCTCTACTGACCACTAGAGGCTGCAGTTCCTCTACCGACCACTAGAGGCTGCAGTTCCTCTACCGACCGACCTCTACCACTAGAGGCTGCAGTTCCTCTACCGACCACTAGAGGCTGCGGTTCCTCTACTGACCACTAGAGGCTGCGGTTCCTCTACCGACCACTAGAGGCTGCGGTTCCTCTACCGACCACTAGAGGCTGCAGTTCCTCTACCGACCAGAGGCTTCTTCTACCGACCACTAGAGGCTGCAGTTTCTACCGACCACTAGAGGCTGCAGTTCCTCTACCGACCACGGTGACTCTACCGACCATTAGAGGCTGCAGTTCCTCTACCGACCACTAGAGGCTGCTTCCCTCTACTGACCACTAGAGGCTGCAGTTCTCTACCGACACTAGAGGCTGCAGTTCCTCTACCGACCACTAGAGGCTGCGGTTCCTCTACCGACCACTAGAGGCTGCGGTTCCTCTACTGACCACTAGAGGCTGCAGTTCCTCTACCGACCACTAGAGGCTGCAGTTCCTCTACCGACCACTAGAGGCTGCAGTTCCTCTACCGACCACTAGAGTGCTCTACCGACCACTAGAGGCTGCAGTTCCTCTACCGACCACTAGAGGCTGCAGGTTCCTCTACTGACCACTAGAGGCTGCAGTTCCTAGAGGCTTTCCTCTACCGACACTAGAGGCTGCGGTTCCTCTACCGACCACTAGAGGCTGCAGTTCCTCTACCGACCACTAGAGGCTGCAGTTCCTCTACCGACCACTAGAGGCTGCAGTTCCTCTACCAACCGACCACTAGAGGCTGCAGTTCCTCTATACCGACCACTAGAGGCTGCAGTTCCTCTACCGACCACTAGAGGCTGCAGTTCCTCTACCGACCACTAGAGGCTGCAGTTCCTCTACCGACCACTAGAGGCTGCAGTTCCTCTACCGACCACTAGAGGCTGCAGGTTCCTCTACCGACCACTAGAGGCTGCGGTTCCTCTACCGACCACTAGAGGCTGCAGTTCCTCTACCGACCACTAGAGGCTGCGGTTCCTCTACGACCACTAGAGGCTGCAGTTCCTACCGACCACTAGAGGCTGCAGTTCCTCTACCGACCACGGTTACTCTACCGTCCACTAGAGGCTGCAGTTCCTCTACCGACCGCTAGAGGCTGCGGTTCCTCTACCGACCACTAGAGGCTGCAGTTCCTCTACCGACCACTAGAGGCTGCGGTTCCTCTACCGACCACTAGAGGCTGCAGTTCCTCTACTGACCACTAGAGGCTGCAGTTCCTCTACCGACCACTAGAGGCTGCAGTTCCTCTACCGACCACTAGAGGCTGCAGTTCCTCTACCGACCACTAGAGGCTGCAGTTCCTCTACCGACCACTAGAGGCTGCAGTTCCTCTACCGACCACTAGAGGCTGCTCTCTACCGACCACTAGAGGCTGCAGTTCCTCTACCGACCACTAGAGGCTGCAGTTCCTCTACCGACCACTAGAGGCTGCAGTTCCTCTACCGACCACTAGAGGCTGCGGTTCCTCTACCGACCACTAGAGGCTGCAGTTCCTCTACCGACCACTAGAGGCTGCAGTTCCTCTACCGACCACTAGAGGCTGCAGTTCCTCTACCGACCACTAGAGGCTGCAGTTCCTCTACCGACCACTAGAGGCTGCAGTTCCTCTACTGACCACTAGAGGCTGCGGTTCCTCTACCGACCACTAGAGGCTGCGGTTCCTCTACCAACCACTAGAGGCTGCAGTTCCTCTACCGACCACTAGAGGCTGCAGTTCTCTACCGACCGCTAGAGGCTGCAGTTTTCTACCGACCACTAGAGGCTGCAGTTCCACTACCGACCGTTACTGACCAGAGCTGCGGTTCCTCTACCGACCACTAGAGGCTGCAGTTCCTCTACCGACCACTAGAGGCTGCGGTTCCTCTACTGACCACGGTTACTCTACCGACCATAGAGGCTGCAGTTCCTCTACCGACCGCTAGAGGCTGCGGTTCCTCTACCGACCACTAGAGGCTGCGGTTCCTCTACTGACCACTAGAGGCTGCGGTTCCTCTACCGACCACTAGAGGCTGCAGTTCCTCTACCGACCACTAGAGGCTGCGGTTCCTCTACCGACCACTAGAGGCTGCAGTTCCTCTACCGACCACGGTTACTCTACCGACCACTAGAGGCTGCAGTTCCTCTACCGACCGCTAGAGGCTGCGGTTCCTCTACCGACCACTAGAGGCTGCAGTTCCTCTACCAACCACTAGAGGCTGCAGTTCCTCTACCGACCACACTAGACACTAGAGGCTGCAGTTCCTCTACCGACCACTAGAGGCAGTTCCTCTACCGACCACTAGAGGCTGCAGTTCCTCTACCGACCACTAGAGGCTGCAGTTCCTCTACCGACCACTAGAGGCTGCAGTTCCTCTACCGACCACGGTTACTCTACCGACCACTAGAGGCTGCAGTTCCTCTACCGACCACTAGAGGCTGCAGTTCCTCTACCGACCACTAGAGGCTGCAGTTCCTCTACCGACCACTAGAGGCTGCGGTTCCTCTACCGACCACTAGAGGCTGCAGTTTCCTCTACCGACCACTAGAGGCTGCAGTTCCTCTACCGACCACGGTTCCTCTACCGACCACTAGAGGCTGCAGTTCCTCTACCGACCACTAGAGGCTGCGGTTCCTCTACCGACCACGGTTACTCTACCGACCACTAGAGGCTGCGGTTCCTCTACCGACCACTAGAGGCTGCAGTTCCTCTACCGACCACTAGAGGGCTGCGGTTCCTCTACCGACCACTAGAGGCTGCGGTTCCTCTACCGACCACTAGAGGCTGCGGTTCCTCTACCGACCACTAGAGGCTGCGGTTCCTCTACCGACCACGGTTACTCTACCGACCACTAGAGGCTGCAGTTCCTCTACCGACCGCTAGAGGCTGCAGTTCCTCTACCGACCACTAGAGGCTGCGGTTCCTCTACCGACCACTAGAGGCTGCGGTTCCTCTACCGACCACTAGAGGACCTAGAGGCTGCAGTTCCTCTACTAGAGGCTGCAGTTCCTCTACCGACCGCTAGAGGCTGCGGTTCCTCTACCGACCTAGACTAGCCTAGGGCGGTTCCTCTACCGACCACTAGAGGCTGCAGTTACCGACCACTAGAGGCTGCAGTTCCTCTACCGACCACTAGAGGCTGCAGTTCCTCTACCGACCAGTGAGGCTGCGGTTCCTCTACCGACCACTAGAGGCTGCAGTTCCTCTACCGACCACTAGAGGCTGCAGTTCCTCTACCGACCACTAGAGGCTGCGGTTCCTCTACCGACCACTAGAGGCTGCGGTTCCTCTACTGACCACTAGAGGCTGCGGTTCCTCTACCGACCGCTAGAGGCTGTGGTTCCTCTACCGACCACCAGAGGCTGCGGTTCCTCTACAGACCGCTAGAGGCTGCAGTTCCTCTACTGACCTCTACTGACCACTAGAGGCTGCTGCCTAGAGGCTGCAGTTCCTCTACCGACCACTAGAGGCTGCAGTTCCTTTACCGACCACTAGAGGCTGCAGTTTCTTAAAATGATTAGCTACATGCTAACTAACAGTTAGCAATCTAATTGCTAAGTTAGCATTATGGTCAATGCAGATGAACATAATAATCTCCTCTTTTTCTTTCTTTATCCAGCTGGTCTTCATCAGGAAGGTCCCTCCATATGATCCAGGTCCTGGTCCAGGTTTCTCCCTCTTATTGTCGAGTTTTTTCTTGCCACTGTTTAGCTTAAAGGTTTTTATTCTTTTTATTTTTTACTTGCCATTATCCTTGTTTAGGATCTAATATTATAATTTTAGTTAATGATATTTACTCGGGGGTCCTGATCTGGGTCTCTGTAAAGACCTGGAGACAGTTGCCATGGTAACAGACACTATACAAATAAAACTGAACTGAACTGAATTGTCATCATCATGGACTACAACATCTAAAATCCCTCCTGGTTCCTCCACAGCTGTCGTTGTCAGAGACTCTCGTTGAACCATTTTAGCGAGATTAGATGATCTGAAGAACTGGTTTATGGAGGAACTGGTTCCATCAGGATCAGGTGTCGACATTAAATTATTCAATGACTGAAAAATTAGAGATATACGGATATACGGATTCATGAATATTATGAATCACAACCTGAAGTCTGAGAACCAAAGTCCTGAATCAGAATCAGGTTCTGTAAAGGAGACGACCATCTTTTCTTTCCTCCATCAGGTCTCTGTTTTCTGTCTCAGTTCTTCTGTTTCAGCTCTAAACATCATCAATGATCGTTGGTCTCTCGTTTCCAGAATCTGCTTTCTTGGTTCCACAGTTTTCCTTCTCTGATTCAGGACTTAGTTTCTCAGATTTTAGATTTAGATTTTCAGTATTCCTGAAGGTGAACTGACAGCAGACTGGTGTGGTTGGAGGAGATGATTCCAGATGTTTGGAGTCTCCACTAGACTGGACCTCAGAGACGTGAGTCCAGCTGTGAGTCCAGCTGTGAGGTGAAGACGCAGCTCCACACAGATTTCAAACTAAAGCACCGCTAGCAGACAAGACATCAGCATCCTGTTGACCAGCGGAGTCTGTGTCCAGGAGACGGTTGTAGAAGAGATTTGAACCACGTCTGAGAAAAAGATCCGTCTGTCCGCTGAAAAACACATTTTACTTGACAGCCTTTTAAATGTTAACCTCAAGAAAGAATCAGACAAAGCAAGATAGAGGTCTTTAAACGAGCAGCGGTCATGTGATCTGCAAACCTTCAGGTCAGTTTCTCATCAATTACTAATACAAAAATATTTTCCTGTACTGGGGGGGGGGGGGCACAAAAAAAACGGTGTTCTTACAATGTTCCAACAAACGGTGTTCTTACAATGTTCCAACAACCTTTCTCCAATGTTCCTAAAATGTTCACGCAACGTTCTGGCAATGTTCCTAAAATGTCCCTGTAATGTTCTGGCCATGATCCTGCAACGTTCTAGCAATTTTTCTAAAATGTTCACGCAACGTTCTGGCAATGTTCCTTAAATGTTCCTAAATGGTTCCTGCAATGTTCTGGCAATGTTCCTAACATATTCCTACAATGTTCTGGCCATGATCCTGCAACGTTCTGGCAATTTTTCTAAAATGTTCATGCAACTTTCTGGCAGTGTTCCTAAAATGTTCCTAAATCGTTCTTGCAACGTTCTGGCAATGTTCCTAAAATGTTCCTGCAATGTTCCTAAAATGTTCCTGCAACGTTCTGGCAATGTTCCTAAATCTTTCCTGCAACGTTCTGGCAATGTTCCTAAAATGTTCCTGCAACGTTCTGGCAATGTTCCTAAATCTTTCCTGCAACGTTCTGGCAATGTTCCTAAATCTTTCCTGCAACGTTCTGGCCAGTTTCATAAAATGTTAATGCAACATTCTGGCAATGTTACTAAAATGTTCCTAAATTGTTCTTGCACTGTTCTGGCAATGTTCCTAAAATATTCCTGCAGTGTTCTGGCCATGTTCCTACAACATTCTGGCAATGTTCCTAAAATGTTCCTGCAACGTTCTGGCAATGTTCCTAAAATATTCCTGCAGTGTTCTGGCAATGTTCCTACAACATTCTGGCAATGTTCCTAAAATGTTCCTGCAATGTTCTGGCAATGTTCCTAAAATATTCCTGCAGTGTTCTGGCCATGTTCCTACAACATTCTGGCAATGTTCCTAAAATGTTCCTGCAACGTTCTGGCAATGTTCCTAAAATATTCCTGCAGTGTTCTGGCAATGTTCCTACAACATTCTGGCAATGTTCGTAAAATGTTCCTACAACATTCTGGCAATGTTCGTAAAATGTTCCTACAACATTCTGGCAATGTTCCTAAAATATTCCTGCAGTGTTCTGGCAATGTTCCTACAACATTCTGGCAATGTTCGTAAAATGTTCCTACAACATTCTGGCAATGTTCGTAAAATGTTCCTACAACATTCTGGCAATGTTCCTAAAATGTTCCTGCAACGTTCTGGTAATGTTCCTAAAATGTTCCTGCAACGTTCTGGCAATGTTCCTAAAATGTTCCTACAACATTCTGGCAATGTTCCTAAAATATTCCTGCAGTGTTCTGGCCATGTTCCTACAACATTCTGGCAATGTTCCTAAAATGTTCCTGCAACGTTCTGGCAATGTTCCTAAAATATTCCTGCAGTGTTCTGGCAATGTTCCTACAACATTCTGGCAATGTTCCTAAAATGTTCCTGCAATGTTCTGGCAATGTTCCTACAACATTCTGGCAATGTTCCTAAAATGTTCCTACAACGTTCCTAAAATGTTCCTGCACTGTTCTGGCAATGTTCCTAAAATATTCTGGCAATGTTCCTGCAACGTTCTGGCAATGTTCCTACAACATTCTGGCAATATTCATAAAATGTTCCTACAACGTTCCTAAAATGTTCCTACAACATTCTGGCAATATTCATAAAATGTTCCTACAACGTTCCTAAAATGTTCCTACAACATTCTGGTAATGTTCCTAAAATGTTCCTACAACGTTCTGGCAATGTTCCTAAAATATTCCTGCAGTGTTCTGGCAATGTTCCTACAACATTCTGGCAATGTTCCTAAAATGTTCCTACAACATTCTGGCAATGTTCCTAAAATGTTCCTACAACGTTCTTAAAATGTTCCTGCAGTGTTCCGGCAATATTGCTAGAATGTTATAGTTAAATCCCAGCAATGTTCCATCAGCGTTCTTGCAGTGTTACATGTGTCCTCTGTTGGAACAAACAGATTTATTTGGAAGTCCAGCCAGAACGGTGGCTTTTATAGACCTGCTGATGATCCGGATCAGGAACGGGGAACCTGGAACTGCCTACGTGAAACCAGATGGACTTTTGCTCATATTTGAGATTTTATAGCTTTACGAGGACATGACGGTGCCAGACCCAGACAGCTGATTGGCCGACAGCTTCTCCCACCTGTGTGATGGTGTGTTCTAGTCATAGACTGGGATGGTTCTGTGACCTCACAGCTGTCATGTCAGTCCTGCAGCTGAGTCAGAACCATCTCGGATCTCTTGACCCGGCCCACTGATGCTGCAGGTCCTCCTGTCCGTCTCAAATGTCCGTATGTTTGTCGTCCTCAACTGTTGGACGACTGCTCCGGTTTCAGCCGGATGGCCCAGGAGTTGGCGGATACAACGTCACCGCGGCGATGGACTTGGCAGGTGTAGACACCTTCATTGAACTCGTTGGCAACGATGCGCAGGTCTCTGTCCTTCATGACTATGTGTCCAGGGACGGACGCCAGGATCTGCTCGCCGTCCTTGAACCAGCTGAAACCAAGATGGCAGTCTGATAATCAGAGATCAATACCAGCAGCGATCAATACCTGCAAAGGTCAATACATCATCTGACCTGACTTTTGGGGGGGCGCGGGGGTTCTTGGTTCCACAGCGGAACCCCACCACCCTCCCCCGAGGAACCATCTTGACCTTCACATTGGCGGGGGGCGGCGTTGGCGTGGCAACCAGCTCCAGGGGCTCTGTGGGCAGGACCAAACCCAAAGAGGATGTGAGAGACCAGAACCAGACCAGAACCAGACCAGAACGGGTCGGTACTGACTGTAGCAGAAGTCGCAGCGCTGAGGACAGTTCTTCCTCATGAAGGTCTTTCTCCGCTCACAGAACCCGAGCCGGGCCCACGGGTCACAGACTCGCTTCTTATCCAGACAACCTGAGAACACAGGAACCAGAACCACATTAACCACCAGACCACGGTTCTGGATCAGACTGGTTTATACTGGACCCGACTGGACCCGACTAGACCCAACTGGACCTGACAGGACCAGACTGGACCCAACTGGACCCGACTGGACCAGACTGGACTAGACTGGACCCAACTGGGCCTGACTGGACCCGACTAGACCCAACTGGACCAGACTGGACTAGACTGGACCCAACTGGGCCTGACTGGACCTGACTGGACCAGAGTGGACCTGACTGGACCCAACTGGACCTGACAGGACCAGACTAGACCCAACTGGACCAGACTGGACCTGACTAGACCCAACTGGACCTGACAGGACCAGACTAGACCCAACTGGATGCGAATGGAACTGACTAGACCCAACTGGACCTGACAGGACCAGACTAGACCCAACTGGACCCGACTGGACCCAACTGGACCAGACTGGACCTGACTGGACCCGACTGGACCTGAGTAGACCCAACTGGACCAGACTGGGCCCAACTGGACCCAACTGGACCAAACTGTACTAGACTGGACCTAACTGGACCTAACTGGGCCTGACTGGACCCGACTGGACCAGAGTGGACTAGACTGGACCCAACTGGACCAGACTGGACCTGACTGGACCCGACTGGACCCAACTGGACCTGACTGGACCCAACTGGACCTGACTAGACCCAACTGTACCAGACTGGGCCCAACTGGACCCAACTAGACCAAACTGTACTAGACTGGGCCCAACTGGACCCAACTGGACCAAACTGTACTCGACTGGACCCAACTGGGCCTGACTGGACCCGACTAGACCCAACTGGACCAGACTGGACTAGACTGGACCCAACTGGACCTGACAGGACCAGACTAGACCCAACTGGACCAGACTGGACCTGACTAGACCCAACTTGACCTGACAGGACCAGACTAGACCCAACTGGATGCGAATGGAACTGACTAGACCCAACTAGACCAAACTGTACTAGACTGGGCCCAACTGGACCCAACTGGACCAAACTGTACTCGACTGGATCCAACTGGGCCTGACTGGACCCGACTAGACCCAACTGGACCAGACTGGACTAGACTGGACCCAACTGGACCTGACAGGACCAGACTAGACCCAACTGGACCAGACTGGACCTGACTAGACCCAACTGGACCTGACAGGACCAGACTAGACCCAACTGGACCCGACTGGACCCAACTGGACCAGACTGGACCTGACTGGACCCGACTGGACCTGAGTAGACCCAACTGGACCAGACTGGGCCCAACTGGACCCAACTGGACCAAACTGTACTAGACTGGACCTAACTGGACCTAACTGGGCCTGACTGGACCCGACTGGACCAGAGTGGACTAGACTGGACCCAACTGGACCAGACTGGACCTGACTGGACCCGACTGGACCCAACTGGACCTGACTGGACCCAACTGGACCTGACTAGACCCAACTGTACCAGACTGGGCCCAACTGGACCCAACTAGACCAAACTGTACTAGACTGGGCCCAACTGGACCCAACTGGACCAAACTGTACTCGACTGGACCTAACTGGACCAGACTGGACCTGACTGGACCCGACTGGACCCAACTGGACTAGACTGGACCCAACTGGACCAGACTGGACCTGACTGGACCCGACTGGACCCAACTGGACCTGACTAGACCCAACTGTACCAGACTGGGCCCAACTGGACCCAACTGGACCAAACTGTACTCGACTGGACCTAACTGGGCCTGACTGGACCCGACTGGACATAGAGTGGACCCGTCAGAACACGTTTCTGAACACGGGTTCACAGGAGTGCAGCTGGTTCTGGTTTTGTATGGTTCTGTTGTGCTGCAGGTCCAGGTGCAGGTTTGGCTCTGATTCGGACCGGGACCACATCAGAGGGTTTGTAGAACCAGATCAGGATCATGGTTCTGAGGATGTTCTGGACGGTGGCGGGTCAAGCGTTACCGTAGAGTCTCTGGATCCCCCAGACGTCGTCCTGGGCGACGTTCCTCTGACCCGTGTACGTGGCGTTGGGGTGCATCAGGGCCCGCGGGTCTCTGGAGTGCCACAGACCCAGAGCGTGACCGATCTCGTGAGCCGCCACCTGGACCAGGTCGTTGAGCCAGACTCCTGCAGAACCAGAACCAGACTGTGACATCAGTCCCCTGGATCAGCAGGTAACACATTCAACAGAACTTTATTGACACCGTTTTCTAGACCAGACTGCAGGTATCCAGGTCACTACGGTAACTACGGTAACTGTGGTAACGATGGTAACTATGGTAATGCAGAGGTTTGAATTAAGACAACTGAACTTCCTGTGGATTGTTCTTGAAGATGTTTCACCTTCCCTCCAGGTTCTGGACCCTTTTACTGGTCTTGTATCAGATCTTCTGGTTCCTCATCTTCCACCTCCTCATGAAACCTGACAGGATGTGATGTCACAGGATGTGATGTTTACCGTTTTACTTCATCTTCTCTGTTTTTCATGGAGGTTTAGCCCCTCCCACAGACTGGACTGAGAACTGGACACGCCCCCTGTGATGTCATCCACCCTGAACCCTTTCAGAACAACCAAAACAGAAGATCTGAAGTTCATCTAAACTAAAGTCCAATCACAGTCAGTTAGCATATAGCTAACTTAGCTGTGGTTAGCATGTGGCTCATTGACGTGTAAAGTAGCGGACAGCTAACCGCTGGTTCTGCTGGATGTGAATCCATCTGTGGAGACCAGAACTGGTTTTGACTGTAAATCTGTTTATTTCTGCTGTGAAGTTTGACCTTTGACCCTGAATGGAGACTGTCAGGGTCCCCAGACAGGATCTAACACCTGTGAATCACCTGCTGGTCTGAGGAACCACCTGAAACATCTGTACAGCTGCTGCAGGTTTGGTACCTTGCCTCCAGCTGAACCTGGATTTTCCCAGGATCCAGAACTCATGGTTGTCAAAGTGGATTTCTCCTCGCGGCGGCAGGAAGGCGTGAGCCAGCTCGCCATTCAAGCCGTCGAAGCAGGGGTGGAGAGGAGACCACCAGCAGTCTGTGTGGTTGAAGGTGTAGAAACCTAACGAACCCGTCAGACACAGACCCGGTTAGAGCTAAACTGGAGACGACACCTTTTGAAACCATCTGCGTTGTGTTGAGTGTGACGCACCGATGGTGATGTCAGCGGTGGCGTTGCCATCAGCGACCTCAGTGAAGGTCAGCGGAGACACGTCGCTCCACTTGGTGAAGGCGATGCTGATGGCCTTCCTGGTGTCCTCCACGTTCAGGGTGTTGGGAAACTTGATGATCCTGCCGTGGAGAGGAAGAGGCAGCTCAGGAACTGGTACCAGCTGATGCTGGTACCAGTTCCTGAGCTGGTACCAGCATCAGCTGACCAGCAGTCTCACTGAGTCCATCATTGTTTCTGATGTTGCAACCTTAGTTACCACTAGCTAGCTCTTTTAGCTTAGCTCATGCTAAGCTATGATACCAGTGAATGTTAGCTCTGTCTGAAAGTCTTCAGTCCCTCTAGATCAAAACATTAAAGTGGACAAACTTTGGCGGCTCCAGACTGGTCTTTCTGGGGCCACAGATGCAGTTGCTACCTGGTCACATGCTCCACCTGTGTGAGCTTGTCTACCTGTACGTGATGTTGTGGTGAGTCCACTTTTGTCCCAGAGGATTGATGGCATAGCGTTTGTTCCTCACTACTCTATCAGCCAGCGTCTCCATCGCTCTGCTCCCACAGGACATCTGGAAAACAAAGAGGATCAATAACCGATCAGCGTTCTGAACACTGCAGCTGCAGTTCCTCTGTCAGCCACCAGGAGCTGCTGTTGGTTTCAACCAAGACCTGACTAAGGCTAATGGCTAGCTGTCACCACCTCACATTTGTAGTGCTGGATTTACTTTGAAGTTGTAGCTAAAGACCTAACATGCTAACCAGAGCTAAGCTAGCTAGCCACATGGTAACAGACAGTTGGCCACATCCCAACTGCAACTAAGTTAACCAGTTGTAACCACAGCTAAGTTAGTCACTGAGCTTAGTACAAAGTTCACAAATTTAGTGGTCAGAAGAGGAACTGCAGCCTCTAGTGGTCGGTAGAGGAACCGCAGCCTCTAGTGGTCGGTAGAGGAACTGCAGCCTCTAGTGGTCGGTAGAGGAACTGCAGCCTCTAGTGGTCGGTAGAGGAACCGCAGCCTCTAGTGGTCGGTAGAGGAACCGCAGCCTCTAGTGGTCGGTAGAGGAACCGCATCCTCTAGCGGTCGGTAGAGGAACCGCAGCCTCTAGTGGTCGGTAGAGGAACCGCAGCCTCTAGTGGTCAGTAGAGGAACTGCAGCCTCTAGTGGTCGGTAGAGGAACTGCAGCCTCTAGTGGTCGGTAGAGGAACTGCAGCCTCTAGTGGTCGGTAGAGGAACTGCAGCCTCTAGTGGTCAGTAGAGGAACTGCAGCCTCTAGTGGTCGGTAGAGGAACTGCAGCCTCTAGTGGTCGGTAGAGGAACTGCAGCCTCTAGTGGTCAGTAGAGGAACTGCAGCCTCTAGTGGTCGGTAGAGGAACCGCAGCCTCTAGTGGTCGGTAGAGGAACCGCAGCCTCTAGTGGTCGGTAGAGGAACTGCAGCCTCTAGTGGTCGGTAGAGGAACTGCAGCCTCTAGTGGTCGGTAGAGGAACTGCAGGTTTGTCAAGGTTGAATTGTCTGGTTCTGATGTGGCAGCTGACTGATTCCATCCAGATGTGAAACACTTGATTCTTTCTTTTCTCTCCTTCCTGCCCCCCCCCCCCCCCCCCCCCCCCCCCCCCACACACACACACACACACACACATCTGTCAACCACATGTGAACCCGGATCAGAACCTCTCCTGGTCCTCCACATCCATCCAGATCTCCAGGTCAGACTGGTCTGAGCTGGTCTGCAGCAGCGCCCCCTGCTGTCTGAGTCAGGAACAGCTCCAGCAGTTCTGGTCCAGTTCTGGTTCAGTTCTGGTCCAGTTCTGGTCCAGTCTGTGATGTCACAGTTCCCCGCAGGTTTAGCTTTATTTATTTATTTCCTGTCGTCATCTGGACCAGTTTTCTTGTTAATTTAACAGCAAGTTCATTAAAATCTTGTTTAAGTAAAAAAATTCAGATTTTCTTTATTTTTTCAGATTCCTGAGTTTATGAAGTTTGATTATAGAGATGAACGATAACTGATAACCAATAATCAATAACACACACCCGAGATCATCAATACTATGAACTAAACCAGTTTGGACTCTTTAAATGAACAGAAACATAAAGTTATTAAACAAACCTGTTTAATGTCTGACGTCATCAATCAGGTTAATTACTGACTGAAATTAAAGAAAAAATTACTGTAAAACTGAACTCGTTAATTTAACAGCAGATAAGATTTTAAAAATTCATGAATTCATTAAAGATTTTGTTCTAACAATCTCCCAAAAATAAAGAAGAAATTCAGAACCACAGACCCGCTGGACCACAAACCTCCAGAACCACAGACCTCCAGGACCACAGACCTCCAGGACCACAGACCTCCAGAACCTCAGACCTCTAGAACCACAGACCTCCAGAACCTCAGACCTCCAGAACCTCAGACCTCCAGAACCACAGACCTCCAGAACCTCAGACCTCTAGAACCACAGACCTCCAGAACCTCAGACCTCTAGAACCTCAGACCTCTAGAACCACAGACCTCCAGAACCTCAGACCTCTAGAACCACAGACCTCCAGAACCACAGACCTGCAGAACCACAGACCTCCAGAACCTCAGACCTCTAGAACCACAGACCTCCAGAACCACAGACCTCCAGAACCTCAGACCTCTAGAACTACAGACCTCCAGAACCACAGACCTCCAGAACCTCAGACCTCTAGAACCAGAGACCTCCAGAACCTCAGACCTCTAGAACCACAGACCTCCAGAACCACAGACCTCCAGAACCTCAGACCTACAGGACCACAGACCTCCAGAACCACAGACCTCCAGAACCTCAGACCTCCAGGACCACAGACCTCCAGAACCACAGACCTCCAGAACCTCAGACCTCTAGAACCACAGACCTCCAGGACCTCAGACCTCCAGAACCTCAGACCTCTAGAACCTCAGACCTCCAGAACCACAGACCTCCAGGACCACAGACCTCCAGAACCTCAGACCTCCAGAACCACAGACCTCCAGGACCACAGACCTCCAGAACCTCAGACCTCCAGAACCACAGACCTCCAGGACCACAGACCTCCAGAACCACAGACCTCCAGGACCACAGACCTCCAGAACCTCAGACCTCCAGAACCACAGACCTCCAGAACCACAGACCTCCAGAACCACAGACCTCTAGAACCACAGACCTCCAGACCCTCAGACCTCTAGAACCACAGACCTCCAGCACCTCAGACCTCTAGAACCACAGACCTCCAGAACCGTACCTGCTCCTCATCTTCCTCACTGACGTCATCTCCATTTAAATTAATGACTGAATGACGTTGAACTCCTTCACCTGTGATGACGTCACTCTTCATGACTTTATTGAACCGGATCGAACCTGGACTCTGAGCTTTCTCACCTGCGTCCTCGCGGTGGTTCCGCCCACCTGCATCACCACCACCACCATCATCATCAGCCGGAAAGGGTCCATGATCAGAACCGGACCCGGATCCTCCGAGGTCCGCCACGTGGGACCAATAATCCGATCAATCAGCCGCCGGTTCGCGCGCGTCCGCGGGACACGTTTCCAGGCGCGGGTTTACGCACGAGACGAAGAAAGAGCAGAACCCGTCCTGGTGAGACAGAGGACCCGGTCCAGAATCCGGACGGCTCCTCTGTCAGACTGAGAGAAGGTCTGGACCAGGACCAGAATCTGGAGGGGCTCCTGCAGCTCTGTTCTGAGTCTGAGGAAAGTTCTGGACCCGGACCAGAGTCCGGACGGCTCCTGCGGCTCCTCTCCCAGACTAAAGGAAGTTCTGGACCAGGACCAGAATCTGGAGGGGCTCCTGCGGCTCTGTTCTGAGTCTGGGGAAAGTTCTGGACCCGGACCAGAGTCCGGACGGCTCCTGCGGCTCTTCTCTCTGGAATGAGGGAAACTGTGTCCTCGGCGCCGTAGCGGGGCAGCCCGGAGGGGCGGGGTCAGGTGTGTGAGCGGGTGTCCGTTTACTGGGACGTTTAACCGTTTCACGACCAGAACTTCTGCTCACCTTCGAACTGAACTCAGTCAAAGTTCTGGTCTGGTGGGGTTCATAAACTTGGATCAGCAGTGAGACCCGGTTCTGAGGACCAACCTCTGGTTAGAGGTCCAGATGAGGCCGCCTGGAGGCGTTTTTTTATCAGCTGTTCTAGATTCCTCCTGGGTTCGGATCTGGAGACGGTCCAGCTGGGGTCCTCCAGCCCAGAACCCAGAACCGGTTCCAGTAGCTAGTTAACAACAGGTCTTTAAAACGGGAAAGTTTCTGCAGAAACGCCACTCCCAGGTTCGGTCGGTTCTGACGTCACAAAGTCAAATAAACTGATTGGCTGAGAGGCCAGTGAACCATGAAAGTAGCAACTTCATGTTTTTGCAACATTTACAACTATGAAATTTTACAAGAAAAAGTTCTTAACATTTCTTAAAAAGTCACAAAAAAAAAAATTACTTATGGACCAAAAGTCAAAAAAGTTGCAATCACACAATTTTTAAAAAAAGGGGTTTTAGTTTAAAAAAAAAAAAAAAAAGATTGAAAAGAATCTAAAAAAGATTTCTAGAAAATATTTTGAGGGAAAAACATATAAATTTTTTAAAAAGTTGTAAGATTTCTGACATAAATTTGTTTTTTTTAAAGACATAGTACTTACAAAATTGACTTTTGTCTCACAAAAGAAATTTGGGTTTTTTGGACAAAAAGTTGCAATAACAAAAGAGGCTGCAGTTCCTCTACTGACCACTAGAGGCTGCAGTTCCTCTACCGACCACTAGAGGCTGCAGTTCCTCTACCGACCGCTAGAGGCTGCGGTTCCTCTACCGACCACTAGAGGCTGCAGTTCCTCTACTGACCACTAGAGGCTGCAGTTCCTCTACTGACCACTAGAGGCTGCAGTTCCTCCACCGACCACTAGAGGCTGCAGTTCCTCTACCGACCACTAGAGGCTGCAGTTCCTCTACCGACCACTAGAGGCTGCGGTTCCTCTACTGACCACTAGAGGCTGCAGTTCCTCTACCAACCACTAGAGGCTGCAGTTCCTCTACTGACCACTAGAGGCTGCAGTTCCTCTACCAACCACTAGAGGCTGCAGTTCCTCCATCGACCACTAGAGACAGTAAAAGGTGAAATTATTATTATTTTTTTTTATAATTATTATTATTTTATTATTATCTTTTTATTCTTTGGATGCTCAGTGAGTTTTGGTCATTAAAAAGTCTTCTACTAAACTAAGGCTCTTTATTTTAGTGTCAGTTTTATGGACTGTGGGAGGTTTTTATCTTATTGTCTGAACTGTGTTTTATTTCTGTATAAACAGATGTTAAGCACATTTAGTTGAGTGTTTAAGCTTTAAATAAATACCTAGAATGTAGACGTTGGAACATGTTTTGAACAGTTTGCAGGTGTGCACCAGGTGTGGAGCCCCCTGTACAGGGGCTCTGGTTCTGAAGGGGTTACCTGGGTTGGACAGAGTCATCCACAGCTCTGATGAGGGATCAAAGGCACCTTCAGACACCTGTGGAGGATGTTACAGGTAAACATGATGACCTTGGGGCCCCTGAGGCCCCTGATGGGGGTCCTGGTCTCTTTCCTCCTCCGTCTGTGTGGCCTCTGCTGGTTTGTTGGTTCTGGTTCTGATCTGGTTTGATGAGAGTCCAGTGTTTAGCGTCTCTGCGGCCCTTTGATTATCAGGAGGTATTGATGAGGTTGCTGACGAGGGTCATTTTAAAAGTAAGTTGTATTGTTGGGGGAGATTAGTGCCTCATCAGCTGCAGCTTCATCAGCGCTGCCCCCCCCCCCCCCCCCCCCAATCATTGTTGTCATTGTTGTTTTGTTTATCAGCAGTGTGCACGTCGCTCCAGGTCACCTTCGCGCTGCCGCAGCGCCTGCAGCGCTCAGCAGAAGCTGCATGTTAAACGCCTCATTAAAGCTGCATTGTATGACTGCTGGCAGTCTCCCATCATGCACTGCAGCAGCATTGAGCCCTGTGGGCATCATCACCATCGTTGCTGTGAAACACAGATCTGATTAGAGACTCTGGATCTGCAGATATCTGGTTCTCCTTCAGAGTCCTGATCTGGTTCTGGAGGTGGAGCAGGCCTGGTTCACTCCAGACACGCCCACTGATGACATCATCACCTGCAGCCTCTTCACTCACTCATCTTCTCAGTACCTGTCCACTGCCTCACCTGCAGGCTTCAGATATAAGACTTTGTAGACCAATGTGCAGCAACAGCTGCTTCTCTGAGATCACCACTGATGTCTTTCCCTCTTGGTACTGTGTTAACGTGCACCTGAGCGCTCCAGACCAGCAGATGTAGAGCTCCGCACACCTGCTGATGATCAGCAGCTCCTGGATGCAGCCAATGAAGAAGCTTATCAGGATCATCCAGAGTTGATTTTCTCAAAAATAGACTGAAACTCATTTTAATGATTAAAAACAAGAGCGACAGTTTTAAGAACTGAAAGCTGATAATTTAGTGGCTATTTAACGACATAGAAGCCGTTAACGAGCAGTTGTGTGTTGAAGGTGGAAGAACATCAACATATGTTCTGAAGCTGGTGCTCTGATTTAAAGGTTTAAAGAAGAATCAGGATTTTCCTGATATTCCGAGGTTCTCGATGTTCCAGATGTTTCTGACGTCCAGATGTTTCTGATGTTCTTGATGTTCCTGATGTCTCTTTTAGAGTCGTTGAGCGTCTCACAAAAAGTGAATGAACCGACTCACTGCTTTAATCATATCCTGGATCTGGTTCTCACCTATGGTATTGATACTCATCACTTGTTAGTGTTTTTAGTTACATTTGAGTTCAGATTTGTGGCATTAAAACAGGAAATGAAACGTGTCATTACAGCAGATGTCTTTCTGGAGATGCTGTGAATAATTTTAAGGAGGTCATTCTCTCTCATCTCCCTATGGTGGAATATGATAGAATAGCTGAGGGCAACGACCTGAATCTTACTCCAGCAGATATTGATTACCTCGTCAACAATACTGCCGATATGTTACATTCAGCCTTGGATGCTGTTGCTCCTCTGAGGAAGAGGGTTTCTTATCTTAGGAGCTCAGCTCCCTGGTATAATTCACATATTCGCATGCTGAAGCAGAATGCACGTAAAATGGAAAGGAGGTGGTACTCCTGTAAATCTGCGGACTCCCATCGTGCCTGGAGAGATAGTTTAATAGTCTACAAAAGAGCCCTACGCAGAGCTAGAACATCTTATTATTCTTCGCTAATAGAAGAGAACAAACATAACCCACGTTTTCTGTTCAGCACTGTAGCCAGGCTGACAAAGAGTCACAACTCTGTTGGTCCATGCATTCCTGCTACTCTCAGTAGTGAAGACTTTATGAGCTTTTTTAGTGGGAAAATAATCAAAATTAGAGATGAAATCGGCCAGGCCCAGCTGTCGGCGGCTGTGAACGTCCCTGCAGCTTCGTTGATTTCTTCTGTTTCTGATTTGACTCTGGACTGTTTTTCTCCTGTGGGCCTCTCTGAGTTGACCTCAACTATCAGTAAAGCTAAACCAACTACATGTCTGTTGGATCCCATCCCAACTCGACTGTTCAAGGATGTTATGTCCTCTATTGGTATATCAATTTTGGGCCCCCGGGGGCCTCCTGGCTGCCGTCCAGCAGACCTCCAGGGAGCTTCGGATCCTGACAGAACCAGGAAGAAGAGGAGGAGGAGCTGACAGACTTTCAGAGGGAGCTGAAGGATGACGATTTAATTACAACCCTGACCATTCATCTGTCCATCCAAACACACACACACACGAACGCGTGAACACACACTCAGTTCCCACGTTCACAAACAGACTCCTGTTTTTAAATTGTTGAAAGGAAACAACTTGCTGTCTGCTGGTCGTCATGGTGACCGTTAGCTACTGAAAACGTCCTGCAGGTCAAAGTGGACACGTCAACACACACACTTTTATCTGGAGAAGGTTCCAGAAACTGTGATCATCTTCATCGTCATCATCTGACCACTAGCGGCTGCAATGTTTCTGCTGAATTTCTCGATTGATGAAATGAATTGTTTTCTTGCAAATTTACAAACGTATAAAATCTGAAATTCTGACTGGATAAATATGCAAAAGAGAAAAAGATGCAAATTTTCAAAAATTCTGATGTTTGTCACATGTGATTTTAAAGCTACAACAGCTGAACAACAAAGCTCCTAGACTGTGCAAAAAATGTATAAAAATATATATACACTACATGCTTATAAATTGCACAAGATATGGTCTTTTATATTTAGTTTTCGTTTTCTAAACCATACAACATATGTTTTATTGAAAATAGATATAACAGTACATTTAAATAGCGATGTATAAATGAATATGACTGAAAAAAACTACAATCCTAAATAAATGAAATGAAGTAAAACAATATATAAATATACAATAAGTCAACTTTTATATGCAGTCAATAGTCATATATTATTATAAACATATATTTATAGTATCTCTATCAGACAAGACTGGGACCAGAACCCAGAATTCAACACCAGAACCCCAGAAACACAGAACCTCCATGTCTAGACATCTTCACACTGTTGAGAGAAGAAGAGGAGATGCTCCACCGTCTGGAGAACACGTTCTACCGTCGGAGAACGCGCTCCACTGTCTGGAGAATGCACTCCACTGTCTGGAGAACGCGTTCCACCATCTGGAGAATGAGCTCCACCGTCTGGAGAATGAGCTCCACCGTCTGGAGAACGCGTTCCACTGTCTGGAGAACGAGGTCCACCGTCTGGAGAACGTGTTCCACTGTCTGGAGAACGAGCTCCACCGTCTGGAGAACGAGGTCCACCGTCTGGAGAACAAGCTCAACCGTCTAGAAAACGAGGTCCACCGTCTGGAGAACGTGTTCCACCGCCTGGAGAACGCGCTCCACCGTCTGGAGAACGAGCTCCTACGTCTGGAGAACGCGTTCTACCGTCTGGATAATGTGCTCCACCGTCGGGAGAATGAGCTCCACCGTCTGGAGAACACGTTCTACTGTCTGGAGAACGCGCTCCACCGTCTGGAGAACACGTTCCACCATCTGGAGAAGGAGCTCCACCGTCTGGAGAATGAGCTCCACCGTCTGGAGAATGAGCTCCACCGTCTGGAGAACGCGTTCCACTGTCTGGAGAACGAGGTCCACCGTCTGTTGAACGAGGTCCACCGTCTGGAGAATGTGTTCCACCGTCTGGTGAACGCGCTCCACCGTCTGGAGAACGAGGTCCACCGTCTGGAGAACGTGTTCCACCGTCTGGAGAACGCGTTCCACCGTCTGGAGAACGAGCTCCACCGTCTGGAGAACGAGCTCCACCGTCTGGAGAACGTGTTCCACCGTCTGGAGAATGTGCTCCACCATCTGGAGAACACGTTCCACCATCTGGAGAACGCCCTCTACTGTCTGGAGAACGAGCTCCGCCATCTGGGGAACACGTTCCACTGTCTGGAGAACGCGTTCCACCGTCTGGAGAACGAGCTCCACCGTCTGGAGAACGAGGTCCACCGTCTGGAGAACGTGTTCCACCGTCTGGTGAACGCGCTCCACCGTCTGGAGAACGAGGTCCACCGTCTGGAGAACGTGTTCGACCGTCTGGAGAACGCGTTCCACCGTCTGGAGAACGAGCTCCACCGTCTGGAGAACGAGTTCCACCGTCTGGAGAACGTGTTCCACCGTCTGGAGAATGTGCTCCACCATCTGGAGAACGAGTTCCACCGTCTGGAGAACGCGCTCCACCGTCTGGAGAACGAGCTCCACCGTCTAGAGAACGCGTTCGACCGTCTGGAGAACGCGTTCCACCGTCTGGAGAACGAGCTCCACCGTCTGGAGAACGAGTTCCACCGTCTGGAGAACGTGTTCCACCGTCTGGAGAATGTGCTCCACCATCTGGAGAACGAGTTCCACCGTCTGGAGAACGCGCTCCACCATCTGGAGAACAAGCTCCACGGTCTGGAGAACGAGCTCCACTGTCTGGAGAACGAGGTCCACCGTCTGGAGAAAGTGTTCCATCGTCTGGAGAATGAGCTCCACCGTCTGGAGACCGAGCTCCACCATCTGGAGAACGCGTTCCATGGTCTTGAGAACGCACTCCGCCGTCTGGAGAACGTGCTCCGCTGTCTGGAGAACGCGCTCCGCCGTCTGGAGAACAAGCTCCACCATCTGAAGAAGGAGCTCCACCGTCTGGAGAACATGATCCACCGTCTGGAGAACACGTTCCACCATCTGGATAACATGTTCCACCGTCTGGAGAACGCGTTCCACCGTCTGGAGAATGAGCTCCACCGTCTGGACAACAAGCTCTACCGTCTGGAGAACAAGATCCACCGTCTGGAGAACAAGCTCCGCTGTCTGGAGAACGTGTCTACCGTCTGGAGAACAAGCTCATCCATCTGGAGAACACGTTCCACTGTCTAGAGAACACGTTCCTCCGTCTGGAGAACGAGCTCCGCCGTCTGGAGAACACGTTCCACCATCTGGAGAACGCCCTCTACTGTCTGGAGAACGAGCTCCGCCATCTGGAGAACACGTTCCACTGTCTGGAGAACGCCCTCTACTGTCTGGAGAACGAGCTCTGCCGTCTGGAGAACAAGCTCCGCCATTTGGGGAACGCGCTCCACCGTCTGGAGAACGAGCTCCACCATCTGGAGAACAAGCTCCACCGTCTGGAGAACACGATTGCCTGGAGAACACGTTCCACCATCTGGAGCAGGCGTTCCACCTTCTGGAGCAGGATCCACCGTCTGGAGAACACCTTCCACTGTCTGGAGAATGAGCTCCGCTGTCTGGAGAACGAGCTCCACCGTCTGGAGAACGTGCTCTACCGTCTGGAGAACGAGCTCCACCGTCTGGAAAATTAGCTCCACCGTCTGGAGAGAACAAGCTCCATTGTCTGGAGAACGTCCTCCACCATCTGGAGAACATGCTCCACCATCTGGAAAGCATCCTCAAACGTCTGGAAAACGTCCTCCACCATCTTGAGAATGAGCTTCACCGTCGGAAAAACGTCCTCCACCGTCTGGAGAATGAGTTCCACCGCCTGGAGAACAAGTTCCACCATCTGGAGAACGCGCTCCACCGTCTGGAGAACGCGCTCCACCATCTGGAGAACGTGCTCCACCGTCTGGAGAACGTGCTCCACCGTCTGGAGAATGTCCTCCACCTTCTGGAGAATGTCCTCCACCTTCTGGAGAACGTGCTCCACCGTCTGGAGAACGCGCTCCACCGTCTGGAGAACCCACTCCACCGTCTGGAGAACGTGCTCCACCTTCTGGCATCCTCCACCGTCTGGAGAACATGCTCCACCGTCTGGAGAACGTGCTCCACCGTCTGGAGAATGTCCTCCACCATCTGGAGAACGTGCTCCACCGTCTGGAGAGAACGAGTTCCAAAGTCTGGAGAACGTACTTCCAGCGTCTGGAGAACGTCCTCCACCGTCTGGAGAATGTGCTCCACCATCTGGAGAACGAGCTTCAGCGTCTGGAGAACGAGCTCCACCATCTTGAGAACGAGCTCCACCATCTTTAGAACAAGTTCCACCGTCTGGAGAACGTGCTCCACCGTCTGGAGAAAGAGCTCCACCATCTTGAGAACGAGCTCCAGCGTCTGGAAAATGAGCTCCAGCGTCTGAAGTACGTGCTCCACTGTCTGAAGAATGTCCTTCACCATCTGGAGAACAAGTTCCACCATCTGGAGAACGCGCTCCACCGTCTGGAGAACGCGCTCCACCATCTGGAGAACGTGCTCCACCGTCTGGAGAACGTGCTCCACCGTCTGGAGAATGTCCTCCACCTTCTGGAGAATGTCCTCCACCTTCTGGAGAACGTGCTCCACCGTCTGGAGAACGCGCTCCACCGTCTGGAGAACCCACTCCACCGTCTGGAGAACGTGCTCCACCTTCTGGAGAACATCCTCCACCGTCTGGAGAACATGCTCCACCGTCTGGAGAACGTGCTCCACCGTCTGGAGAATGTCCTCCACCATCTGGAGAACGTGCTCCACCGTCTGGAGAGAACGAGTTCCAAAGTCTGGAGAACGTACTTCCAGCGTCTGGAGAACGTCCTCCACCGTCTGGAGAATGTGCTCCACCATCTGGAGAACGAGCTTCAGCGTCTGGAGAACGAGCTCCACCATCTTGAGAACGAGCTCCACCATCTTTAGAACAAGTTCCACCGTCTGGAGAACGTGCTCCACCGTCTGGAGAAAGAGCTCCACCATCTTGAGAACGAGCTCCAGCGTCTGGAAAATGAGCTCCAGCGTCTGAAGTACGTGCTCCACTGTCTGAAGAATGTCCTTCACCATCTGGAGAATGTGCTCCACCGTCTGGAGAACGCGCTCTGCCGTCTTGAGAACGTCCTCCACCGTCCTCCACCGTCTGTAGAACGAGCTCCACTATCTGGAGAACGAGTTCCACCGTCAGGAGAACGAGTTCCACCGTCTGGAGAATATGCTCCACCGTCTGGAGAATGTGCTCCACCGTCTGGAGAACAAGTTCCACCGTCTGGAAAATGTGCTCCACCGTCTGGACAACGAGTTCCACCGTCTGGAGAATGTGCTCCACCATCTGGAGAACAAGTTCCACCATTTCGAGAATGGGCTCCACCGTCTGGAGAACGAGTTCCACCGTCAGGAGAACAAGTTCCACCGTTTGGAGAATGTGCTCCACCATCTGGAGAACGAGTTCCACCGTCTGGAGAATGTGCTCCACCATCTGGAAAACGAGTTCCACCATCAGAAGAACGAGTTCCACCGTCTGGAGAACGTGCTCCACCGTCTGGAGAACGTGCTCCACTGTCTAGAGAATGTGCTCCACCGTCTGGAGAACGAGTTCCACCGTCTGGAGAATGTGCTCCACCATCTGGAGAACGAGTTCCACCGTCTGGAGAATAATTTCCACGGTCTGGAGAACGTGCTCCACCGTCTGAAGAATGAGTTCCACTGTCTGGAGAATGTGCTCCACCGTCTGGAGAACAAGTTCCACCGTCTGGAGAACAAGTTCCACCGTCTGGAAAATGTGCTCCACTATCTGGAGAACTAGTTCCACCATCTGGAGAATGTGCTCCACCATCTGGAGAACGAGTTCCACCGTCTGGAGAATGTGCTCCACTGTCTGAGACGAGTTCCACTGTCTGGAGAATGTGCTCCACCGTCTGAAGAACAAGTTCCCTCGTCTGGAGAATGTGCTCCACCGTCTGGAGAATGTGCTCCACCGTCTGGAGAACAACTTCCACCGTCTGGAGAATGTGCTCCACCATCTGGAGAACTAGTTCCACCGTCTGGAGAATGTGCTCCACCATCTGGAGAACAAGTTCCACCGTTTGGAGAATGTGCTCCACCGTCTGGAGAAGGAGTTCCACCGTCTGGAGAACGTGCTCCACCGTCTGGAGAACATGCTCCACCATCTGGAGAACGTGCTCCACCGTCTGGAGAACAAGTTCCACCATCTGGAAAACGAGTTCCACCATCAGAAGAACGAGTTCCACCGTCTGGAGAACGTGCTCCACCGTCTGGAGAACGTGCTCCACTGTCTAGAGAATGTGCTCCACCGTCTGGAGAACGAGTTCCACCGTCTGGAGAATGTGCTCCACCATCTGGAGAACGAGTTCCACCGTCTGGAGAATAATTTCCACGGTCTGGAGAACGTGCTCCACCGTCTGAAGAATGAGTTCCACTGTCTGGAGAATGTGCTCCACCGTCTGGAGAACAAGTTCCACCGTCTGGAGAACAAGTTCCACCGTCTGGAAAATGTGCTCCACCATCTGGAGAACTAGTTCCACCATCTGGAGAATGTGCTCCACCATCTGGAGAACGAGTTCCACCGTCTGGAGAATGTGCTCCACTGTCTGGAGAACGAGTTCCACTGTCTGGAGAATGTGCTCCACCGTCTGAAGAAAGAGTTCCCCCGTCTGGAGAATGTGCTCCACCGTCTGGAGAATGTGCTCCACCGTCTGGAGAACAACTTCCACCGTCTGGAGAATGTGCTCCACCATCTGGAGAACTAGTTCCACCGTCTGGAGAATGTGCTCCACCATCTGGAGAACAAGTTCCACCGTTTGGAGTGTCCACCAGAGGAGTTCCCCGTCTGGAGAACGTGCTCCACCGTCTGGAGAAAATGCTCCACCATCTGGAGAACCTGGAGAACCCACCGTCTGGAGAATGTGCTGGAGAACGAGTTCCACCGTCTGGAGAATGTGCTCCACCATCTGGAGAACGAGTTCCACCGTCTGGAGAATGTTCTCCACCATCTGGAGAACGTGCTCCACCATCTGGAGAACGAGTTCCACCGTCTGGAGAATGTGCTCCACCGTCTGGAGAACGAGTTCCACCATCTGGAGAATGTGCTCCACCGTCTGGAGAACAAGTTCCTCCGTCTGGAGAATGTGCTCCCCGTCTGGAGAACAAGTCCACCATCTGGAGAATGTGCTCCACCATCTGGAGAACGAGTTCCACTGTCTGGAGAATGTGCTCCACCATCTGGAGAACAAGTTCCACCATTTGGAGAATGTGCTCCACCGTCTGGAGAATGTTCTCCACCGTCTGGAGAACATGCTCCACCGTCCGGAGAACAAGTTCCACCGTCTGGAGAATGTGCTCCACCGTCTGGAGAACAAGTTCCCCCATCTGGAGAATGTGCTCCACCGTCTGGAGAACAAGTTCCACCATCTGGAGAATGTGCTCCACCATCTGGAGAACGAGTTCCATCGTCTGGAGAATGTGCTCCACCGTCTGGAGAACGAGTTCCACCGCCAGGAGAACGAGTTCCACCGTCTGGAGAACATGCTCCACCGTCTGGAGAACGTGCTCCACTGTCTGGAGAACGAGTTCCACCATCTGGAGAATGTGCTCCACCGTCTGGAGAATGTGCTCCACCGTCTGGAGAATGTTCTCCACCGTCTGGAGAATGTGCTACACCATCTGGAGAACGAGTTCCACCATCTGGAGAACGAGTTCCACCGTCTGGAGAACGAGTTCCACCGTCTGGAGAACGTGCTCCACCATCTGGAGAACGAGTTCCACCATCTGGAGAACGAGTTCCACCATCTGGAAAACGAGTTCCACCGTCTGGAGAATGTTCTCCACCGTCTGGAGAACGTTCTCCACCGTCTGGAGAACATGCTCTACCGTCTGGAGAACAAGTTCCACCGTCTGGAGAATGTGCTCCACCGTCTGGAGAACAAGTTCCTCCGTCTGGAGAATGTGCTCCACCGTCTGGAGAATGTTCTCCACCGTCTGGAGAACATGCTCCACCGTCCGGAGAACAAGTTCCACCGTCTGGAGAATGAGTTCCACTGTCTGGAGAATGTGCTCCACCATCTGGAGAACAAGTTCCACCATTTGGAGAATGTGCTCCACCGTCTGGAGAATGTTCTCCACCGTCTGGAGAACATGCTCCACCGTCCGGAGAACAAGTTCCACCGTCTGGAGAATGTGCTCCACCGTCTGGAGAACAAGTTCCCCCATCTGGAGAATGTGCTCCACCGTCTGGAGAACAAGTTCCACCATCTGGAGAATGTGCTCCACCATCTGGAGAACGAGTTCCATCGTCTGGAGAATGTGCTCCACCGTCTGGAGAACGAGTTCCACCGCCAGGAGAACGAGTTCCACCGTCTGGAGAACAAGTTCCACCGTTTGGAGAATGTGCTCCACCGTCTGGAGAAGGAGTTCCACCGTCTGGAGAACGTGCTCCACCGTCTGGAGAACATGCTCCACCATCTGGAGAACGTGCTCCACCGTCTGGAGAACAAGTTCCACCGTCTGGAGAATGTGCTACACCATCTGGAGAACGAGTTCCACCGTCTGGAGAATGTGCTCCACCATCTGGAGAACGAGTTCCACCGTCTGGAGAATGTTCTCCACCATCTGGAGAACGTGCTCCACCATCTGGAGAACGAGTTCCACCGTCTGGAGAATGTGCTCCACCGTCTGGAGAACGAGTTCCACCATCTGGAGAATGTGCTCCACCGTCTGGAGAACAAGTTCCTCCGTCTGGAGAATGTGCTCCACCGTCTGGAGAACAAGTTCCACCATCTGGAGAATGTGCTCCACCATCTGGAGAACGAGTTCCACTGTCTGGAGAATGTGCTCCACCATCTGGAGAACAAGTTCCACCATTTGGAGAATGTGCTCCACCGTCTGGAGAATGTTCTCCACCGTCTGGAGAACATGCTCCACCGTCCGGAGAACAAGTTCCACCGTCTGGAGAATGTGCTCCACCGTCTGGAGAACAAGTTCCCCCATCTGGAGAATGTGCTCCACCGTCTGGAGAACAAGTTCCACCATCTGGAGAATGTGCTCCACCATCTGGAGAACGAGTTCCATCGTCTGGAGAATGTGCTCCACCGTCTGGAGAACGAGTTCCACCGCCAGGAGAACGAGTTCCACCGTCTGGAGAACATGCTCCACCGTCTGGAGAACGTGCTCCACTGTCTGGAGAACGAGTTCCACCATCTGGAGAATGTGCTCCACCGTCTGGAGAATGTGCTCCACCGTCTGGAGAATGTTCTCCACCGTCTGGAGAATGTGCTACACCATCTGGAGAACGAGTTCCACCGTCTGGAGAACGAGTTCCACCGTCTGGGAGAACGTGGAGAACGTGCTCCACCATCTGGAGAACGAGTTCCACCATCTGGAGAACGAGTTCCACCATCTGGAAAAACGAGTTCCACACCGTCTGGAGAATGTTCTCCACCGTCTGGAGAACGTTCTCCACCGTCTGGAGAACATGCTCTACCGTCTGGAGAACAAGTTCCACCGTCTGGAGAATGTGCTCCACCGTCTGGAGAACAAGTTCCTCCGTCTGGAGAATGTGCTCCACCGTCTGGAGAATGTTCTCCACCGTCTGGAGAACATGCTCCACCGTCCGGAGAACAAGTTCCACCGTCTGGAGAATGAGTTCCACTGTCTGGAGAATGTGCTCCACCATCTGGAGAACAAGTTCCACCATTTGGAGAATGTGCTCCACCGTCTGGAGAATGTTCTCCACCGTCTGGAGAACATGCTCCACCGTCCGGAGAACAAGTTCCACCGTTGGAGAATGTGCTCCGTCTGGAGAACAAGTTCCCCCATCTGGAGAATGTGCTCCACCGTCTGGAGAACAAGTTCCACCATCTGGAGAATGTGCTCCACCATCTGGAGAACGAGTTCCATCGTCTGGAGAATGTGCTCCACCGTCTGGAGAACGAGTTCCACCGCCAGGAGAACGAGTTCCACCGTCTGGAGAACATGCTCCACCGTCTGGAGAACGTGCTCCACTGTCTGGAGAACGAGTTCCACCATCTGGAGAATGTGCTCCACCGTCTGGAGAATGTCTGGAGAATGTTCTCCACCGTCTGGAGAATGTGCTACACCATCTGGAGAACGAGTTCCACCGTCTGGAGAACGTGCTCCACCATCTGGAGAACGAGTTCCACCATCTGGAGAACGAGTTCCACCGTCTGGAAAACGAAGATGTTCTCCACCGTCTGGAGAACGTTCTCCACCGTCTGGAGAACATGCTCTACCGTCTGGAGAACGAGTCTGGAGAAAGTGTCCACCGTCTGGAGAACGTTCTCCACCGTCTGGAGAACGTGCTCCACCGTCTGGAGAATGTGCTCCACCGTCTGGAGAATGTGCTCCACCGTCTGGAGAACGTGCTCCACCGTCTGGAGAATGTGCTCCACCGTCTGGAGAACGAGTTCCACCGTCTGGAGAACGTGCTCCACCATCTGGAGAACGAGTTCCACCGTCTGGAGAACGAGTTCCACCATCTGGAGAACGAGTTCCACCGTCTGGAGAATGTGCTACACCGTCTGGAGAACGAGTTCCACCGTCTGGAGAATGTGCTCCACCATCTGGAGAACGAGTTCCACCGTCTGGAGAATGTTCTCCACCGTCTGGAGAACGTTCTTCACCGTCTGGAGAATGTGCTCCACCGTCTGGAGAACGAGTTCCACCGTCTGGAGAATGTGCTCCACCGTCTGGAGAATGTGCTCCACCATCTGGAGAACGAGTTCCACCGTCTGGAGAATGTGCTCCACCGTCTGGAGAAGTGCTCCACCGTCTGGAGAAAGAGTTCCACCGTCTGGAGAATGTGCTCCATCATCTGGAGAACGAGTTCCACCGTCTGGAGAACAAGTTCCACCTTCTGGAGAATGTGCTCCACCGTCTGGAGAACGAGTTCCACCGTCTGGAGAATGTGCTCCACCATCTGGAGAACGAGTTCCACCGTCTGGAGAATGTTCTCCACCGTCTGGAGAACGTGCTCCACCGTCTGGAGAACTCCACCGTCTGGAGAATGTGCTCCACCGTCTGGAGAACGAGTTCCACCGTCTGGAGAATGTGCTCCACCGTCTGGAGAATGTGCTCCACCGTCTGGAGAATGTTCTCCACCGTCTGGAGAATGTGCTACACCATCTGGAGAACGAGTTCCACCATCTGGAGAACGAGTTCCACCGTCTGGAGAACGAGTTCCACCGTCTGGAGAACGTGCTCCACCATCTGGAGAACGAGTTCCACCTCTGGAATTCCACCGTCTGGAAAACGAGTTCCACCACCGTCTGGAGAATGTTCTCCACCGTCTGGAGAAAACGTTCTCACCGTCTGGAGAACAAGTTCCACCGTCTGGAGAATGTGCTCCACCGTCTGGAGAACAAGTTCCTCCGTCTGGAGAATGTGCTCCACCGTCTGGAGAATGTTCTCCACCGTCTGGAGAACATGCTCCACCGTCCGGAGAACAAGTTCCACCGTCTGGAGAATGAGTTCCACTGTCTGGAGAATGTGCTCCACCATCTGGAGAACAAGTTCCACCATTTGGAGAATGTTCTCCACCGTCTGGAGAACGTTCTCCACCGTCTGGAGAACATGCTCTACCGTCTGGAGAACAAGTTCCACCGTCTGGAGAATGTGCTCCACCGTCTGGAGAACAAGTTCCCCGTCTGGAGAATGTGCTCCACCGTCTGGAGAATGTTCTCCACCAGACATGCTAGTCTGGAGAACAAGTTCCACCGTCTGGAGAATGTGCTCCACCGTCTGGAGAACAAGTTCCTCCGTCTGGAGAATGTGCTCCACCGTCTGGAGAATGTTCTCCACCGTCTGGAGAACATGCTCCACCGTCCGGAGAACAAGTTCCACCGTCTGGAGAATGTGCTCCACCGTCTGGAGAACAAGTTCCCCCATCTGGAGGAGAATGTGTCCACCGTCTGGAGAACAAGTTCCACCATCTGGAGAATGTGCTCCACCATCTGGAGAACGAGTTCCATCGTGGAGAATGTGCTCCACCGTCTGGGAGAACGAGTTCCACCGTCTGGAGAACGAGTTCCACCGTCTGGAGAACATGCTCCACCGTCTGGAGAACGTGCTCCACTGTCTGGAGAACGAGTTCCACCATCTGGAGAATGTGCTCCACCGTCTGGAGAATGTGCTCCACCGTCTGGAGAATGTTCTCCACCGTCTGGAGAATGTGCTACACCATCTGGAGAACGAGTTCCACCGTCTGGAGAACGTGCTCCACCATCTGGAGAACGAGTTCCACCATCTGGAGAAATAGTTCCACCGTCTGGAAAACGAGTTCCACCGTCTGGAGAATGTTCTCCACCGTCTGGAGAACGTTCTCCACCGTCTGGAGAACATGCTCTACCGTCTGGAGAACGAGTTCCACCGTCTGGAGAACGTGCTCCACCGTCTGGAGAACGTTCTCCACCGTCTGGAGAACGTGCTCCACCGTCTGGAGAATGTGCTCCACCGTCTGGAGAATGTGCTCCACCGTCTGGAGAACGTGCTCCACCGTCTGGAGAATGTGCTCCACCGTCTGGAGAACGAGTTCCACCGTCTGGAGAACGTGCTCCACCATCTGGAGAATTGTTCCACCGTCTGGAGAACGAGTTCCACCCACTGGGAGAACGAGTTCCACCGTCTGGAGAATGTGCTCCAACCGTCTGGAGAACGAGTTCCACCGTCTGGAGAATGTGCTCCACCGTCTGGAGAACGAGTTCCACCGTCTGGAGAATGGCTCCACCGTCTGGAGAACGATTCTCCACCGTCTGGAGAACGTGCTTCCACCGTCTGGAGAACGAGTTCCACCGTCTGGAGAATGTGCTCCACCGTCTGGAGAATGTGCTCCACCATCTGGAGAACGAGTTCCACCGTCTGGAGAATGTGCTCCACCGTCTGGAGAAGTGCTCCACCGTCTGGAGAAAGAGTTCCACCGTCTGGAGAATGTGCTCCATCATCTGGAGAACGAGTTCCACCGTCTGGAGAACAAGTTCCACCTTCTGGAGAATGTGCTCCACCGTCTGGAGAACGAGTTCCACCGTCTGGAGAATGTGCTCCACCCTGGAGAAACAGTTCCACCGTTGGAGAATGTTCTCCACCGTCTGGAGAACGTGCTCCACCGTCTGGAGAATGTGCTCCACCGTCTGGAGAACGAGTTCCCACCGTCTGGAGAATGTGCTCCACCTGGACTCCACCATCTGGAGAACGAGTTCCACCGTCTGGGGAACGAGTTCCACCGTCTGGAGAATGTGCTTCCACCATCTGGAGAACGAGTTTCGGAGAACGGTTCCACCGTGGAGAACGAGTTCCACCGTCTGGAGAACGAGTGCTCCACCATCTGGAGAACGAGTTCCACCATCTGGAGAACGAGTTCCACCGTCTGGAAACGAGAGTTCCACCGTCTGGAGAATGTTCTCCACTGTCTGGAGAACGTTCTCACCGTCTGGAGAAATGCTCTACCGTCTGGAGAACGAGTTCCACCGTCTGGAGAACGTGCTCCACGTCTGGAGAACGTTCTCCACCGTCTGGAGAACGTGCTCCACCGTCTGGAGAATGTGCTCCACCGTCTGGAAATGTCTCCAACGTATGGAGAACGTGCTCCACCGTCTGGAGAATGTGCTCCACCGTCTGGAGAACGAGTTCCACGTCTGGAGAACGTGCTCCACCATCTGGAGAACCACCGTCTGGAGAAGTTCCACCAGTCCCGTCTGGAGAAACGTCCTGGAGAACGAGTTCCACCGTCTGGAGAACGTGCTCCACCATCTGGAGAACGAGTTCCACCGTCTGGAGAACGTGCTCCACCATCTGGAGAACGAGTTCCACCGTCTGGAGAACGAGTTCCACCGTCTGGAGAACGAGTTCCACCGTCTGGAGAACGTGCTGAGACGAGTTCATCTGGAGAACGAGTTCCACCATCTGGAGAACGAGTTCCACCGTCTGGAGAACGTGCTCCACCATCTGGAGAACGAGTTCCACCGTCTGGAAAACGAGTTCCACCGTCTGGAGAATGTGCTCCATCATCTGGAGAACGAGTTCCACCGTCTGGAGAACAAGTTCCACCTTCTGGAGAATGTGCTCCACCATCTGGAGAACGAGTTCCACCGTCTGGAGAATGTGCTCCACCATCTGGAGAACGAGTTCCACCGTCTGGAGAATGTTCTCCACCGTCTGGAGAACGTGCTCCACCGTCTGGAGAATGTGCTCCACCGTCTGGAGAACGAGTTCCACCGTCTGGAGAATGTGCTCCACCGTCTGGAGAACGTGCTCCACCATCTGGAGAACGAGTTCCACCGTCTGGGGAACGAGTTCCACCGTCTGGAGAATGTGCTACACCATCTGGAGAACGAGTTCCACCATCTGGAGAACGAGTTCCACCGTCTGGAGAACGAGTTCCACCGTCTGGAGAACGTGCTCCACCATCTGGAGAACGAGTTCCACCATCTGGAGAACGAGTTCCACCGTCTGGAAAACGAGTTCCACCGTCTGGAGAATGTTCTCCACCGTCTGGAGAACGTTCTCCACCGTCTGGAGAACATGCTCTACCGTCTGGAGAACGAGTTCCACCGTCTGGAGAACGTGCTCCACCATCTGGAGAACGAGTTCCACCATCTGGAGAACGAGTTCCACCGTCTGGAGAACGAGTTCCACCGTCTGGAGAATGTGCTACACCATCTGGAGAACGAGTTCCACCATCTGGAGAACGAGTTCCACCGTCTGGAGAACGAGTTCCACCGTCTGGAGAACGTGCTCCACCATCTGGAGAACGAGTTCCACCGTATGGAGAACGGTCCACCAGAGAAGTGCTCCACCATCTGGAGAACGTGTTCCACCATCTGGAGAACGAGTTCCACCATCTGGAGAACGAGTTCCACCGTCTGGAGAACGAGTTCCACCGTCTGGAGAATGTCCTCCACCAAAATGCAGGACACCAGGTGGTTCCAACAAAAAGTTTTATTTAGAAAAAGCCAAAGTTAACTGAGGTGATCCAGAGATGAACAGTGAGACGACAGGAGATAACCTTGAAGGAGAACTGGAACACAGATCACGGGAAGACAATGACAGCTACCCAGGAGGGAAGAACCGATGAACAAGCAAACTGGGGAAAGACTGAGATACTGAAAGGAACCAGTGAGGCAGCTGGAAACCATCAGAGATGAACAGAAGGACGTGGACTTGACTGGAGACAAGGTGGTCCAGATGAACCAGAGGAGGGAACCCCAGACCTCAGCCAGACCACCGTAGCAGGAACCACATCTGGAAGGAGCTCATTTACTGGATTAAATGTTATCTGTTACGTAGATAACGAAGCGTAGAGGAACCAGACCTGCTGGTTCAAATCTGAGCCGCTCATCTGATTCAACATGGAAATAATGATTTTAGTTCAGGATGATGGACGGAGGTTCTGGACGGAGGTTCTGGACGGAGGTTCTGGAGACTCTGTTGGATCACAGATTCTGACTCATCACTGGTTCATGTTTGTGTTTAGTGAAGCTGCTGCAGGTGAGTGTGCTGACGTCGCCCTCTGTTGGCTGAAAGAAGCTACTGCAGCAGGATTTGGTTCTGGGGCCTCATCTTGGACCACCACCATGATGGGCCGGGGGGGGGGGGGGGGGGGGGGGGGGGGTGTTGTCCTGGACCACCCGGACTCTTTAGTTATTGTTCTTGGAGACTTTAACAAAGGTAACCTCACTCATGAACTCCCTAAATACAGACAGCTGGTTAAAGGAGAAAGTTCTGGATCACTGTTACACCACAATCAGAGGAGCTGATCATGCTCCACCTGATTCCTGCCTGCAGGTAGAAACTAAACCTCTGCACACCTGTAGGACCTCAAAGAAGTGGACCAGTGAAGCAGTGGAGGATCTCCAGATGTGTTTGGACTCTACTGACTGGGATGTTTTCAGGACTGATACCAACAATCTGGATCAGTACACAGAGGCTGTGACGTCATACATCAGCTTCTGTGAAGACTGCTGTGTCCCATCATGCACCAGGGTGAGTTACACCAACGACAAACCCTGGTTCAAAGCCAAACTCAGACAGCTAAGGTTGGCAGAGGAAGAGGCCTTCAGGAGCGGAGACAAAGACAGATTCAGAGACACGAAATACAAGTTTAGCAAAGAAGCTAAACGACTGTAAACACCAGCTCTCAGCTAACGACTCTGCGTCTGTCTGGAAAGGGTTTAGGCAGATCACCAGCTACAGGAACCTACGCCAGGATCCTGTTGGTGGATTTCAGCTCTGCTTTTAACACCATCATCCCTACTCTGCTACAGGAGAAGCTCTGCCAGCTGAGCGTACCTGACTCCACCTGCAGGTGGATCACCAACTTCCTGTCTGACAGGAAACAGTATGTGAAGCTGGGAAAACACATCTGGAACTCGTGGACCATCAGTACTGGATCCCCCCCAGGGCTGTGGTCTTCCTCCTCTGCTCTTCTACCTGTACATTAACAGCTGCACCTCCAGTCACCAGTCCGTCAAACGCCTGAAGTTTGTGGATGACACCACCCTCATCGGACTCATCTCTGATGGTGACGAGTCCACCTACAGGTGGGAGGTTGACCACCTGGTGACCTGGTGCAGCCAGAATAGCCTTGAGCTCAACGCTCTAAAGACAGTGGAGATGGTTGTGGACTACAGGAAGAACTCAGCCCCCCCTGCCCCCATCACCCTCTGGGACTCCACTATTGACACTGTGGAGTCTTTCTGCTTCCTGGGAACTGTCATCTCCCAGGACCTTCAGTAGGAGCTGAACATCAGCTCCCTCATCCAGAAAGCACAGCAGAGGATGTATCTTCCTGAGGCAGCTGCAGAAATTCAGTCTGCTGAAGACAATGATGGTGCAGTTCTTCACAGCCATCATTGAGTCCATCCTCACCTCCTCCATCACCATCTGGTCTGCTGCTGCCACCGCCAAGGACAAGAGACCTGGACCTGGACTCTCCAGGACCCTGAGACTGGACTCCTCCGGACCCTGGACCTG
This sequence comes from Hirundichthys speculiger, assembly GCA_018398805.1. Taxonomy (NCBI): domain Eukaryota; kingdom Metazoa; phylum Chordata; class Actinopteri; order Beloniformes; family Exocoetidae; genus Hirundichthys; species Hirundichthys speculiger. The sequence goes on from JAGFBZ010000659.1 coordinate 44,561, forward strand.
GACTCCTCCAGGACCCTGAGACCCGGGGACTCCTCCCCCCCCCTGGACATGGAGACCTGGACCTGGATCATGGGACCTGGAAGGACCCTGGACCTGGAGGCCCCTGAGGCCTGGACCTGGACTCCTCCAGGACCCTGGAGTGGACTCCTCCAGGACCCCCTGGACCTGGACTCATGGACCTGGACCCTGGACCTGGAAGGACGGGACTGGACTCGCCAGGACCCCGAGACCAGGACCAGGACCCTGAGACCAGGACCTGGACTCAGGACCCCGAGACCGGACCTGACTCCTCCAGGACCCCGAGACCAGGACTGGACTCCGCCAGACCCCGAGACCAGGACGGACTCCCAGGACCCGAGACCAGGACCTGGACTCCTCAGGACCTGAGACCAGGACCTGGACTCATCCAGGACCTGAGGACCTGGACCTGGACCCTGACCTGGACCTGGGACCAGGACCCCTGGACCAGGACCTGACTCCGCCAGGACCCTGAGACCAGGACCTGGACTCCTCCAGACCCGAGACCAGGACCTGGACTCCTCCAGGACCCCGAGACCTGGACCTGGACTCCTCCAGGACCCAGAGACAGGACCTGGACTCCTCAGGACCCCTGGACATGGACCTGGATCCCCAGGACCCAGGCCTGGGACTCCTCCAGACCCTGCCGGGACCTCCAGGACCCTGAGACTGGACTACTCCAGGACCCCGGAGACCTGGACCTGGACTCCTCCAGGAACCCTGAGACAGGACCTGGACTCCGCCAGGACATGAGACCAGACCCCTCCAGGACCCTGAGACCTGCACCTGGACTCCTCCAGGACCCTGAGGACTGGACCTGGACTCCTCCAGGACCCCCAGGACCAGGGAGACCTGGACTCCTCCGGAGGGACCCCGACCCCTGACCAGGAACCTGGACTCCCCAGGACCCGAGACTGGACCTGGACTCAGGACCCGGAGACTGGACCTGGACTCCTCCAGGACCCTGAGACAGGACATGGACTCCTCCAGGACCCTGAGACCAGGACCTGGACTCTAGGACCCTGAGACCAGGACCTGGACTCCTCCAGGACCCTGAGACCTGGACCTGGACTCCTCCAGGACCCTGAGGCCTTGACCTGGACTCTCCAGGACCTGAGACCCGGACTGGACCCAGAGGACCCTGAGACCAGGACCTGGACTCCTCCAGGACCCTGAGACCTGGACCTGGGACCCTCCAGGACCCTGAGGCCTGGACCTGGACTCCTCCAGGACCCCAGGACACTGAGACCGCACTGGACTCCTCCAGGACCCTGAGCCTGCCCTGGACTCCTTCAGGACCCCGAGAGGACTGGACTCCTCCAGGACCCGGACTGGACCTGGGACTCCCCAGGATGAGACCTGACTGGACTCCTCCAGGACCCTGAGGCCTGGACCTGACTCCTCCAGGACCCTGAGGCATGGACCTGGACCCTCCAGGACCTGAGACCCGGACCTGGACCTCCAGGAACCTGAGACCAGGACTGGACTCCTCCAGGACCCTGAGACCTGGACCTGGACTCCTCCAGGACCCTGAGGCTGGACCCTGGACTCCTCCTGGACCCTCCTCCAGGACCTGAGACCCGGACCTGGACTCCTCCAGGACCCTGAGAAGACCTGGACTCCTCCAGGACCCTGAGGCCTGGACGGACTCCTCCAGGACCCTGAGACCAGACGGACTCCTTCCAGGACCCTAGACCTGGACTCCTCCGGACCCTGAGAGGCTGGCTGGATCCTCAGGACCCTGAGGACTGGAATCCTCCAGGACCCGAGGCCTGGACCTGGACTCCTCCAGGACCCTGAGACAGGACCTGGACTCCAGGACCTGAGCCAGGACCTGGACTCCTCCAGGACCCTGAGACCTGGACTCCTCCAGGACCCTGAGGCCGGACCTGGACTCCTCCAGGGCCCTGAGACCTGGACTGGCTCACCAGGACCTGAAGACCTGGACCTGGATCCCCAGGACTGGACCACTCCTGACCCTGGACTCCTCTCCTCCCTGACAGGACCTGGACTCCTCACCTGAGCACTCCGGACCCTGAGACCAGGACCTGGACTCCTCCAGGACCCTGAGACCGGACCTGGACTCCTCCAGGACCCCTGAGACCCGGACCCTGGATCCTCAGACCCTGAGACCGGGACCTGGACTCCTCCAGGACCTGACGGACCTGGACTCCTGGAATGGACCTCCTCGAGACCTGAGACAGGACCTGGACTCCCCAGAACCTGAGCCTGGACTGGACTCCTCCAGGAACCCTGAGACCCGGACCTGGACTCCTCCAAGACCCTGAGACCCGGACCTGGCTCCTCCAGGACCTGAGAACGGGACCTGGACTCCTCCAGGACCCCCTGACCCTGAGGTGGACCTGCGCACCTGTTTGTAATCACTCTTGGGCGCTGTGATAATGCTAAAAACAGCTTGTGTATATATATTTATTCAATATTTAGTTAATTGTTTGTTATATTTTTCCCTCAAAGGTGGGGTAGGTGTTTTTTTTTTGCAGCACTTTTTAAATATTGCTGAAAAACCTTTTCACATTCCCATTCACCCACTGAAATAAATGTTTGCAAAAAAAATAAATGTTTTGTCCGTCTAGAGGTATATCAGAGAAACTCTGACCAATCAGAATAGTGATCATACTTTCATTGGTGCCTAATACGTCCATCAAATATCAGGCACTCCCCCCCCACCCTCCCTCCCTCCCTCATCCCTGCGGTTCATGTAGTCATGAATCGTGTGAAGGCGTGGTTTAGAGGGGTGGGCTGAAGAGGAGGAGGCGGAGCCTTTGGGAGGAGGGAGGGAATGTATGTTTTCAAAATCTCACTTCAGTTGGATTGATGGAACCGTTTTCTCAAAGATCACCTACCCCACCTTTAACTGCACGCATCATCATCACAACACATTCCTCGTATGTGTAAAATCGTACCTGGCAATAAAGTGATTCTGATTCTGACCTTCAGGTTGGTCTGGAGGAGAGAGGGAGGACAGGTGTCCTCAACAGGGAGGACAGGTGTCCTCAACAGGGAGGACAGGTGTCCTCATGCAGGTGCGCTCCGGTCCCCGTTGACTGTGATGAACTAAGGGAATAAACGCTGAGTCATGTTTCCTGCAGCTGAATGGTTCTGGGTGAATCTGATCCTGGATCAGAAACCATCACATGGAGGCAGACGGACTTCAATCAAACTTTATTAGTTTTGTGCTTTTCAGACAACAAAGTTCTTTACAGGATTTAAGCAGATCATCACAGTGGAGATGGGCCCAGATGTTCTGGAGCTGCTCAGCAGAACCAACCAGCAACCATCTGATCAATAACAGGAACCCTGAAGACGGACCATTAAAATACAGAAACCCAGCAGCTTCATGCGACCAGAGCAGAAACAATCATTTAAACGACATTCAGATAGAAACTATAAAACTCACATGTGATAAAATACATTTAAACGTGTAAAAGCTCATTTAAAGGATGAATTAAAGCAAGTTTTCTATAAAACTTCCAGCTGAAAAAAAGTCTTCTGGACTCAGATGTTCCACCAACATAAAGGAGGCTCCAGCGTACATTTCTGTTCTCTGGAAGACCTGGAGATGATCAGGAGATGATCTGAGGAAGATCTGGACTGAGGGTTGGTTCCTGGGACTCTGTTGGAGCTGACCCGTCCCTCTGGACGTCCCTCTGGACGTCCCTCTGACCTTCAGGACCAGTGACCAGGTCCAGTGACCTCACTGATCTGTAGACAACTCTGTTCTCTCTATAGTTGATCTAAAATACTGAGGAACTCCAGCTTTCATCTCATGTTTAGTAAATGAAGACTGATCCAGAACTCTGTCAGTGAGATACCATCCAACACTGGAGAGCAACTCCAGAGCAGCGACCAGCTGGGAGCTCCAGAGGGACGGAGCTCTAGAGGGACGGAGCTCTAGAGGGACGGAGCCCTAGAAGGACCGAGCTCTAGAGGGACGGAGCTCTAGAGGGACGGAGCCCTAGAAGGACCGAGCTCTAGAGGGACGGAGTCCTAGAGGGACAGAGCCCTAGAGGGACAGAGCCCTAGAGGGACGGAGGTCTAGAGGGATGGAGGTTTTGAAGGACGGAGGTCTAGAAGGACGGAGACCTAGAGGGACGGAGGTTTTGAAGGACGGAGGTCTAGAAGGACGGAGACCTAGAGGGACGGAGCCCTAGAGGGACGGAGCTCTAGAGGGACGGAGCCCTAGAGGGATGGAGGTTTTGAAGGACGGAGGTCTAGAAGGACAGAGACCTAGAGGGACGGAGGTTTTGAAGGACGGAGGTCTAGAGGAACGGAGCTCTAGAGGGACGGAGATCTAGAGGAACGGAGCCCTAGAGGGACGGAGCTCTAGAGGGACGGAGCCCTAGAGGGACGGAGCTCTAGAGGGATGGAGGTTTTGAAGGACGGAGGTCTAGAAGGACGGAGACCTAGAGGGACGGAGGTTTTGAAGGACGGAGGTCTAGAGGAACGGAGCTCTAGAGGGACGGAGATCTAGAGGAACGGAGCTCTAGAGGGACGGAGGTCTAGAAGGACGGAGCTCTAGAAGGACGGAGCTCTAGAGGGACGGAGCTCTAGAAGGATGGAGCTCTAGAAGGACGGAGCTCTAGAGGGACGGAGCTCTAGAAGGACGGAGGTCTAGAAGGACGGAGGCCTAGAGGGACGGAGGTTTTGAAGGACGGAGGTCTAGAGGAACGGAGCTCTAGAGGGACGGAGATCTAGAGGAACGGAGCTCTAGAGGGACGGAGGTCTAGAAGGACGGAGCTCTAGAAGGATGGAGCTCTAGAGGGACGGAGCTCTAGAGGGACGGAGGTCTAGAAGGACGGAGGCCTAGAGGGACGGAGGTTTTGAAGGAAGGAGGTCTAGAGGAACGGAGCTCTAGAGGGACGGAGCTCTAGAGGGACGGAGCTCTAGAGGGACGGAGCTCTAGAAGGACGGAGGTCTAGAGGAACGGAGGTCTAGAAGGACGGAGCTCTAGAGGGACGGAGGTCTAGAGGAACGGAGGTCTAGAGGAACGGAGCTCTAGAGGGACGGAGCTCTAGAAGGACGGAGGTTTTGAAGGACGGAGCTCTAGAAGGACGGAGCTCTAGAGGGACGGAGGTTTTGAAGGACGGAGCTCTAGAAGGACGGAGCTCTAGAGGGACGGAAGTCTAGAAGGACGGAGGTCTAGAGGGACGGAGGTCTAGAAGGACGGAGCTCTAGAGGAACGGAGGTCTAGAGGAACGGAGGTCTAGAAGGACGGAGCTCTAGAAGGACAGAGGCCTACTGGATCAATGCTGTGCTCCAGCAGGTTTCTTCGTCAGTTCGGAGGCCGTTCAGATGTTTCCAGAACCTTCTCTGAAGCCCAGACTGGATTACTGGACTCAATCACTTAGCTGATAAAAACATGCTTTTCTTAAACGTTCCTTAAAGATGGAGGACTGGAGACGGTGTATGCTTGGATGGACTGGAGGACCAGCTGTCTCAGCTCTGGTCCAGGACCCTGAGGACGATCCGGTCCGTCCTCTCCTCCGGTTCTGCTTCAGGAAGTCAGTCACAGCGCCATATTTTCTTTAGGTTTTGATTTTCTCATCCAACGCTACAAAAATCAAAACCTAAAAAAACCCTGGAGCTGCAGCAGACAGCGGTGACGCATCACTTCCTGTCCAGAGATCCGGGCGACGCATCACTTCCTGTCCAGAGATCCGGGTCCAGAGGTCGGCAGCGCTGCTTTATTGATCACAATGAGAGCTCCCAGCTGTCCATCATTAATTAATACAGAAACATTAATAGTTATTCAAACAAAAGTTCAGTGAAATTATGATTTTATATCAGTTTGATGAAGAACGTTTTATTTCCATATCAGGATGGTAACTTCTAATCCAAGATGATTATTATTAAAAGGGTTATAACAGTCAAATATCAAAAAACAATAATAACTGTTAAAATGTTTATAAAAAGTATAATTATGATCAATTATGAATCAGAAAAGTATAACAACATCATTATTAGATGTAAACAGAACAATGACGTGAGGAGTTAAAGATGAAACCATCCATTCAAGAGATGACATCATCACAGCAGGCCCCTCTGATCTCCTGCTGTTGCCTAGCAACAGGTTCCCAGCAGCCACGGCGGTGGTTGGGCGTACCAACGGTTTTGAGTTTTCAGAGGCTCCTGAAAATGTACTTATGGTTTACGTTGCAGCCACTGGGAGACTGAGCAGCCAGGAACGCTGATCACATGACCTCTGATCTACCAATCACAGCGCAGCTGGATCCATGTTGATGGAGGGACAAAAAACAGCTGCTGACACATCTGGAGTCGTCTACGTCAGAGGAGACGAGGTCAGAGAGACAGAGGTCAGACGAGGTCAGAGGAGACGAGGGTCAGAGGAGACGAGGGTCAGAGGAGACGAAGACAGAGGAGACGAGGTCAGAGGAGACGAGGGTCAGAGGAGACGAGGGTCAGAGGAGACAAGGTCAGAGGAGACGAGGTCAGAGGAGAAGAGGACAGAGGAGACAAGGGTCAGAGGAGACGAGGGTCAGAGGAGACGAGGTCAGAGGAGACGAGGTCAGAGGAGACGAGGGTCAGAGGAGACGAGGTCAGAGGAGAAGAGGACAGAGGAGACAAGGGTCAGAGGAGACGAGGGTCAGAGGAGACGAGGTCAGAGGAGACGAGGTCAGAGGAGACGAGGGTCAGAGGAGACAAGGTCAGAGGAGACGAGGTCAGAGGAGACGAGGTCAGAGGAGACGAGGTCAGAGGAGACAAGGTCAGAGGAGACGAGGTCAGAGAAGAGGACAGAGGACAATCAGAGGAGACAGGTCAGAGGAGGTCAGAGGATCGAGTCAGAGGAGACGAGGGTCAGAGGAGACGAGGTCAGAGGAGACAGGGTCAGAGAGACAAGGGTCAGAGGAGACGAGGGTCAGAGAGAGAAGGGACAGAGGAGACAAGGGTCAGAGGAGACGAGGTCAGAGGAGACGAGGTCAGAGGAGAAGAGGACAGAGGAGACGAGGTCAGAGGAGACGAGGTCAGAGGAGACGAGGGTCAGAGGAGACGAGGTCAGAGGAGAGGTCAGAGGAGACGAGGGTCAGAGGAGACAAGGGTCAGAGGAGACGAGGTCAGAGGAGAAGAGGACAAAGGAGACAAGGGTCAGAGGAGACGAGGTCAGAGGAGAAGAGGACAGAGGAGACGAGGTCAGAGGAGACGAGGGTCAGAGGAGACGAGGTCAGAGGAGACGAGGTCAGAGGAGACGAGGGTCAGAGGAGACGAGGTCAGAGGAGACGAGGTCAGAGGAGACGAGGTCAGAGGAGACGAGGTCCAGGTCCAGTTCAAGGACCAGACCGGGTCCAGAAGTGTTGACGTCAATGTTTCATACTTATGCGTTTAATTTATTAGAGTACATTTGTATTTATGCTAGTTGATTTGCAAAAGAATCAAAAGAATAAACTTATTAAAATGTTGTATTTTTTGTTTTTTATAATTTCCCTAACGGGTTTAAAACATTACTGGAATAAATTGAACTTTAAAACTCTTCACTTCACAGTTTGCTCCTCATATTCTAGTTTTCTGGATTCACCTGATGATGTCATCTCATCACCTCCTGACGCTGTCAGCTGGAGCCAATCACATCACAGAGTCCCTGCAGACAGAAAGAGGCGGAGTCATTCACCTGTCAGTCACTGCCACTTCTGTGGTTGCCATGGTTAACACCTGCCTGCAGGTGGCACCTCTGGAGGTGTCTCAGTAGAGGGGAGGAGATTCAGGAACAGCCACTTTCAGATGACGTCATCAGCAGGTTCAATCAGATTAAAATCACAGATTGTTCAAAGAATTTTTGTTTACTTTTATCAAAATTATTTTAACACGAGTTCCATCTTTTCTATTCTGCTTCTGTCCTCCACAGAAAAAAAAATCAAACTTATGTCTTTAAGACTTATGTCAGACTTATGTCTGTAACGAAAAAACAAAAACCAAAAACACTACATGAAATGAGACAGTAAAAGAAATGGAATGACGTCATCTTGACTTCTGCTAATTCATTCAAAAATCACCGCTACATTATCTGACTGAGCTCCGAACTGCATTCATAATCCTGTGACTTTAAAGAACTTTCTTTAATTGCAAAGGATTGGACATTTATTTTCGAAGTCTGTTTTTTCTGCAGATATGCAAGGACACTTTTGGTTCCTTCGGTGGTCCTAAGATAAACATGCACCACGTGTTACGGTTTTACTTTGACTTTTAGCAGAAGGACTAAATCAAAGGGCTGACGTTGCTGTCCAGTCACGTTCTGGTCCGTCTGAAGACGTCGCCATTGATGATGCAGTAACACCAGAAACGCTAAAATATTCAAAATTACTCAATGCAGCTGCTTTTGTTGTGAGCCGAATTGAAGGACGGACTTTAATAATTCGACAGACATCACATTTTGATTTACGTCGGGCCCACTGGTGCTGAAAAACAGAACATGGCAGAAAAGAGGTTTTTCTCGGCTGCTGTGAGCGACGCCTACCTGTTAGCAGCTGCGGCTAACGCGGCGGACGGACACCGGCTCAGTCGGTGGGTCGGTACCTCCAGGTCCTCAGCCCTGTCCGCGGATAGCTGCCGTGTCCGGGGACGACTCCAAAGCCCCCCGCCGTTGCTCCAGCGTGACATTTGACCGCGAAACCCCAAACCTCCGTCTCTTCCAGTTGGAGCCAAGATGTCGGCGGCTGAAGCGGCGAGTCAGCTGACGGAGCACAGGCAGGCCGCGTCCGGCTCACAGCTCCGCCCGTCCTGCGCTCAAAGACTCAGTGGCTTTTCTTTATCAGGGTCATTCATGTTTCATCTGCTGTAATCTGCAGATGAAGGCGTAATTTACACTCCGACAGTTCTGGTGGATAGGGTCGTGTTGCCGCCGCCGCTACTGTCACACAAGGTGGCTGCTGTCCGGAACGGGACGCGGCCCTCCCTCCGCCTCTGCGGCGAAAGGAGGCGTATAAATCTGGCACATCGCAGGGGCCCAGGCCCCCAGGGGCCACTAGAGCCGGCCAGTAGACGCGAAAATCAAATACAGAATACACGTCCGTTTATGCGTCAGTGTGACAGTCATACGTCACACATTGAGTATGTCATCATTTATGTAATACCTGTCACACCTGGTCACAACAGCCTCAACCGGGAGGACAGAGGAATCTCCACGTGTTTGAAAGGTTCAGGGAGGCTACCAGGCCACTGTTGGTGGTTCCACCTGAAGGAGGATGAGTTTGGACCTCCACTCATGGAACCACCTGCAGACCCACCAGGATCCCTGATCCAGCTCACATCCAGAGGCCGTGGTCCTGCAGGAGCTGCAGGTTCAACTCCCAGCTGCTGCCCGTCTCCTCCCGTTCCGTCTGTGGACCTTCATTTAAGGCTCTGGAACATTGTCTCCAGGGTCTCTGACGTCCAGCGGGTCCAGCGGGTCCAGGAGCTGCTGGACCCGCTGGACCCGCTGGACCCGCTGGACCCTGACCCGTCAGCATCAGGACCAACATTTATCATTTTAACTTTTACAACTAAACTTTTGACAAAAGTCCTCGTTCCATGACAGAAACGTTTTGTCAAATTTGTGATAATTATGATAAAATCTAGATTTTATGTGAAAAATTCTTTATGACTAAAACCTGATTTTAGGACAGAAAGGTGCAACAATTAAAAAAAAAAAGTTATTTTACAACAAAAGTTGGAATGAGATTAAAAAGTGTTTAACTGCCAGAAGTTGTGATATGAAGTTAAAAAGTCATGATTTCGCTGATTTTACAGCAAAATCCATCCATCCATCCATCCATCCATCCATCCATCCATCCATCCCTTCCATCCATCCATCCATCCATCCATTCATCCATCCTACCATCCATCCATCCATCCAACCAACCAACCATCCATCCATCCATCCATCATCTAGACCCGTTTCATCCTCCAAAGGGTCACGGGGACCTGCTGGAGCCGATCACAGCCGCCAGTCTATCACCTGGACAGGTCTCCAGTCCATCACCTTACAGGTCCATCACCTGGTGTCCATCACCTGGACAGGTACCAGTCCATCACCTGGACAGGTACCAGTCCATCACCTGGACAGGTACCAGTCCATCACCTGGACAGGTCTCCAGTCCATCACCTGGACAGGTCTCCAGTCTATCACCTGGACAGGTCTCCAGTCCATCACCTGGACAGGTCTCCAGTCCATCACCTGGACAGGTCTCCAGTCCATCACCTGGACAGGTCTCCAGTCCACCACCATCACCTGGACAGGTCTCCAGTCCATCACCTGGACAGGTACCAGTCCATCACCTGGACAGGTCTCCAGTCCATCACCTGGACAGGTCTCCAGTCCACCACCATCACCTGGACAGGTCTCCAGTCCATCACCTGGACAGGTACCAGTCCACCACCTGGACAGGTCTCCAGTCCATCACCTGGACAGGTCTCCAGTCCATCACCTGGACAGGTCTCCAGTCCATCACCTGGACACGTCTCCAGTCCACCACCATCACCTGGACAGGTCTCCAGCCCATCACCTGGACAGGTACCAGTCCATCACCTGGACAGGTCTCCAGTCCATCGCTGTGGGGCAACAGTTCTAACCACTAAGCCAACGTGCTTTTTTTGTCAAGGAAAAAAAATTCTGAAAATCTGAGTAATTAAACGAAGCAGTGATGATGTCACACAGAGGAAATAACATCTGCCCTCGTTAACGTCTCCTGACGACCCTTGAACATCTTCTGGACGTCCTCAGACCTTCACCAGACCTTCATCAGACCTTCACCAGACCTCAGACCTTCACCAGACCTTCATCAGACCTCAGACCTTCACCAGACCTTCATCAGACCTCAGACCTTCACCAGACCTCAGACCTTCATCTCAGACCTCACCTCACCAGACCTCACCTCATCAGTCCTCAGACCTTCATCAGACCTTCACCAGACCTTCACAGACCTCAGACCTTCATCAGACCTCAGACCTCACCTTCATCAGACCTCAACTTCACCAGACCTCAGACCTTCATCAGACCTCAGACCTTCAGCAGACCTTCACCAGACCTCAGACCTTCACCAGACCTTCATCAGACCTCAGACCTTCACCAGACCTCAGACCTTCACCAGACCTCAGACCTTCATCAGTCCTCAGACCTTCATCAGACCTTCACCAGACCTTCATCAGACCTCAGACCTTCACCAGACCTTCAGCAGACCTTCATCAGACCTCAGACCTTCACCAGACCTTCATCAGACCTCAGACCTTCACCAGACCTCAGACCTTCATCAGACCTCAGACCTTCAGCAGACCTTCATCAGACCTCAGACCTTCAGCAGACCTTCATCAGACCTCAGATGTTCTTCATCAGTCCTCAGACGTTCTTCAGATGTTCTCCATCAGTCCTCAGACGTTCTTCAGATGTTCTTCATCAGAGGAACCTGCTCATCTGTTCATGACTCAAACATCGACACGTTTCCAACTTTTATTGTTTGTAAAGACACAATTAAACTTCATCAACATGAACTTTGAGAAGCTGTTCCACAGACGACCAGCAGGAGGCGCCGCTGGGCTCAGTGGGTCCGGTCCAGTTCTGAGGCGGGTTCTGGACTTCTGGAGAACCCTGAGGACTTCTGGAGAACCCTCAGGACTTCTGGAGAACCCTGAGGACTTCTGGAGAACCCTCAGGAGAAAACAGGGTTCAGGTTCAGCTGGACCCCAGATTTACAGGAAACGACATCATCTCTGACTAAATAAATAAAAACTAATTAACTAAAATAAAACTTCATTCATTTGGAATAAAGAAAAAACATTTCTGACAATTAATTTACACATTTTTCAATAAAAACAAAACTTCTGACAATATAAATTAGTAAATAAAAACGTCTGAATCCTCATAAACTCACACGTTTGTGAATTTATTTAATTATTTAGAGTCTTTCTGGATCAGAACGTGTCTAGATGGTCTCTGGTGTCTCTGAAGGTTCCTGGTCTGGACCTCAGCAGGTCTGGGTGGGTTTTAGTCCAGGTTCTCCTCAGTCCAGAGACCTGCATGTCAGGTTACCTGCTGGTTCTAGATCACCTGGAGGAGTTCACCTGTGGTGGACTGGAGACCTGTCCAGGTGGTGGACTGGAGACCTGTCCAGGTGATGGACTGGTACCTGTCCAGGTGGTGGACTGGAGACCTGTCCAGGTGGTGGACTGGTACCTGTCCAGGTGATGGTGGTGGACTGGAGACCTGTCCAGGTGATGGTGGTGGACTGGAGACCTGTCCAGGTGATGGACTGGACACCTGTCCAAGTGATGGTGGTGGACTGTAGACCTGTCCAGGTGGTGGACTGGAGACCTGTCCAGGTGGTGGACTGGAGACCTGTCCAAGTGGTGGACTGGAGACCTGTCCAGGTGATGGACTGGTACCTGTCCAGGTGGTGGACTGGAGACCTGTCCAGGTGATGGTGGTGGACTGGAGACCTGTCCAGGTGATGGACTGGAGACCTGTCCAGGTGATGGTGGTGGACTGGAGACCTGTCCAGGTGATGGACTGGATACCTGTCCAGGTGGTGGACTGGTACCTGTCCAGGTGGTGGACTGGAGACATGTCCAGGTGATGGTGGTGGACTGGAGACCCGGCCATGGTGGTGGACTGGAGACCTGTCCAGGTGATGGTGGTGGACTGGAGACCTGTCCAGGTGGTGGACTGGAGACCTGTCCAGGTGATGGACTGGTACCTGTCCAGGTGATGGACTGGTACCTGTCCAGGTGGTGGACTGGAGACCTGTCCAGGTGATGGACTGGTACCTGTCCAGGTGATGGACTGGTACCTGTCCAGGTGATGGTGGTGGACTGGAGACCTGTCCAGGTGATGGACTGGTACCTGTCCAGGTGGTGGACTGGTACCTGTCCAGGTGATGGACTGGTACCTGTCCAGGTGATGGTGGTGGACTGGAGACCTGTCCAGGTGATGGACTGGAGACCTGTCCAGGTGGTGGACTGGAGACCTGTCCAGGTGATGGACTGGTACCTGTCAAGGTGATGGACTGGTACCTGTCCAGGTGATGGTGGTGGACTGGAGACCTGTCCAGGTGATGGTGGTGGACTGGAGACCTGTCCAGGTGATGGTGGTGGACTGGAGACCTGTCCAGGTGGATGGATGGATGGATGATAGATGGATGGATGGATGGATGGATGTCTCCAGATGGTTCATATCAGAGTCTCTACACATGAACAGAGCTCCTCCTGGATGTTTGGGCAAGAATTGGATCCTAGGGTCCCCCTGGTGTGTGGGGGCCCCTGGTCTCTTGGACCCCCTGGTGTGTGGGACCCCCTGGTCTCTTGGACCCCCTGGTGTGTGGGGGCCCCTGGTCTCTTGGACCCCCTGGTGTGTGGGACCCCCTGGTCTCTTGGACCCCTTGGTGTCTGGGGGCCCCTAGTGTCTGGGGGCCCCTGGTGTGTGGGGGCCCCTGGTCTCTTGGACCCCCTGGTCTCTTGGACCCCCTGGTGTGTGGGGGCCCCTGGTGTGTGGGGGCCCCTGGGGCCTGGGGGCCCTCTAACGTCTGTGTAGTCTGGATCAAGGTGGAACCATCTGGGTTCATGTGTGCATCAGAACCTGCATTCAGAGACGTCCATCCCCAACAGGAAATGACATCAGAGTAAGAGTCACATGACATCCACAAAGAGGTCGCCGGGGTTTCCCACGGCCAGGCGGAAGGACTGTCGGGAGATTTCAGGATGGATGGATGAGAAGTCGCCGCGCTGACCTCCAACGTAGCGTCCGTCCATGGAACGAGAGGAGTGTGCCCTGCGCGCCATCACTGGAATCCCCTTTTGTGCCCTCCTCTTCCCCCTTTTTTGATCTCCTTTTTATTGTCTGGACATTAAAAGCACCTCCACCTGTCTATATAGACGTCATCCCAGCGTTGACCTCCACCTGTCTATATAGACGTCATCCTAGCGTTTACCTCCACCTGTCTATATAGACGTCATCCCAGCGTTGACCTCCACCTGTCTATATACGTCATCCCAGCGTTGACCTCCACCTGTCTATATAGACGTCATCCTAGCGTTGACCTCCACCCTGTCTATATAGACGTCATCCCAGCGTTGACCTCCACCTGTCTATATAGACGTCATCCCAGCGTTGACCTCCACCTGTCTATATAGACGTCATCCCAGCGTTGACCTCCACCTGTCTATATAGACGTCATCCCAGCGTTGACCTCCACCTGTCTATATAGACGTCATCCCAGCGTTGACCTCCACCTGTCTATATAGACGTCATCCCAGCGTTGACCTCCACCTGTCTATATAGACGTCATCCCACAGTTGACCTCCACCTGTCTATATAGACGTCATCCCAGCGTTGACCTCCACCCGTCTATATAGACGTCATCCCAGCGTTGACCTCCACCTGTCTATATAGACGTCATCCCAGCGTTGACCTCCACCTGTCTATATAGACGTCATCCCAGCGTTGACCTCCACCTGTCTATATAGACGTCATCCCAGCGTTGACCTCCACCTGTCTATATAGACGTCATCCATCCCAGCGTTGACCTCCACCTGTCTATATAGACGTCATCCCCAGCGTTGACCTCCACCTGTCTATATAGACGTCATCCCAGCGTTGACCTCCACCTGTCTATATAGACGTCATCCCAGCGTTGACCTCCACCTGTCTATATAGACGTCATCCCAGCGTTGACCTCCACCTGTCTATATAGATGTCATCCCCCAGCGTTGACCTCCACCTGTCTATATAGACGTCATCCCATCCCAGCGTTGACCTCCACCTGTCTATATAGATGTCATCCCAGCGTTGACCTCCACCTGTCTATATAGATGTCATCCCAGCGTTGACCTCCACCTGTCTATATAGACGTCATCCCAGCGTTGACCTCCACCTGTCTATATAGATGTCATCCCAGCGTTGACCTCCACCTGTCTATATAGACGTCATCCCAGCGTTGACCTCCACCTGTCTATATAGATGTCATCCCAGCGTTGACCTCCACCTGTCTATATAGATGTCATCCCAGCGTTGACCTCCACCTGTCTATATAGACGTCATCCCAGCGTTGACCTCCACCTGTCTATATAGACGTCATCCCAGCGTTGACCTCCACCTGTCTATATAGATGTCATCCCAGCGTTGACCTCCACCTGTCTATATAGACGTCATCCCAGCGTTGACCTCCACCTGTCTATATAGATGTCATCCCAGCGTTGACCTCCACCTGTCTATATAGACGTCATCCCCAGCGTTGACCTCCACCTGTCTATATAGACGTCATCCCAGCGTTGACCTCCACCTGTCCTATATAGACGTCATCCCAGCGTTGACCTCCACCTGTCTATATAGACGTCATCCCAGCGTTGACCTCCACCTGTCTATATAGACGTCATCCCAGCGTTGACCTCCACCTGTCTATATAGACGTCATCCCAGCGTTGACCTCCACCTGTCTATATAGACGTCATCCCAGCGTTGACCTCCACCTGTCTATATAGACGTCATCCCAGCGTTGACCTCCACCTGTCTATATAGATGTCATCCCAGCGTTGACCTCCACCTGTCTATATAGACGTCATCCCAGCGTTGACCTCCACCTGTCTATATAGACGTCATCCCAGCGTTTGACCTCCACCTGTCTATATAGACGTCATCCCACCCAGCGTTGACCTCCACCTGTCTATATAGACGTCATCCCAGCGTTGACCTCCACCTGTCTATATAGACGTCATCCCAGCGTTGACCCTCCACCTGTCTATATAGACGTCATCCCAGCGTTGACCTCCACCTGTCTATATAGACGTCATCCCACAGTTGACCTCCACCTGTCTATATAGACGTCATCCCAGCGTTGACCTCCACCTGTCTATATAGACGTCATCCCAGCGTTGACCTCCACCCGTCTATATAGACGTCATCCCAGCGTTGACCTCCACCTGTCTATATAGACGTCATCCCAGCGTTGACCTCCACCTGTCTATATAGACGTCATCCCAGCGTTGACCTCCACCTGTCTATATAGACGTCATCCCAGCGTTGACCACCTCCACCTGTCTATATAGACGTCATCCCAGCATTGACCTCCACTTGTCTATATAGACGTCATCCCAGTGTTGACCTCCACCTGTCTATATAGACGTCATCCCAGCGTTGACCTCCACCTGTCTATATAGACGTCATCCCAGCGTTGACCTCCACCTGTCTATATAGACGTCATCCCAGCGTTGACCTCCACCTGTCTATATAGACGTCATCCCAGCGTTGACCTCCACCTGTCTATATAGACGTCATCCCAGCGTTGACCTCCACCTGTCTATATAGATGTCATCCCAGCGTTGACCTCCACCTGTCTATATAGACGTCATCCCAGCGTTGACCTCCACCTGTCTATATAGACGTCATCCCAGCGTTGACCTCCCACCTGTCTATATAGACGTCATCCCAGCGTTGACCTCCACCTGTCTATATAGACGTCATCCCAGCGTTGACCTCCACCTGTCTATATAGACGTCATCCCAGCGTTGACCTCCACCTGTCTATATAGACGTCATCCCAGCGTTGACCTCCACCTGTCTATATAGACGTCATCCCAGCGTTGACCTCCACCTGTCTATATAGACGTCATCCCAGCGTTGACCTCCACCTGTCTATATAGACGTCATCCCAGCGTTGACCTCCACCTGTCTATATAGACGTCATCCCAGCGTTGACCTCCACCTGTCTATATAGACGTCATCCCAGCGTTTGACCTCCACCTGTCTATATAGACGTCATCCCAGCGTTGACCTCCACCTGTCTATATAGACGTCATCCCAGCGTTGACCTCCACCTGTCTATATAGACGTCATCCCAGCGTTGACCTCCACCTGTCTATATAGACGTCATCCCAGCGTTGACCTCCACCTGTCTATATAGACGTCATCCCAGCGTTGACCTCCACCTGTCTATATAGACGTCATCCCAGCGTTGACCTCCACCTGTCTATATAGACGTCATCCCAGCGTTGACCTCCACCTGTCTATATAGACGTCATCCCAGCGTTGACCTCCACCTGTCTATATAGACGTCATCCCAGCGTTGACCTCCACCTGTCTATATAGACGTCATCCCAGCGTTTGACCTCCACCTGTCTATATAGACGTCATCCCAGCGTTGACCTCCACCTGTCTATATAGACGTCATCCATCCCAGCGTTGACCTCCACCTGTCTATATAGACGTCATCCCCCAGCGTTGACCTCCACCTGTCTATATAGACGTCATCCCAGCGTTGACCTCCACCTGTCTATATAGACGTCATCCCAGCGTTGACCTCCACCTGTCTATATAGACGTCATCCCAGCGTTGACCTCCACCTGTCTATATAGACGTCATCCCAGCGTTGACCTCCACCTGTCTATATAGACGTCATCCCAGCGTTGACCTCCACCTGTCTATATAGACGTCATCCCAGCGTTGACCTCCACCTGTCTATATAGACGTCATCCCAGCGTTGACCTCCACCTGTCTATATAGACGTCATCCCAGCGTTGACCTCCACCTGTCTATATAGACGTCATCCCAGCGTTGACCTCCACCTGTCTATATAGATGTCATCCCAGCGTTGACCTCCACCTGTCTATATAGACGTCATCCCAGCGTTGACCTCCACCTGTCTATATAGACGTCATCCCAGCGTTGACCTCCACCTGTCTATATAGACGTCATCCCAGCGTTGACCTCCACCTGTCTATATAGACGTCATCCCAGCGTTGACCTCCACCTGTCTATATAGACGTCATCCCAGCGTTGACCTCCACCTGTCTATATAGACGTCATCCCAGCGTTGACCTCCACCTGTCTATATAGACGTCATCCCAGCGTTGACCTCCACCTGTCTATATAGACGTCATCCCAGCGTTGACCTCCACCTGTCTATATAGACGTCATCCCAGCGTTGACCTCCACCCGTCTATATAGACGTCATCCCAGCGTTGACCTCCACCTGTCTATATAGACGTCATCCCAGCGTTGACCTCCACCTGTCTATATAGACGTCATCCCAGCGTTGACCTCCACCTGTCTATATACGTCATCCCAGCGTTGATCTCCACCTGTCTATATAGACGTCATCCCAGCGTTGACCTCCACCTGTCTATATAGACGTCATCCCAGCGTTTGACCTCCACCTGTCTATATAGACGTCATCCCAGCGTTGACCTCCACCTGTCTATATAGACGTCATCATCCCAGCGTTGACCTCCACCTGTCTATATAGATGTCATCCCAGCGTTGACCTCCACCTGTCTATATAGACGTCATCCCAGCGTTGACCTCCACCTGTCTATATAGACGTCATCCCAGCGTTGACCTCCACCTGTCTATATAGACGATATCCCAGCGTTGACCTCCACCTGTCTATATAGACGTCATCCCAGCGTTGACCTCCACCTGTCTATATAGATGTCATCCCAGCGTTGACCTCCACCTGTCTATATAGACGTCATCCCAGCGTTGACCTCCACCTGTCTATATAGACGTCATCCCAGCGTTGACCTCCACCTGTCTATATAGACGTCATCCCAGCGTTGACCTCCACCTGTCTATATAGACGTCATCCCAGCGTTGACCTCCACCTGTCTATATAGACGTCATCCCAGCGTTGACCTCCACCTGTCTATATAGACGTCATCCCAGCGTTTGACCTCCACCTGTCTATATAGACGTCATCCCAGCGTTGACCTCCCACCTGTCTATATAGACGTCATCCCAGCGTTGACCTCCACCTGTCTATATAGACGTCATCCCAGCGTTGACCTCCACCTGTCTATATAGACGTCATCCCAGCGTTGACCTCCACCTGTCTATATAGACGTCATCCCAGCGTTGACCTCCACCTGTCTATATAGACGTCATCCCAGCGTTGACCTCCACCTGTCTATATAGACGTCATCCCAGCGTTGACCTCCACCTGTCTATATAGATGTCGTCATCCCAGCGTTGACCTCCACCTGTCTATATAGAGACGTCATCCCAGCGTTGACCTCCACCTGTCTATATAGATGTCATCCCAGCGTTGACCTCCACCTGTCTATATAGACGTCATCCCAGCGTTGACCTCCACCCGTCTATATAGACGTCATCCCAGCGTTGACCTCCACCTGTCTATATAGACGTCATCCCAGCGTTGACCTCCACCTGTCTATATAGACGTCATCCCAGCGTTGACCTCCACCTGTCTATATAGACGTCATCCCAGCGTTGACCTCCACCTGTCTATATAGACGTCATCCCAGCGTTGACCTCCACCTGTCTATATAGACGTCATCCCAGCGTTGACCTCCACCTGTCTATATAGATGTCATCCCAGCGTTGACCTCCACCTGTCTATATAGATCATCCCAGCGTTGACCTCCACCTGTCTATATAGACGTCATCCCAGCGTTGACCTCCACCTGTCTATATAGACGTCATCCCAGCGTTGACCTCCACCTGTCTATATAGACGTCATCCCAGCGTTGACCTCCACCTGTCTATATAGATGTCATCCCAGCGTTGACCTCCACCTGTCTATATAGACGTCATCCCAGCGTTGACCTCCACCTGTCTATATAGACGTCATCCCAGCGTTGACCACCACCTGTCTATATAGACGTCATCCCAGCGTTGACCTCCACCTGTCTATATAGACGTCATCCCAGCGTTGACCTCCACCTGTCTATATAGACGTCATCCCAGCGTTGACCTCCACCTGTCTATATAGACGTCATCCCAGCGTTGACCTCCACCTGTCTATATAGATGTCATCCCAGCGTTGACCTCCACCTGTCTATATAGACGTCACCCCAGCGTTGACCTCCACCTGTCTATATAGACGTCATCCCAGCGTTGACCTCCACCTGTCTATATAGATGTCATCCCAGCGTTGACCTCCACCTGTCTATATAGACGTCATCCCAGCGTTGACCTCCACCTGTCTATATAGACGTCATCCCAGCGTTGACCTCCACCTGTCTATATAGATGTCATCCCAGCGTTGACCTCCACCTGTCTATATAGACGTCATCCCAGCGTTGACCTCCACCTGTCTATATAGACGTCATCCCAGCGTTGACCTCCACCTGTCTATATAGACGTCATCCCAGCGTTGACCTCCACCTCCACCGTCTATATAGACGTCATCCCAGCGTTGACCTCCACCTGTCTATATAGACGTCATCCCAGCGTTGACCTCCACCCTGTCTATATAGACGTCATCCCAGCGTTGACCTCCACCTGTCTATATAGACGTCATCCCAGCGTTGACCTCCACCTGTCTATATAGACGTCATCCCAGCGTTGACCTCCACCTGTCTATATAGACGTCATCCCAGCGTTGACCTCCACCTGTCTATATAGACGTCATCCATCCACCAGCGTTGACCTCCACCTGTCTATATAGACGTCATCCCAGCGTTGACCTCCACCTGTCTATATAGACGTCATCCCAGCGTTGACCTCCACCTGTCTATATAGACGTCATCCCAGCGTTGACCTCCACCTGTCTATATAGACGTCATCCCAGCGTTGACCTCCACCTGTCTATATAGACGTCATCCAGCGTTGACCTCCACCTGTCTATATAGACGTCATCCCAGCGTTGACCTCCACCTGTCTATATAGACGTCATCCCAGCGTTGACCTCCACCTGTCTATATAGACGTCATCCCAGCGTTGACCTCCACCTGTCTATATAGACGTCATCCCATCCCAGCGTTGACCTCCACCTGTCTATATAGACGTCATCCCAGCGTTGACCTCCACCTGTCTATATAGATGTCATCCCAGCGTTGACCTCCACCTGTCTATATAGACGTCATCCCAGCGTTGACCTCCACCTGTCTATATAGACGTCATCCCAGCGTTGACCTCCACCTGTCTATATAGACGTCATCCCAGCGTTGACCTCCACCTGTCTATATAGACGTCATCCCAGCGTTGACCTCCACCCTGTCTATATAGATGTCATCCCAGCGTTGACCTCCACCTGTCTATATAGATGTCATCCCAGCGTTGACCTCCACCTGTCTATATAGACGTCATCCCAGCGTTGACCTCCACCTGTCTATATAGACGTCATCCCAGCGTTGACACCCACCTGTCTATATAGACGTCATCCCAGCGTTGACCTCCACCTGTCTATATAGACGTCATCCCAGCGTTGACCTCCACCTGTCTATATAGACGTCATCCCAGCGTTGACCTCCACCTGTCTATATAGACGTCATCCCAGCGTTGACCTCCACCTGTCTATATAGACGTCATCCCAGCGTTGACCTCCACCTGTCTATATAGACGTCATCCCAGCGTTGACCTCCACCTGTCTATATAGACGTCATCCCCAGCGTTGACCTCCACCTGTCTATATAGACGTCATCCCAGCGTTGACCTCCACCTGTCTATATAGACGTCATCCCAGCGTTGACCTCCACCTGTCTATATAGACGTCATCCCAGCGTTGACCTCCACCTGTCTATATAGACGTCATCCCAGCGTTGACCTCCACCTGTCTATATAGACGTCATCCCAGCGTTGACCTCCACCTGTCTATATAGATGTCATCCCAGCGTTGACCTCCACCTGTCTATATAGACGTCATCCCAGCGTTGACCTCCACCTGTCTATATAGATGTCATCCCAGCGTTTGACCTCCACCTGTCTATATAGATGTCATCCCAGCGTTGACCTCCACCTGTCTATATAGACGTCATCCCAGCGTTGACCTCCACCTGTCTATATAGATGTCATCCCAGCGTTGACCTCCACCTGTCTATATAGACGTCATCCCAGCGTTGACCTCCACCTGTCTATATAGACGTCATCCCAGCGTTGACCTCCACCTGTCTATATAGACGTCATCCCAGCGTTGACCTCCACCTGTCTATATAGATGTCATCCCAGCGTTGACCTCCACCTGTCTATATAGACGTCATCCCAGCGTTGACCTCCACCTGTCTATATAGACGTCATCCCAGCGTTGACCTCCACCTGTCTATATAGACGTCATCCCAGCGTTGACCTCCACCTGTCTATATAGACGTCATCCCAGCGTTGACCTGCACCTGTCTATATAGACGTCATCCCAGCGTTGACCTCCACCTGTCTATATAGACGTCATCCCAGCGTTGACCTCCACCTGTCTATATAGACGTCATCCCAGCGTTGACCTCCACCTGTCTATATAGATGTCATCCCAGCGTTGACCTCCACCTGTCTATATAGACGTCATCCCAGCGTTGACCTCCACCTGTCTATATAGACGTCATCCCAGCGTTGACCTCCACCTGTCTATATAGATGTCATCCCAGCGTTGACCTCCACCTGTCTATATAGACGTCATCCCAGCGTTGACCTCCACCTGTCTATATAGACGTCATCCCAGCGTTGACCTCCACCTGTCTATATAGACGTCATCCCAGCGTTGACCTCCACCTGTCTATATAGACGTCATCCCAGCGTTGACCTCCACCCGTCTATATAGACGTCATCCCAGCGTTGACCTCCACCTGTCTATATAGACGTCATCCCAGCGTTGACCTCCACCTGTCTATATAGACGTCATCCCAGCGTTGACCTCCACCCGTCTATATAGACGTCATCCCAGCGTTGACCTCCACCTGTCTATATAGACGTCATCCCAGCGTTGACCTCCACCTCTATATAGACGTCATCCCAGCGTTGACCTCCACCTGTCTATATAGACGTCATCCCAGCGTTGACCTCCACCTGTCTATATAGACGTCATCCCAGCGTTGACCTCCACCTGTCTATATAGACGTCATCCCAGCGTTGACCTCCACCTGTCTATATAGACGTCATGAAATGACAAATATCACATTTTCCTGTCTAATACCAGGGACATGGAGCTGAGACCTGAGGACAGCAGACAGCAGTGAGGGTTGACGTCAAAGTAGACGTCAGTTTACCACTTTGTTGTCAGTTTATTAAAACTGAACCTTTTAGTCCAAATAACCACATTTCACACTAAATGTATCCAAATTGTGACTGTTTTTAACTGTCCTGTTTTTATCAGCTGTCCTGAAGCTGTGTGAAGAACTTTAAACTGAAATGTGCTTTACAAATAAACTGGCCTTTTTAGCTTATTACAACTTTCTGCAGTAAAACATAAACTTTTGCAAAATCACAACTTTTTGACTCAGAATTACAACTTTATGTCCAAAAACCACATGTATTTTTTGTAAAATCACAAATAAAAAGTGTTTTTTTTTTTTTGTCATTTCATCTCAAGTTTTATAAAATCCAGACTTTTCAACATCAAATCACAAGTTTTTGTTGTTAAATAATAAAGTTTACATCAGTGAAAGTTTTATAGAACTTTTAAACGGGGACCGATGAAACCCTCCTCCTGCTGAAACCACTCGTCAGGTCAGAGGTGAAAGGGGGAGGAGCTTGGGCGCCACCTGCAGTCTACCTGAGCAGGTGTCCAGTGAGTTTTACTTAAATATAGTAGTTTGTTTCTGTGGTAACTAGAAGCTACATTTTAGAGTGAAAAAGTTCAAACCTGGAACTTTTTAACAGGAAATGACAAAATATCACATTTCCTGTCTAATTAAGACAAAAAAGACATTCATGATAAATATAAGAGTTTACATGGACTTAATAAGAAATAATGTCATATTTGCAGATCAACGGTTTTACCTGTGTTTCATCTCTACCTGCTCAGCGCTGCCTAACGTCTCTATAACATCATTACTGAAATGTAAATTCATCTTTATCCTCTTGTTGGGAAATAAATATATAGGAGTCAGGGCACTGATCCAGACTGTAGTCTGTCGCTAACCGGTGGTCTGGGTCCACCAGGTGCTCTGGACCCACCAGGTGGTCTGGACCCACCAGGTGCTCTGGACCCACCAGGTGGTCTGGACCCACCAGGTGGTTTGGACCCACCAGGTGGTCTGGACCCACCAGGTGCTCTGGATCCACCAGGTGGTCTGGATCCACCAGGTGGTCTGGATCCACGAGGTGCTCTGGATCCACCAGGTGCTCTGGACCCACCAGGTGGTCTGGACCCACCAGGTGGTCTGGATCCACCAGGTGGTCTGGACCCACCAGGTGGTCTGGACCCACCAGGTGGTCTGGACCTACCAGGTGGTCTGTCCTCAGGTGTCAGCGGTGCTCACCTTCACACACGTCTCCGAACACGTAGTAGCACTGCTCCGAGAACGTCACCTTGCTGACGGTGTGACGGATGAATCCAGCTTTCAGCAGGTTGCCGGCGTATTTTCGAGCTTCACGGCGGTCTGTGAAACCTTCCATGTTCCGGTTTAGCCAGTCCACCACATCTGAACCTGAGCAGAGACAGAACAATGGTGGTCCATATCTGAGAAACATGAGGGTTCTGGGTCTGGTTGGAGGATTAGGGTTGGTGGTCTGGTTGGAGGATCAGGGTTGGTGGTCTGGTTGGAGGATGAGGGTTGGTGGTCTGGTTGGAGAATCAGGGTTGGTGGTCTGGTTGGAGAGTCAGGGTTGGTGGTCTGGTTGGAGGATGAGGGTTGGTGGTCTGGTTGGAGGATGAGGGTTGGTGGTCTGGTTGGAGGGTCAGGGTCGGTGGTCTGGTTGGAGAGTCAGGGTGGTGGTCTGGTTGGAGGATCAGGGTTGGTGGTCTGGTTGGAGAGTCAGGGTTGGTGGTCTGGTTGGAGAGTCAGGGTTGGTGGTCTGGTTGGAGGATCAGGGTTGGTGGTCTGGTTGGAGGATGAGGGTTGGTGGTCTGGTTGGAGGATGAGGGTTGGTGGTCTGGTTGGAGAGTCAGGGTTGGTGGTCTGGTTGGAGGGTCAGGGTTGGTGGTCTGGTTGGAGGGTCAGGGTTGGTGGTCTGGTTGGAGGGTCAGGGTTGGTGGTCTGGTTGGAGGATCAGGGTCGGTGGTCTGGTTGGAGGATCAGGGTTGGTGGTCTGGGTAGAGTCAGGGTCGGTGGTCTGGTTGGAGGATCAGGGTCGGTGGTCTGGTTGGAGGATCAGGGTTGGTGGTCTGGTTGGAGAGTCAGGGTTGGTGGTCTGGTTGGAGGGGTGGTGGTCTGGTTGGAGGATCAGGGTCGGTGGTCTGGTTGGAGGATCAGGGTTGGTGGTCTGGTTGGAGGATCAGGGTTGGTGGTCTGGTTGGAGGATCAGGGTTGGTGGTCTGGTTGGAGGATCAGGGTCGGTGGTCTGGTTGGAGAGTCAGGGTTGGTGGTCTGGTTGGAGGATCAGGGTTGGTGGTCTGGTTGGAGGATCAGGGTCGGTGGTCTGGTTGGAGGGTCAGGGTTGGTGGTCTGGTTGGAGGGTCAGGGTTGGTGGTCTGGTTGGAGGATCAAGGTTGGTGGTCTGGTTGGAGGATCAGGGTCGGTGGTCTGGTTGGAGAGTCAGGGTTGGTGGTCTGGTTGGAGGATCAGGGTTGGTGGTCTGGTTGGAGGATCAGGGTCGGTGGTCTGGGTAGAGTCAGGGTCGGTGGTCTGGTTGGAGGATCAGGGTTGGTGGTCTGGTTGGAGAGTCAGGGTTGGTGGTCTGGTTGGAGGATCAGGGTTGGTGGTCTGGTTGGAGAGTCAGGGTTGGTGGTCTGGTTGGAGGATGAGGGTCGGTGGTCTGGTTGGAGGATCAGGGTTGGTGGTCTGGTTGGAGAGTCAGGGTTGGTGGTCTGGTTGGAGGATGAGGGTTGGTGGTCTGGTTGGAGGATCAGGGTCGGTGGTCTGGTTGGAGGATCAGGGTCGGTGGTCTGGTTGGAGGATCAGGGTTGGTGGTCTGGTTGGAGGGTCAGGGTTGGTGGTCTAGTTGGAGGATCAGGGTTGGTGGTCTGGTTGGAGGATCAGGGTCGGTGGTCTGGTTGGAGGATCAGGGTTGGTGGTCTGGTTGGAGGATCAGGGTTGGTGGTCTGGTTGGAGGATCAGGGTTGGTGGTCTGGTTGGAGGATCAGGGTTGGTGGTCTGGGTAGAGTCAGGGTTGGTGGTCTGGTTGGAGGATCAGGGTTGGTGGTCTGGTTGGAGGATCAGGGTTGGTGGTCTGGTTGGAGGATCAGGGTTGGTGGTCTGGTTGGAGGATCAGGGTTGGTGGTCTGGTTGGAGGATCAGGTTTGGTGGTCTGGGTAGAGTCAGGGTTGGTGGTCCGGTCCAGTTGGAGGTTCCAGACTGAGGTGTGAGCCGGTCTTCGTACCGATGAAGGCATTGGGGATCGTGACCTTCAGCCACATTCTGTCTCGAACCTCCAGCCCTGACTCTGGATTGGCCATCGCCTTGACGACGGCCGTCATGTCGCTGTGGATGTTCAGGTGGTTTTCCTCGTTCACTCCTGGAAGACAGCAGCAGATTGATTCACCTGTGGTCTACAGGTGAGGGGGGCGGGCTGACGGTGCGGCGGCAGATCCGAGACGCACCGTAGTGTGGAGGGAGGTTCCCCGTCATGGCGGCTGTGTGAGATACCCAGGCGGCAGGGTCAATGGGCCGGACCGGCTCACCTGTGGGGTCGAGAAGGCGGAGTCTGCAGGTGAATATGTCATAGAGGACGCTAAGCGGCGCTAACAGGAAGCATGGATGAGCACTCACTTCTGGGCAGCGTGAAGCAGCCTCGTGGGCTCGGATCCCAACACTTGGCCACCGTGAGCGTCACCGGACTGAAGAAGACAGGAGGAACATCTCAGCTCAGCGGAGGTTCAGAGTTTAACCCGAACCCTCCACGTCTCCGGAACCTTCCAGAGGTTCAACTACAAGGTTGTTGATACATCTATTTTTAGCTTGGGTGGCTTTGTTTATGCTAACTTCTGATGCTAATTAAGATGGCGGAGCTAAAACAAGGACCAGCAGACGGTTCACCCAGCTATCCTGGTGGAGCTGCTGGCTAAACTGGAAATGTTCTGGTTTTTCTGTGAAACTGCAGCTAACTTAGCCACATGCAAACTAGAAGTTAGCCACATGCTAACTCAGCTGCTGATTCTCACCCGGGTTGGTGAACGATCTCTCTCAGGACTCGGACAGCGTCATCGTTACTCATGTTCTCGAAGTTGATGTCGTTCACCTGAGAAGAACAAACAACCAGAACCATGGAGAGTGTCAGTCCAGAACTATAGCTTGGTCCTGAACTGCAAGTATTGTTAGAACATACAGCAGCGTTACGAGCATATACGCTACCCAGGGAAACCCCCAGTCTGCTTTAGTTTTACAACTTTTTGTTGTAACCTCCACCCTGCGACCACTACAGGACTGCAGCCTCCGTCCACCGACCGCTGAGCTACCTGGCCGGTAGCTCAGCGGTCGGTGTGGTGAAGGCACAACCTTTGTGGAGTTGTGGACAAGTACAACAAGAGACTCCGCCTCCACCCTCTCTGCTGTGCTGTGGTGTCACAAGCCCCTCCCCTCAAAGGAGACATATGAGTAGTATCAGCAGTACTGTTGAAAGTCGTATCAGTAGTATTACCAGTATTAGTATGAGTATTATCAGTCGTTGTATCAGCAGTATTGGTGGTAGTAGTAGCAGTAGTATTGTTGGTAGTATTATCAGTCGTAGTATCAGTAGTATTGGTGGGAGTAGTATCAATAGTAGTATCAGTAGTATCGGTGGTAGTAGTATCAGTAGTATTGGTGGTAATAGTATCAGTTGTAGTATCAGTAGTATTGTTGGTAGTATTATCAGTAGTAGTATCAGTAGTATTGGTGGTAGTATTAACTGTCATAGTATCAGTAGTATTGGTGGTAGTAGTATCAGTCGTAGTATTGTTGGTAGTATTATCAGTTGTAATATTAGTAGTATTTTTGGTAGTATTATCAGTCGTAGTATCAGTAGTATTGTTGGTTGTATTAGTAGTATTGTTGGTAGTATTATCAGTCGTAGTTTCAGTAGTATTGGTGGTATATTTTCAGTCGTAGTATCAGTAGTATTGGTGGTAGTAGTATCAGTCGTAGTATCAGAAGTATTATTGGTAGTATTATCAGTCGTAGTATCAGTAGTATTGGTAGTAGTAGTATCAGTAGTATTGGTGGTAGTATTATCAGTCATGGTATCAGTAGTATTGTTGGTAGTATCATCAGTAGTAGTATCAGTAGTATTGTTGGTAGTATTATCAGTAGTCGTATCAGTTGTATTAGTGGTAGTATTATCAGTCATAGTATCAGTTGTATTTGTGGTAGTATTATCAGTCGTAGTATCAGTAGTATTTGTGGTAGTATTATCAGTCGTAGTATCAGTAGTATTGTTGGTAGTATTATCAGTCGTAGAATCAGTAGTATTGTTGGTAGTATTATCAGTCGTAATATCAGTAGTATTGGTGGTAGTAGTATCATTATTAGTATCAGTAGTATTGTTGGTAGTATTATCAGTCATAGTATCAGTAGTATTGGTGGTAGTAGTATCAGTACTCGTATCAGTAGTATTGGTGGTAGTAGTATCAGTAGTAGTATCAGTAGTATTTGTGGTAGTATTATCAGTCGTAGCATCGGTAGTATTGGTGGTAGTAGTATCAGTAGTACTATCAGTAGTATTGGTAGTATTATCAGTCGTAGTATCAGTAGTATTTGTGGTAGTATTATCAGTCGTAGTATCAGTAGTATTGTTGGTAGTATTATCAGTCGTAGCATCAGTAGTATTGGTGGTAGTAGCATCAGTAGTATTGGTGGTAGTAGTATCAGTAGTATTGGTGGTAGTAGTATCAGTCATAGTATCAGTAGTACTATCAGTCATAGTATCAGTAGTATTTGTGGTAGTATTATCAGTCATAGCATCGGTAGTATTGGTGGTAGTAGTATCAGTAGTACTATCAGTAGTATTGGTAGTATTATCAGTTGTAGTATCAGTAGTATTTGTGGTAGTATTATCAGTCGTAGTATCAGTAGTATTGTTGGTAGTATTATCAGTCGTAGCATCAGTAGTATTGGTGGTAGTAGTATCAGTAGTATTGGTGGTAGTAGTATCAGTCGTAGTATCAGTAGTATTGTTGGTAGTATTATCAGTCGTAGCATCAGTAGTATTGGTGGTAGTAGTATCAGTAGTATTGGTGGTAGTAGTATCAGTAGTATTGGTGGTAGTAGTATCAGTCATAGTATCAGTAGTACTATCAGTCATAGTATCAGTAGTATTTGTGGTAGTATTATCAGTCGTAGCATCGGTAGTATTGGTGGTAGTAGTATCAGTAGTACTATCAGTAGTATTGGTAGTATTATCAGTCGTAGTATCAGTAGTATTTGTGGTAGTATTATCAGTCGTAGTATCAGTAGTATTGTTGGTAGTATTATCAGTCGTAGTATCAGTGGTATTGGTGGTAGTAGTATCAGTGGTATTGGTGGTAGTAGTATCAGTAGTACTATCAGTAGTATTGTTGGTAGTATTATCAGTCGTAGTATCAGTGGTATTGGTGGTAGTAGTATCAGTGGTATTGGTGGTATTATCAGTCGTAGTATCAGTAGTATTAGTGGTAGTAGTATCAGTAGTACTATCAGTAGTATTGGTGGTAGTAGTATCAGTCATAGTATCAGTAGTACTATCAGTCATAGTATCAGTAGTACTATCAGTCATAGTATCAGTAGTATTTGTGGTAGTATTATCAGTCGTAGCATCGGTAGTATTGGTGGTAGTAGTATCAGTAGTACTATCAGTAGTATTGGTAGTATTATCAGTCGTAGTATCAGTAGTATTTGTGGTAGTATTATCAGTCGTAGTATCAGTAGTATTGTTGGTAGTATTATCAGTCGTAGCATCAGTAGTATTGGTGGTAGTAGTATCAGTAGTATTGGTGGTAGTAGTATCAGTAGTACTATCAGTAGTATTGGTAGTATTATCAGTCGTAGTATCAGTAGTATTTGTGGTAGTATTATCAGTCGTAGTATCAGTAGTATTGTTGGTAGTATTATCAGTCTTAGCATCAGTAGTATTGGTGGTAGTAGTATCAGTAGTATTGGTGGTAGTAGTATCAGTCGTAGTAGTATGGTAGTAGTATCAGTAGTATTGGTGGTAGTAGTATCAGTAGTATTGGTGGTAGTAGTATCAGTCGTAGCATCAGTAGTATTGGTGGTAGTAGTATCAGTAGTATTGGTGGTAGTAGTATTAGTAGTATCAGTAGTATTGGTGGTATTATTGCTAGTCCAGGTGTGGTACCTGCAGCAACATGTCTCCTGGCTCGATGCGTCCGTCCGCCGCCACGGCGCCGCCCTTCATGATGGAGCCGATGTAAATGCCTCCATCTCCTCGGTCATTGCTCTGACCAACGATGCTGATGCCCAGGAAGTTGTACCGCTCTGATACACAGGAGGACGCTGTTAGAGCACTGATTCAAGATTATCTACACAGATCAAAGTTTGTTTTCAGGATAAAAACATTGTAGTTTCTGTCAGATAAGTCAAAGAAATGTTCCTCCTGCTGAGCATCTGCTTATCAAAGACTGATTACAGTGAAACATAGTCGCCTCCCTGAAGAGTGGAACCAGAAAACACTTAGAACCGGTTTAACTGGTCTTATCAGAACAAAAACCTTCCCAGGGTCCTGGCTGGACCACCTCTAATCCTCTGGGGTGACGACTCATCGAAATGTCTTCATGTTCCAGCTCTCAGGATCTTAATTGGACCTGATAAACACAGAACTAACTACGAACCGATCAATGTGACCAAAGACTGCAGAAGAACTGGTCCAGACTGCAGAAGACCTGATCTAGACTGCAGAAGACCTGATCTAGACTGCAGAAGACCTGATCTAGACTACAGAAGACCTGATCTAGACTGCAGAAGACCTGATCTAGACTGCAGAAGACCTGATCTAGACTACAGAAGACCTGATCTAGACTGCAGAAGACCTGATCCAGACTGCAGAAGACCTGATCCAGACTGCAGAAGACCTGGTCTAGACTGTGGGTGAACTGATCCAGACTGCAGAAGACCTGATCTATACTATGATGGACCCAATCCAGACTGCAGAAGACCTGATCCAGACTGCAGAAGACCTGATCTAGACTGCAGAAGACCTGATCTAGACTGCAGAAGACCTGATCTAGACTGCAGAAGACCTGGTCTAGACTGTGGGTGAACTGATCCAGACTGCAGAAGACCTGATCTATACTATGATGGACCCAATCCAGACTGCAGAAGACCTGATCCAGACTGCAGAAGACCTGATCTAGACTGTGGGTGACCTGATCTAGACTGCAGAAGACCTGGTCTAAACTGCAGAAGACCTGATCTAAACTATGATGGACCCAATCTAAACTGCAGAAGACCTGGTCTAAACTGTGATGGACCCAATCCAGACTGCAGAAGACCTGATCTAGACTGCAGAAGACCTGATCTAGACTGTGGGTGACCTGATCTAGACTGCAGAAGACCTGGTCTAAACTGCAGAAGACCTGATCCAGACTGCAGAAGACCTGATCTACACTATGATGGACCCAATCTAAACTGCAGAAGACCTGGTCTAGACTGTGATGGACCCAATCCAGACTGCAGAAGACCTGATCTAGACTGCAGAAGACCTGATCTAGACTGTGGGTGACCTGATCCAGACTGGAGGAGACCTGGACTAGACTGCTGAAGACCTGATCCAGAGAGCAGAAGACCTGATCTAGACTACAGAAGACCTGATCTAGACTGCAGAAGACCTGGTCTAGACTACAGAAGACCTGATCTAGACTGCAGAAGACCTGGTCTAGACTGCTGAAGACCTGATCCAGAGAGCAGAAGACCTGATCTATACTATGATGGAGCCAATTCAGACTGCCAAAGACCTGATCCAGACTGCAGAAGACCTGGTCTACACTGCAGAAGACCTGGACTAGACTGTGATGGACTTGATCCAGTCTGTGATTGACCTGATCTATACTATGATGGACCCAAACCAGACTGCGGAAGACCTGATCTTCACAGCGGAAGACCTGATCTTCACAGCAGAAGACCTGATCTAGACTGCAAAAGACCTGATCTAGACTGTGATGGACCTGCTTCAGACTGCAGAAGACTTAGTTTTGACTGACCTCTGATTAAGCTAATTAACACTTGGATCCAGACTATCTTGGAGCAGATCCAGACTGACTGACCCAATCCAGAGTTTGACTAACTTGGATCCAGACTATTTTAGAACAGATCCAGCCTAAGATTAACTGATCTAGATTTTAACCGATCACATCCAGACTTTGTTGAACTTAATCAAGTTGGATCAAGCTAATCCAGACTATGGTGGACCTGATCTAGTTCCAGACTTAGACCAGATCTGGACTGTGATCCAGACTTAGACAGATCTGTTTTTTTAATGTAAAACTATATAAAAACAAGTGGACGAAGTGAGGTCCCTCAGAGCTGGAGGCCTGGAGCAGCTACCTCCATCTGTGGACTAAAGAAACTGCTAAATCCTGACAGCACTAATTGCTAAGATGGTAAATGACGACAGCTAGCCACTAACTCAGCTAATTCTGCAGAAACCTACAGAGACCGACTCAGTTCCAGGAACCAGCCCCCGGTGGTCGTGACAGGAACTCCAGGCCTCTTCACTTCCTGTTATGGTTGAGGCTCCGGGGCCGGATGGAGCCCGCCGGTACTCACCCATGTTGAGCGTGACGGTGATGATGTTGAGCGACATGGTGGAGTCAGTGACGCTGCTGAAAGACGCCGACTGACAGACACAGAGACAGACGAACAGATGGACAGGAGACAGGACAGGTAGACGGAGGACACGTCAGTGACAGGAAGTTCACAAACAAAAGTCTGTTTGATGGTCATGACACGTTTCCTGATTATAAGTTTAAATAAAAGGTGAACATTGATTTATTTCATGTCCAGAGAGGATCCTGATGTCCAGCTAACGTTAGCGTCAGTGTCATAGATGATGTGTAGACCCCTGCAGCTCTACGCTGCCACCTGCTGGTCAGTTCTGTGATGCAGCACACCTGTCCTTTAAACGCCAGAAGGTTTCAGTCCGTCAGTTCACAGCTGCACCTTCTGACCAGCAGATACTTTAAAGCTAATTCACCTGGGGCCTCTGGAGCCTCTGGGCCCTCTGGGGCCCCAGTGTGCGTGTGTACGTGTATCCGTGCACGTACCCTCTCCATACGTGATGTTTTGGGTCTTCGGTGGCGGCGCCGTTGTCGCCTGATGAGTCGTGGCGAGGAACTGCTCTGCTCTGTTGATTGGCTGAACCTGGAGCGACATCAACAATCAGATGATTGGCGGCTCAGGTTACTAAGCAACAACATGTCAACAAAACAAACAACAACAAGGAAACAAACAAAGATGACGAACACAAAAAGGAGAAAATCTATTTTCAATTACAAAACTGACTGTAGAAATTGTAAATTCACTTAAAATGACAAAAATATAAAAAACTCAAATCATCTAAAATAATAATATATACTTATCCTCAATATGAAGATACGGGATTTAAAACATTTAAAATAAATCAAATTATTAATGTTTGTATAAATATGTTTTATTTTAAACTTTACAAATAAAGTTTTAAAAAAAAATGATCATTTTCTATGTAGCAATCACATGTGTGACCACTTGGGGGCGCACAGATCTGCAGCGTTAATTTTGTCAACTTTAAAGAGTTCAGTTTAAAACAATAAAATAACATGAAAATGATTACAAATGTAAATAAGTCTCATATACATACCAGTCAACAGGCAGCAGGTAAATATTTGTGCACCAGACACTAAAAACTAGGACTAAATCAAAGTTTTGGGGGAAAACTAAATTCCAAATAAAATCTGAATTCATTCTCAAAAACAAAGAGAAAAGAGTCCATCAGAGCTGCAGAGCAGCGGCGGGAACTCTTTATTTCTGCTCCCAGATCAGCCGGGACACTCTTATCTGCAGCACATACAAAAGAACTGCCGGTCATGTGACTTACAGCAGCCAATCAGAGCAGGAGAGTCAGAGTGGAGCGTGAACAGGTTTACTGGAGCAGAAGAAAACTACCTGAGGGCAACTGAATGTGTGTCAGAGGCAGCGACCAATGACAGCCAGCGCTGCTGATGACATCACAGTCACATGACTGAGGCCTGCTCACAACTGGTTGAACTGAAAGACTGAAAACAGAATGACACTGATGAGACGGAGCGGAGACAAAACCGGTCTGGTGGTAGAACCGGTCTGGTGGTAGAACCGGTCTGGTGGTAGAACCGGTCTGGTGACCGGTCTGGTGACAGGACCGGTCTGGTGACAGGACCGGTCTGGTGGTAGGACCGGTCTGGTGGTAGGACCGGTCTGGTGACAGGACCGGTCTGGTGACAGGACCGGTCTGGCGGTAGAACAGGTCTGGTGGTAGAACCGGTCTGGTGGTAGGACCGGTCTGGTGACAGGACCGGTCTGGTGGTAGAACCGTTCTGGTGACAGGACCGGTCTGGTGGTAGAACCGGTCTGGTGGTAGGACCGGTCTGGTGACAGGACTGGTCTGGTGACAGGACCGGTCTGGTGGTAGAAGTGGTCTGGTGGTAGAACCGATCTGGTGACAGGACCGGTCTGGTGGTAGAACGGATCTGGTGACAGGACCGGTCTGGTGGTAGGACCGGTCTGGTGGTAGGACCGGTCTGGTGGTAGGACCGGTCTGGTGACAGGACCGGTCTGGTGGTAGGACCGGTCTGGTGGTAGGACCGGTCTGGTGGTAAGGACCGGTCTGGTGACAGGACCGGTCTGGTGGTAGGACCGGTCTGGTGACAGGACTGGTCTGGTGACAGGACCGGTCTGGTGACAGGACTGGTCTGGTGACAGGACCGGTCTGGTGACAGGACCGGTCTGGTGACAGAACCGGTCTGGTGGTAGAACTGGTCTGGTGACAGGACCGGTCTGGTGGTAGAACTGGTCTGGTGGTAGAACCGATCTGGTGACAGGACCGGTCTGGTGGTAGAACCGGTCTGGTGACAGGACTGGTCTGGTGGTAGAACCGGTCTGGTGACAGGACCGGTCTGGTGACAGGACTGGTCTGGTGGTAGAACCGATCTGGTGACAGGACCGGTCTGGTGGTAGAACCGATCTGGTGACAGGACCGGTCTGGTGGTATCACCGTTCTGGTGACAGGACCGGTCTGGTGGTAGGACCGGTCTGGTGACAGGACCGGTCTGGTGGTAGAACCGGTCTGGTGACAGGACCGGTCTGGTGGTAGAACCGGTCTGGTGGTAGGACCGGTCTGGTGACAGGACCGGTCTGGTGGTAGAACCGTCTGGTGACTGGTGGTAGAGGGACCGGTCTGGTGACAGGACCGGTCTGGTGACAGGACCGGTCTGGTGGTAGGACACCGGTCTGGTGGTAGGACCGGACCGGTCTGGTGACAGGACCGGTCTGGTGGTAGAACCGTTCTGGTGACAGGACCGGTCTGGTGACAGGACCGGTCTGGTGGTAGGACCGGTCTGGTGACAGGACCGGTCTGGTGGTAGAACCGGTCTGGTGGTAGGACCGGTCTGGTGGTAGAACCGGTCTGGTGGTAGAACCGGTCTGGTGACAGGACCGGTCTGGTGGTAGGACCGGTCTGGTGGTAGAACCGGTCTGGTGACAGGACCGGTCTGGTGGTAGGACCGGTCTGGTGGTAGAACCGGTCTGGTGACAGGACCGGTCTGGTGGTAGGACCGGTCTGGTGGTAGACCGGTCTGGTGGTAGGACCGGTCTGGTGGGAACCGGTCTGGTGAACGGTCTGGTGGTAGGAACCGGTCTGGTGTGTAGAACCGGTCTGGTGACAGGACCGGTCTGGTGGTAGGACTGGTCTGGTGGTAGAACCGGTCTGGGGGTCTGGTGGTAGGACCGGTCTGGTGACAGGACCGGTCTGGTGGTAGAACCGGTCTGGTGACAGGACCGGTCTAGTGACAGGACTGGTCTGGTGACAGGACTGGTCTGGTGACCGGACTGGTCTGGTGACAGGACCGGTCTGGTGGTAGAACCGGTCTGGTGGTAGAACCGGTCTGGTGACAGGACCGGTCTGGTGGTAGGACCGGTCTGGTGACAGGACCGGTCTGGTGGTAGAACCGGTCTGGTGACAGGACCGGTCTAGTGACAGGACTGGTCTGGTGACAGGACAGGTCTGGTGACCGGACCGGTCTGGTGGTAGAACCGGTCTGGTGACAGGACCGGTCTGGTGACAGGACTGGTCTGGTGACAGGACTGGTCTGGTGACCGGACTGGTCTGGTGACAGGACCGGTCTGGTGGGACCGGTCTGGTGGTAGGAACCGGTCTGGTGACAGGACCGGACCGTCTGGTGGTAGGACCGGTCTGGTGACAGGACGGTCTGTGGTAGAACCGGTCTGGTGACAGGACCGGTCTGGTGACAGGACCGGTCTGGTGACAGGTCTGGTGACCGGACTGGTCTGGTGACAGGACCGGTCTGGTGACAGGACCGGTCTGGTGGTAGGACCGGTCTGGTGGTAGGACCGGTCTGGTGACAGGACCGGTCTGGTGGTAGAACCGTTCTGGTGACAGGACCGGTCTGGTGACAGGACCGGTCTGGTGACAGGACCGGTCTGGTGGTAGGACCGGTCTGGTGACAGGACTGGTCTGGTGGTAGAACCGGTCTGGTGACAGGACCGGTCTGGTGGTAGAACCGGTCTGGTGACAGGACCGGTCTGGTGGTAGGACTGGTCTGGTGGTAGAACCGGTCTGGTGACAGGACCGGTCTGGTGGTAGAACCGGTCTGGTGACAGGACTGGTCTGGTGGTAGAACCGGTCTGGTGACAGGACCGGTCTGGTGGTAGGACCGGTCTGGTGGTAGGACCGGTCTGGTGACAGGACCGGTCTGGTGGTAGAACCGGTCTGGTGGTAGAACCGGTCAGGACCGGTCTGGTGAAGGACCGGTCTGGTGTGACAGGACTGGTCTGGTGACAGGACCGGTCTGGTGACAGGACCGTCTGGTGGGTAGACCGTCTGGTGGTAGGAACCGGTCTGGTGACCGGTCTGGTGGTAGAACCGGTCTGGTGGTAGGACCTGGTAGACGTCTGGTGACAGACCGGTCTGGTGGTCTGGTGGTCTGGTGGTAGGACCGGTCTGGTGGTAGAACCGGTCTGGTGACAGGACCGGTCTGGTGGTAGGACCGGTCTGGTGACAGGACCGGTCTGGTGGTAGGACCGGTCTGGTGGTAGAACCGGTCTGGTGACAGGACCGGTGGTGGTGGTAGAACCGGTGGTGGTAGGACCGGTCTGGTGGGAGGACCGGTCTGGTAGGACCGGTGTGGTGAACCGGTCTGGTGACAGGACCGGTCTGGGACTGGTGACCGGTCTGGTGACAGGACTGGTCTGGTGACCGGTCTGGTGACAGGACCGGTCTGGTGGTAGAACCGGTCTGGTGGTAGAACCGGTCTGGTGACAGGACCGGTCTGGTGGTAGGACCGGTCTGGTGACAGGACCGGTCTGGTGGTAGAACCGGTCTGGTGGTAGGACCGGTCTGGTGACAGGACCGGTCTGGTGGTAGACCGGTCTGGTGACAGGACCGGTCTGGTGGTAGGACCGGTCTGGTGGTAGGAACCGGTCTGGTGGTAGAACCGGTCTGGTGGTAGAACCGGTCTGGTGACAGGACCGGTCTGGTGGTACAGGACCGGTCTGGTGACAGGAACCGGTCTGGACAGGTGACTGGTGGTAGAACCGGTCTGGTGGTACCGGACCGGTCTGGTGGTAGAACCGGTCTGGTGACAGGACCGGTCTGGTGGTAGAACCGGTCTGGTGACAGGACCGGTCTGGTGGTAGAACTGGTCTGGTGACAGGACCGGTCTGGTGGTAGAACCGGTCTGGTGGTAGGACCGGTCTGGTGGTAGGACCGGTCTGGTGGTAGGACCGGTCTGGTGACAGGACCGGTCTGGTGGTAGAACCGGTCTGGTGGTAGGAACCGGTCTGGTGACAGGACCGGTCTGGTGACAGTGGTGGTAGGACCGGTCTGGTGACAGGACCGGTCTGGTGGTAGGGACCGGTCTGGTGACAGGACCGGTCTGGTACAGGACCGGTCTGGTGGTAGACGGTCTGGTGGTAGAAACCGGTCTGGTGACAGGACCGGTCTGGTGGTAGAACCGGTCTGGTGGTAGGACCGGTCTGGTGACAGGACCGGTCTGGTGGTAGAACCGGTCTGGTGACAGGACCTGGTCTGGTGGTAGGACCGGTCTGGTGGTAGAACCGGTCTGGTGACAGGACCGGTCTGGTGGTAGAACCGGTCTGGTGGTAGGACCGGTCTGGTGGTAGAACCGGTCTGGTGGTAGGACCGGTCTGGTGGTAGAACCGGTCTGGTGACAGGACCGGTCTGGTGACAGGACCGGTCTGGTGGTAGGACCGGTCTGGTGAGAAACCGGTTCTGGTGGTAGACCGGTCTGGTGAGGACCGGTCTGGTGGTAGAACCGGTCTGGTGACAGGACCGGTCTGGTGACAGTAGGACCGGACAGGACGGTCTGGTAGAGAGAACCGGTCTGGTGGTAGAACCGGTTGGTGGTAGGACCGGTCTGGTGTAGAACCGGTCTGTGACAGGACCGGTCTGTGGTAGGACCGGTCTGGTGGTAGAACCGGTCTGGTGGTAACCTGGTCTGGTGACAGGACCGGTCTGGTGGTTAGGACCGGTTAGGTGGTAGAACCGGTCTGGTGGTAGGACCGGTCTGGTGGTAGGACCGGTCTGGTGGTGGTAGAACCGGTCTGGTGACAGGACCGGTCTGGTGGTCTGGTGGTAGAACCGGTCTGGTGACAGGACCGGTCTGGTGGTAGGACACCGGTCTGGTGACAGGACCGGTCTGGTGGTGACCGTGGTCCGGTCAGTGGTGGTGACAGGACTGGTCTGGTGACAGGACCGGTCTGGTGACCGTCTGGTAGAACCGGTCTGGTGGTAGGACCGGTCTGGTGGTACGGACCTGGTCTGGTGGTAGAACCGGTCTGGTGGTACAGGACCGGTCTGGTGGTAGGACCGGTCTGGTGACAGGACCGGTCCTGGTGGTAGGAACCGGTCCTGGTGACAGGACTGGTCTGGTGACAGGAACCGGTCTGGTGGTTGGTAGAAAACCGGTCTGGTGACAGGACCGGTCTGGTGACCGGTAGGACACTGGTCTGGTGGTAGGACCGGTCTGGTGACAGGACCGGTCTGGTGGTAGAACCGGTCTGGTACAGGACCGGTCTGGTGGTAGAACTGGTCTGGTGACAGGACCGGTCTGGTGGTAGAACCGGTCTGGTGGGACAGGACCGGTCTGGTGGTAGGACCGTCTGGTGGTAGAACCGGTCTGGTGGGACAGGACCGGTGGTGGTAGAACCGGTCTGGTGACAGGACCGGTCTGGTGGTAGAACCGGTCTGGTGACAGAGGACCGGTCTGGTGAAGGACGGTCTGGTGACAGAACCGGTCTGGTGACAGGACCGGTCTGGTGGTAGGACCGGTCTGGTGACAGGACGGTCTG
Source organism: Hirundichthys speculiger (assembly GCA_018398805.1). NCBI lineage: Eukaryota > Metazoa > Chordata > Actinopteri > Beloniformes > Exocoetidae > Hirundichthys > Hirundichthys speculiger. Next base: position 83,859 of record JAGFBZ010000659.1, read on the forward strand.
GTGGTAGAACAGGAGGTCTGGTGACAGGACCGGTCTGGTGGTAGAACCGTTCTGGTGGTAGGACCGGTCGGTGGTAGACCGGTCTGGGGTGAGACCGGCTGGTCTGGTGACAGGTGGTCTGGTGACAGGACCGGTCTGGTGAACCGACCTGGTGACAGGACCGGTCTGGTGGTAAACCGGTCTGGTGGTACAGGTCTGGAACCGGTCTGGTGGTCTGGTGACAGGTCTGGTGGTAGAACCGGTCTGGTGACAGGGTCTACGGTGGTCTGGTGGGACCGGTGACCGGTCTGGTGGTAGAACCGGTCTGGTGGTGGACAGGTCTGGTGGTAGAACCGGTCTGGTGACAGGACCGGTCTGGTGGTAGTAGGGACCGGTCTGGTGGTAGGACCGGTCTGGTGGTAGAACCGGTCTGGTGGTAGAACCGGTCTGGTGGTCTGGTGACAGGACGGTCTCTGGTGGTAGAACCGGTCTGGTGGTGACAGGACCGGTGGTGACCGGTCTGGTGGTAGACCGTCTGGTGACCGGTCTGGTGGTAGAACCGGTCTGGTGGTAGAACCGGTCTGGTGGTAGGACCGGTCTGGTGGTAGAACCGGTCTGGTGACAGGACCGGTCTGGTGGTAAGAACCGGTCTGGTGGTACAGGACCGGTCTGGTGGTACCGGTAACCGGTCTGGTGGTAGAACCGGTCTGGTGGGACCGGTGGACCGGTCTGGTGGTAGGACCGGTCTGGTGGTAGACCGGTCTGGTGACAGGACCGGTCTGGTGGTAGAACCGGTCTGGTGGTCTGGTGACAGGACCGGTCTGGTGGTAGAACCGGTTCTGGTGACAGGACCGGTCTGGTGACCGGTCTAGTGACAGGACAGGTCTGGTGACAGGACCGGTCTGGTGGTAGAACCGGTCTGGTGGTAGGACCGGTCTGGTGGTAGAACCGGTCTGGTGACAGGACCGGTCTGGTGGTAGGACCGGTCTGGTGGTAGAACCGGTCTGGTGGTAGAACCGGTCTGGTGACAGGACTGGTCTGGTGGTAGGACCGGTCTGGTGGTAGACCGGTCTGGTGGTAGAACAGGACTGGTCTGGTGGTAGAACCGGTCTGGTGACAGGACCGGTCTGGTGACAGGACTGGTCTGGTGGTAGGACCGGTCTGGTGACCGGACCGGTCTGGTGACAGGACCGGTCTGGTGGGTCCGGTCTGGTGGTAGAACCGGTCTGGTGGTAGGACCGGTCTGGTGGTAAGGTCTGGTGGTACAGGACTGGTCTGGTGGTAGGACCGGTCTGGTGGTCCGGTTGGTGTAGGACCGGTCTGGTGACAGGACCGGTCTGGTGGTAGAACCGGTCTGGTGACAGGACCGGTCTGGTGGTAGGACCGGTCTGGTGACAGGACCGGTCTGGTGGTAGAACCGGTTCTGGTGACAGGACCGGTCTAGTGACAGGACTGGTCTGGTGACAGGACCGGTCTGGTGACCGGACCGGTCTGGTGACAGGACCGGTCTGGTGGTTCTGGTAACCGGTCTGGTGGTAGGAGACCGGTCTGTGGTCTGGTGACAGGACCGGTCTGGTGGTATGGTGACCGGTCTGGGTGACAGGACCGGTCTGGTGGTAGAACCGGTCTGGTGACAGGACCGGTCTAGTGACAGGACTGGTCTGGTGACAGGACTGGTCTGGTGACCGGACCGGTCTGGTGACAGGACCGGTCTGGTGACAGGACCGGTCTGGTGACAGGACCGGTCTGGTGGTAGGACCGGTCTGGTGGTAGGACCGGTCTGGTGACAGGACCGGTCTGGTGACAGGACCGGTCTGGTGGTAGACCGGTTCTGGTGACAGGACCGGTCTGGTGACAGGACCGGTCTGGTGACAGGACCGGTCTGGTGGTAGGAACCGGTCTGGTGACAGGAAGGTCTGGTGGTAGAACCGGTCTGGTGACAGGACCGGTCTCTGGTGGTAGGACCGGTCTGGTGACAGGACCGGTCTGGTGGTACCGGTAGGTGGACCGGTCTGGTGGTAGGACCGGTCTGGTGACAGGACTGGTCTGGTAGAACCGGTCTGAGACCGTCTGGTGACAGGACCGGTCTGGTGACAGGACCGGTCTGGTGGTAGGACCGGTCTGGTGACAGGACCGGTCTGGTGGTAGGACCGGTCTGGTGGTAGAACCGGTCTGGTGGTAGAACCGGTCTGGTGACAGGACTGGTCTGGTGGTAGGACCGGTCTGGTGGTAGAACCGGTCTGGTGACAGGACCGGTCTGGTGGTAGGACCGGTCTGGTGGTAGGACCGGTCTGGTGGTAGAACCGGTCTGGTGGTAGGACCGGTCTGGTGATAGAACCGGTCTGGTGACAGGACCGGTCTGGTGGTACCGGTCTGGTGGTAGAACCGGTCTGGTGACCGGTGGTGGACCGGTCTGGTGAAGGACCGGTCTGGTGGTAGAACCGGTCTGGTGACAGGACCGGTCTGGTGGTAGGACCGGTCTGGTGGTAGAACCGGTCTGGTGACAGGGTCTGGTGTAGACCGGTCTGGTGACAGGACCGGTTCTGGTGACAGGACCGGTCTGGTGGTAGTTAGAACCGGTCTGGTGACAGGACCGGTCTGGTGGTAGGACCGGTCTGGTGGTAGGACCGGTCTGGTGACAGGACCGGTCTGGTGGTAGAACCGGTCTGGTGACAGGACCGGTCTGGTGGTAGGACCGGTCTGGTGACAGGAGACCGGTCTGGTGGCCAGAACCGGTCTGGTGACAGGACCGGTCTGGTGACAGGACACTGGTCTGGTGACAGGACCGGTGGTGACCGGTGGTGGACCGGTCTGGACCGGTTCTGGTGGTAGGGACCGGTCTGGTGGTAGAACCGGACCGGTCTGGTGGTAGAACCGGTCTGGTGACAGGACCGGTCTGGTGACAGACTGGTCTGGTGACAGGACCGGTCTGGTGGTAGAACCGGTCTGGTGACAGGACCGGTCTGGTGGTAGGACCGGTCTGGTGGTAGAGGACCGGTCTGGTGACAGGACCGGTCTGGTGGTAGAACCGGTCTGGTGACAGGACCGGTCTGGTGGTAGAACCGGTCTGGTGACAGGACCGGTCTGGTGGTAGAACCGGTCTGGTGACAGGACCGGTCTGGGGTGGAACCGGCTGGTGACTGGTCTGGTGACAGGACCGGTCTGGTGGTAGAACCGGTGACCTGGTCCGGTCTGGTGGTAGGACCGGTCTGGTGGTACAGGACCGGTCTGGTGGTAGAACAGGACCGGTCTGGTGACAGGACCGGTCTGGTGTGGTAGGACCGGTCTGGTGGTGGACAGGACCGGTCTGGTGGGAGGACCGGTCTGGTGGACCGGTCTGGTGGTGGACCGGTCTGGTGGTCTGGGGTAGAACCGGTCTGGTGACAGGACCGGTCTGGTGGTAGAACCGGTTGGTGGTGGACGGTCTGGTGACAGGAGGTCTGGTGGAGGACCGGTCTGGTGGTAGGACCGGTCTGGTGGTAGAACGGTCTGGTGGTAGAACCGGTCTGGTGACAGGACTGGTCTGGTGGTAGGAACTGGTCTGGTGGTAGAACCGGTCTGGTGGTAGACCGGTCTGGTGGTAGACCGGTCTGGTGGTAGGACCGGTCTGGTGGTAGGACCGAACCGGTCTGGTGACAGGACCGGTCTAGTGACAGGACTGGTGGTGACAGGAAGGTGGTCTGGTGGTAGGACCGGTCTGGTGGTACAGGACCGGTCTGGTGGTAGGAACCGGTCTGGTGACAGGACCGGTCTGGACCGGTCTGGTGGTAGGAACCGGTCTGGTGGACAGGACCGGTCTGGTGGTACCTGGTGGTACTGGTGACAGGGACCGGTCTGGTGGTAGAACCGGTCTGGTGACAGGACCGGTCTGGTGGTAGGACGGTCTGGTGGTAGAACCGGGACCGGTCTGGTGACAGGACCGGTCTGGTGACAGGACCGGTCTGGTGGTAGGTGAGACCGGTCTGGTGACAGGACCGGTCTGGTGAACAGGACCTGGTCTGGTGGTAGGACAGGACCGGTCTGGTGGTAGGACCGGTCTGGTGACAGGTGGTACCGGTGGTGGTGACCGGTCTGGTGGTACCGGTCTGGTGACAGGACCGGTCTGGTGGTACCGGTCTGGTGGTAGAACCGGTCTGGTGGTACAGGACGGTCTGGTGGTAGAACCGGTCTGGTGGTAGGACCGGTGGTGAAACCGGTCTGGTGGTAGGGAACCGGTCTGGTGGTGACAGGACAGGTCTGGTGGTAGAACCGGTCTGGTGACAGGACCGGTCTGGTGGTTTGAGGGACCGGTCTGGTGGTGTAGGACTGGTATGGTGGTAGGAACCGGTCTGGTGGTAGGGTCTGGTGGTAACGGTGAGGGTCTGGTGACAGGACCGGTCTGGTGGTAGAACCGGTCTGGTGGTAGGACCGGTCTGGTGGTAGGACCGGTCTGGTGGGTGGTAGGACCGGTCTGGTGAGAACCGGTCTGGTGGACAGGACGGTCTGGTGGTAGACCGGTCTGGTGGTAGAACCGGTCTGGTGCTGGTGGTAGAAAACCGGTCTGGTGACAGGACCGGTCGGTGGTAGAACCGGTCTGGTGAGGACCGGTCTGGTGGTAGGGACGGTCTGGTGACAGGACGGTCTGGTGACCGGAACCGGTCTGGTGACCGGACCGGTCTGGTGGTAGGACCGGTCTGGTGGTAGAACCGGTCTGGTGACAGGACCGGTCTGGTGGTAGGACCGGTCTGGTGAGAGGTGGTAGGACTCTGGTGGTAGAACCGGTCTGGTGACAGGACCGGTCTGGTGGTACAGGAAGGACCGGTCGGTGCTGGTGGTAGGAACGGTCTGGTGGGGACCGGACGGTCTGGTAGAACCGGTTGGTCTGGTGACAGGACCGGTCTGGTGCCCGGTTGGTGGTAGAGGACCGGTCTGGTGGTAAGGTCCGGTATGGGTCTGGTGAGGAACCGGTCTGGTGGTAGGACCGGTCTGGTGCCAGGACGGTGGTGGTAAGGTGGTCTGGTGAAGGACCGGTCTGGTGGTAGACCGGTCTGGTGGGAACCGGTCTGGTGACCGGTCTGGTGGGACAGGACTGGTGACTGGTGACAGGACCGGTCTGGTGGTAGGACCGGACCGGTCTGGTGACAGGACCGGTCTGGTGGTAGGACCGGTCTGGTGGTAGAACCGGTCTGGTGGTAGAACGGTCTGGTGAGGTCAGGGGAACCGGTTCTGGTGAAAGGACCGGTCTGGTGGTAGGACGGTCTGGTGACAGGTCTGGTGGTAGGACCGGTCTGGTACAGGACCGGTCTGGTGGTAGGACCGGTCTGGTGGTAGGACCGGTCTGGTGGTAGAACCGGTCTGGTGACAGGACCGGTCTGGTGGTAGAACCGGTCTGGTGGTAGAACCGGTCTGGTGACAGGACGGTCTGGTGGTAGGAACCGGTGGTGACAGGACCGGTTGGTGGTAGTTAGAACCGGTCTGGTGACAGGACCGGTCTGGTGGTAGAACCGGTCTGGTGGTAGGACCGGTCTGGTGACAGGACCGGTCTGGTGGTACCGGTCTGGTGACCGGTCTGTGGTCTGGTGAGGTGACAGGACTGGTCGGTCTGGTGGTAGAACCGGTCTGGTGACAGGGGTCTGGTGGTAGGACCGGTCTGGTGACAGGAACCTGGTCTGGTGGTAGGTCTGGAAACCGGTCTGGTGACAGGACCGGTCTGGTGGTAGAACTGGTCTGGTGGTAGAACCGATCTGGTGACAGGGACCGGTCTGGTGGTAGAACCGGTCTGGTGGTAGGGACTGGTCTGGTGACAGTGGTAGAACCGGTCTGGTGACAGGACCGGTCTGGTGGTGCGGTAGGAGGTCTGGTGGTAGGACCGGTCTGGTGGTAGGACCGGTCTGGTGACAGGACTGGGTGGAGGACCGGTCGGTGGTTAGAACCGGTCTGGTGAGGACGGTCTGGTGACAGGACCGGTCTGGTGGTAGGACGGTCTGGTGAGGACCGGTCTGGTGGTAGAACCGGGGTTGGTGGTAGAACCGGTCTGGTGGCAGGACCGGTCTGGTGGTAGACCGGTCTGGTGGTAGGACCGGTCTGGTGGTAGGACCGGTCTGGTGGTAGAACCGGTCTGGTGGTAGGACCGGTCTGGTGGTAGAACCGGTCTGGTGGTAGGACGGTTGGGACGGTCTGGTACTGGGTTGGGAAGGACCGGTCTGGTGAGAACTGGTGACAGGACCGGTCTGGTGGTAGGACCGGTCTGGTGGTACCGGTCTGGTGAACCGGTGGTGACAGAACCGGTCTGGTGAGGACCGGTCTGGTGGTTGGTAGACCGGTAGGTCCGGTCTGGTGGTAGAACCGGTCTGGTGGTAGGACCGGTCTGGTGGTAGGACCGGTCTGGTGGTAGAGGACCGGTCTGGTGACAGGACCGGTCTGGGGTGGAAGGGGTGGAGAAACCGGTCTGGTGGTACAGGACCGGTCTGGTGGTAGGAACCGGTCTGGTGGTAGGACCGGTCTGGTGGTAGAACCGGTCTGGTGACAGGACCGGTCTGGTGGTTAGACCGGTCTGGTGGTAGAACCGGTCTGGTGACAGGTCTGGTGACAGGACCGGTCTGGTGGTAGGACCGGTCTGGTGGTGTAGAGAACCGGTCTGGTGACAGGACCGGTCTTGGTGGTATGGTGACAGGACCGGTCTGGTGGTAGAACCGGTCTGGTGGTAGGACCGGTCTGGTGACAGGACAGGTGGTGGTCTGGTAGGACCGGTCTGGTGGTAGGACCGGTCTGGTGGTAGGACCGGTCTGGTGGGGTCTGGTGGTTAGGAACCGGTCTGGTGGTGACAGGACCGGTCTGGTGGTAGAACCGGTCTGGTGGTAGAACCGGTCTGGTGGTAGAACCAGGGACCGGTCTGGTGGTAGGACCGGTCTGGTGGTAGAGGTTAGGGGGGTAGGTGGTAGGACCGGTCTGGTGGGAACCGGTCTGGTGACAGGACCGGTCTGGTGAGTGGTAGGACAGGTCTGGTGGACCGGTCTGGGTGGTAGAACCGGTCTGGTGGTAGGACCGGTCTGGTGGTAGGACCGGTCTGGTGGTAGACCGGTGGTGAAGGACCGGTGGTCTGGTGGTAGAACCGGTCTGGTGGACAGGACCGGTCTGGTGGTTAGAACGGTCTGGTGGTTAGGTCTGGTGGTAGGACCGGTCTGGTGGTAGGACCGGTCTGGTGGTAGACCGGTCTGGTGGACCGTGGTGACAGGACCGGTTGGTGGTGGTAGGACCGGTCTGGTGGTAGGGACCGGTCTGGTGGTAGAACCGGTCTGGTGACAGGCCGGTCTGGTGCTGGTGGTAGGACCGGTCTGGTGGTAGGACAACCGTCTGGTCAGGGTCTGGTGGTAGAGGTCTGGTGAGGACCGGTCTGGTGGTAGGACCGGTCTGGTGGTTAGAACCGGTCTGGTCCGGTTGGTGGTACAGGACCGGTCTGGTGGTTAGAACCGGTCTGGTGGTAGGACCGGTCTGGTGGTAGGACCGGTCTGGTGGTAGAAGAACCGGTCTGGTGACAGGACCGGTCTGGTGGTAGAAGACCGGTCTGGTTGGTGACAGGACCGGTCTGGTGGTAGAACCGGTACCGGTCTGGTGGTAGGACCGGAGAACCGGTCTGGTGACAGGACCGGTCTGGTGACAGGAACCGGTCTGGTGGTAGGACTGGTCTGGTGACTGGGGTCTGGTGGTGGTCTGGTGACAGGACCGGTCTGGTGGTAGGGAACCGGTCGGTCTGGTGGTAGAACCGGTCTGGTGACAGGGGGTGGTAGGACCGGTCTGGTGGTAGGACCGGTCTGGTGACAGGACCGGTCTGGTGACAGGACCGGTCTGGTGACAGGACCGGTCTGGTGACAGGACCGGTCTGGTGACAGGACCGGTCTGGTGGTAGAACCGGTCTGGTGACAGGACTAGTCTGGTGGTAGAACCGGTCTGGTGACAGGACCGGTCTGGTGTGCAAGCTTTTTAATAAGCAGTGTTTTTTCATGAAAATTCACAATCCTAAAAAAACGGTTGATAAAGTCTTGATTTTATGAGTAAAGAGTCTCATTTATACAAAGAATACAGTGAATTATGAGACAGAAGTACGTTTTTAAACAGTCTTCATTTTGTATATTTTAGTGAATAACTTGCAATTTTCAAGAAGATTTTTTATAAATTTTTGAGTAATTGACAATTAGAAACTGGTAACTGCTAACTAGTAACCAGTCAACTAGTAACAGTGACTTAACTGAACCAGTAACTAGAAACTGGTGACTAGTAACTGAACCAGTAACTAGTAACTGGTTACTAGTAACCTGTCAACTGGAAACTGGTAACTAGTAACCAGTCAAGTAGAAACTAGTAACTAAACCAATAACTAGGAATTGGCATACAGTCACCAGTCAACCAGAAACCGGTAACTAATAACTGAACCAGTAAATGGTACCTAGTAACTGGCAATTAGAAATGGGTAACTAGTAACCAGTAACTAGGAACTGAAACTAGTGACCAGTCAACTAGAGACTAGTTACTATTAACTGAACCAGTAACTAAGAACTGATAACTAGTAACTGAACCAGTTACTAGGAACTAGTAACTAGTAACCAGTCAATTAGTACCTGGAAACTAGTAACCAATCAACTAGGAACTGGCAACTAGTAACCAGTCAACTAGAAACTAGTTACTGACAACTAGAAACTAGTAACTCATAACTGAACCAGTAACTGGGAACTAATACTTAGTAACCATTAACTAGTAACTGACAACCAGAAACTGGCACCTAGTAAGTGACACAAGAAACAGGTAACTAGTAACTGAACCAGTAACTGTCAACTAGAAACTGGTAACTAGTAACTGTCAACTAGAAACTAGCAACCTGTCAACTAGAAACTGGTAATTAGTAACTGAACCAATAACTAAAAACTGACAATTAGTAACTGACCAGTAACTAGTAACCTGTCAACTAGAAACTGGTAACTAGTAACTAAATCAGTAACTTGTATCTTGTGACCAGTCAACTAGAAACTAGTAACCTGTCAACTAGAAACTGGTAACTATTGACCAGTCATGTAGAAACTGGTAACTAGTAACCAGTCAAACAGAAACAGGTAACTAGTAACCAGTCAACTAGAAACTGGTAACTAGTAGTGTCCACTGACCTTCCTCCGGAGTCTTCCTCAGATGAGCAGAAACTGGTCGTCTCCAACTCACTGCTCTGTTGGGTTGATGAGCTGTCACCTTCACCTGATGGCCCCGCCCTCTTCTGACTAGCTTCTTGGTGGGCGTGTCCATTTAGACGACCACCTACAGAAACAGCAGCCAATCACAGTACAGATTTTTAACATCCCGAGAAGTGATTGTGAATATGTATTTTAAATTTTTTGAAGACATCTATGCTCCTAAAGTGACAAAGTCTCTTTTTCTGGTGCATTTAGGAGTTTATAAAGTCATTTAGTTTTAACTTTTCCCTTTAATCTGAAATCTTATCACAGATTCACAGGTTTAAACTAAAGTCACAAATTCACAATGTTTTTCCTTCAAAATTTGGTAATTATATAAATAAAGAAGAAAATTAAATTAAAATAAAATAAGTGTTTTTATGTGAAAGTAAAAATGTCGTTGAGACTTGAACCCGTCCTCGCCACTGCCTTAGGGTTAGGGTTCCAGTGATCCAAACCAGTGTTGGATCACTGGTTTGGTTCTGCAGATGAAACTGCAGCTGCTCATCATCTCAGATATTCTGGACCTCTACTGAACCTCTCTGGACCTCTACTGAACCTCTCTGGACCTCTCTGGACCTCTTCTGGACCTCTTATTGGACCTCTACTGAACCTCTCTGGACCTCTACTGGACCTCTACTAAACCTCTCTGGACCTCTACTGAACCTCTCTGGACCTTTATTGGACCTCTACTGAACCTCTCTGGACCTCTACTGAACCTCTCTGGACCTCTACTGAACCTCTCTGGACCTCTACTGGACCTCTCTGGACCTCTACTGGACCTCTCTGGACCTCTACTGAACCTCTCTGGATCTCTACTGAACCTTTACTAAGCCTCTCTGGACCTCTACTGAACCTCTCTGGACCTCTACTGGACCTCTCTGGACCTCTCTGGACCTCTACTGAACCTCTCTGGACCTCTACTGAACCTCTCTGGACCTCTCTGGACCTCTACTGAACCTCTCTGGACCTCTCTGGACCTCTCTGGACCTCTACTGAACCTCTACTGGACCTCTACTGAACCTCTCTGGACCTTTACTGGACCTCTCTGGACCTCCACTGAACCTCTCTGGACCTTTACTGAACCTCTCTGGACCTTTACTTGATCTCTCTGGACCTCTACTGGACCTCTACTGAACCTCTCTGGACCTTTACTGAACCTCTCTGGACCTCTACTGAACCTCTCTGGACCTTTACTGGACCTCTCTGGACCTCTACTGAACCTCTCTGGACCTCTCTGGACCTCTACTGAACCTCTCTGGACCTCTACTGAACCTCTCTGGACCTCTACTGGACCTGGACCTCTCTGGACCTCTACTGAACCTCTCTGGACCTCTACTGACCTCTCTGGACCTCTACTGGACCTCTCTGGACCTCTACTGGACCTCTCTGGACCTCTCTGGACCTCTACTGAACCTCTCTGGACCTCTACTGAATCTCTAATGGACCTCTCTGGACCTCTACTGAACCTCTCTGGACCTCTCTGGACCTCTACTGGACCTCTCTGGACCTCTACTGAACCTCTACTGAACCTCTACTGAACCTCTCTGGACCTTTACTGGACCTCTCTGGACCTCCACTGAACCTCTCTGGACCTTTACTGAACCTCTCTGGACCTTTACTTGATCTCTCTGGACCTCTACTGGACCTCTACTGAACCTCTCTGGACCTCTACTGAACCTCTCGGGACCTTTACTGGACCTCTCTGGACCTCTACTGACCTCTACTGGACCTCTCTGGACCTCTACTGAACCTCTCTGGACCTCTCTGGACCTCTACTGAACCTCTCTGGACCTCTACTGACCTCTCTGGACCTCTACTGGACCTCTCTGGACCTCTCTACTGGACCTCTCTGGACCTCTACTGGAACCTCTCTGGACCTCTACTGGACCTCTCTGGACCTCTACTGGACCTCTCTGGACCTCTACTGGACCTCTACTGGACCTCTACCTCTACTGGACCTCTCTGGACCTCTACTGGACCTCTCTGGACCTCTACTGGACCTCTCTGGACCTCTACTGGACCTCTCTGGACCTCTACTGAACCTCTCTGGACCTCTGGACCTCTCTGGACCTCTGGACCTCTCTGGACCTCTACTGGACCTCTACTGGACCTCTCTGGACCTCTACTGGACCTCTCTGGACCTCTATGGACCTCTACTGAACCTCTCTGGACCTCTGGACCTCTACTGGACCTCTAGGGACCTCTACTGGACCTCTCTCTGGACCTCTACTGGACCTCTGGACCTCTCTGGACCTCTACTGGACCTCTACCTGGACCTCTCTGGACCTCTGGACCTCTCTGGACCTCTCTGGACTGAACCTCTCTGGACCTCTCTGGACCTCTACTGGACCTCTCTGGACCTCTCTGGACCTCTACTGGACCTCTCTGGACCTCTACTGAACCTCTCTGGACCTCTCTGGACCTCTACTGAACCTCTCTGGACCTCTCTGGACCTCTACTGAACCTCTCTGGACCGCTACTGAACCTCTCTGGACCTTTACTGAACCTCTCTGGACCTTTACGTGATCTCTCTGGACCTCTACTGGACCTCTACTGAACCTCTCTGGACCTCTCTGGACCTCTACTGAACCTCTCTGGACCTTTACTGAACCTCTCTGGACCTTTACGTGATCTCTCTGGACCTCTACTGGACCTCTACTGAACCTCTCTGGACCTCTCTGGACCTCTACTGAACCTCTCTGGACCTCTCTTGACTTCTACTGAACCTCTCTGGACCTCTACTGAACCTCTCTGGACCTCTACTGGACCTCCCAAAACCCAGAACCTTCTTCAACATTCACTGATTCCTGGTTTATGAATCTCTCTCATCATCTCTGGGTGGTTCCAGAAAGGGGCGTGGCCAGCCCCAGCTCATTTGCATTTAAAGCTGCAGGTGCTAATGTTTTCTCTGTAAACTTACCTCGGCCGGCCGCCTCTTTTTTCTGCTGGTTCTCTGATGTTGAAGCGACAGATTTGACCTCCGCCATCTGCGGGTCATCGTGACTGACAGCTGTGGCGCTGAGATAGACGGACAGACAGTCAGCAGCTCAGCAGAGTAATCTGAGTACTATGGCTGTACTTGAGTACTCACTGGAAAGACGGAGGTCTAGAATCTCCGATCCCTCCGGTCCTCTCTATGGGAGGCGGGGCCAGGCTGGAGGGCGTGGCCACAGAGAGGATGTCTGAGCCCCTGAAATCAGGCTGACAGGTGTCTGATGACACCACCTGCAGAGAAGAAGACAGCAGGTAAACACCTGAACCCTCACCTGCTTCAGCAATGTTTCAATGCAGCAGCGCAGCTGCAGGCTGCTACCAGCAGGGCGGCGCTGCTCTTCAGTCCAGTAACATCTAAGCAGGAAGTAAATGTTCAGTGAAAGTGTGTGTTAGTGTGTGTTAGTGGTTCTGTTAGTGTTAGTGGTTCTGTTAGTGCTAGTGGTTCTGTTAGTGTGGTTCTGTTAGTGTTAGTGGTTCTGTTAGTGTGTGTGTTCTGTTGTGTTAGTGTTAGTGTTAGTGTTAGTGGTTCTGTTAGTGTTTCTGTTAGTGGTTCTGTTAGTGTTGTAGTGTTAGTGGTCTGTTAGTGTGGTCTGTAGTGTAGTGGTTCTGTTAGTGTTAGTGGTTAGTGGTTAGTGTTCTGTTGGTTCTGTTAGTGTTAGTGGTTCTGTTAGTGTTAGTGTGGTTCTGTTAGTGTTAGTGGTTCTGTTAGTGTTAGTGGTTCTGTTAGTGTGGTTCTGTTAGTGTTAGTGGTTCTGTAAGTGTTAGTATGGTTCTGTTAGTATGGTTCTGTTAGTGTTAGTGGTTCTGTTAGTGTTAGTGGTCTGTTAGTGTTAGTGGTTCTGTTAGTGTTAGTGGTTCTGTTAGTGGTTAGTGGTTCTGTTAGTGGTTCTGTTAGGTTAGTGGTTCTGTTACTGTTAGTGTGGTTCTGTTAGTGTTAGTGGTTCTGTTAGTGTAGTGGTTCTGTTAGTGTTAGTGTGGTTCTGTTAGTGTTAGTGGTTCTGTTAGTGGTTAGTTAGGTTTGGTCTGTTAGTGTTAGTGGTTCTGTTAGTGTTAGTGGTTAGTGGTTAGTGTTAGTGTTAGTGTGTTGGTAAGTGTTAGTGGTTCGGTTAGTGTTAGTGGTTCTGTTAGTGTTAGTGGTTCTGTTAGTGTTAGTGGTTCTGTTAGTGTGGTTCTGTTAGTGTTAGTGGTTCTGTTACTGTTAGTGTGGTTCTGTTAGTGTTAATGGTTCTGTTAGTGTTAGTGGTTCTGTTAGTGTGGTTCTGTTAGTGTTAGTGTGGTTCTGACCCAGCAGACAACTCGTCCGTTCACACACGGCAGCCGAGCATCATCGTCACTGATCTCCTCCTTCACCACCCTGGAACACAGCAGAGACAGAGACATCCGTAGAGACATCAGAGGAGACAGAGATGTCAGCAGAGACAGAGACATCCGTAGAGACAGAGACATCAGCAGAGATGTCAAAGACATCAGAGACGTCAGCAGAGACGTCAGAGACGTCAGAGACATCAGAGACGTCAGCAGAGACATCAGCAGAGACATTAGAGACGTCAGCAGAGACAGAGACATCAGCAGAGACGTCAGAGACATCAGAGACGTCAGCAGAGACATCAGCAGGGACGTCAGCAGAGACATCAGAGACATCAGCAGAGACGTCAGCAGGAAGTCAGCAGAGACATCAGCAGGGACGTCAGCAGAGACATCAGAGATGTCAGCAGAGACAGAGACATCAGCAGAGATGTCAAAGACATCAGAGACGTCAGCAGAGACATCAGAGACATCAGCAGAGACGTCAGAGACAGTAGAGGCATCAGCAGAAACAGAGACATCAGACACGTCAGAGACATCAGCAGAGACGTCAGCAGAGACATCAGAGACGTCAGCAGAGACATCAGCAGAGACATCAGACACGTCTGACAGATTGAAAGACGTCAGGTCTTTCAGTCCTGCTCTTCATCAGATGACTTCTGAGTAAATCCAGATGATCCAGATGTCTGGGTCCCTGCAGGGACCACCAGAGTCCACCAGGGACCACCAGGGACCACCAGGGGGCCACCAGAGACCACCAGGGGGCCACCAGGGACCACCAGGGGGCCACCAGAGACCACCAGGGGGCCACCAGAGACCACCAGGGGACCACCAGAGTCCACCAGGGACTACCAGGGACCACCAGAGACCACTAGAGACCACCAGGGACCACCAGGGACCACCAGGGACCACCAGAGACCACTAGAGACCACCAGGGACCACCAGAGTCCACCAGGGACCACCAGGGGGCCACCAGAGACCACCAGGGACCACCAGAGTCCACCAGGGACCACCAGGGACCACCAGGGACCACCAGGGACCACCAGGGGGGCACCAAAGACCACCAGAGACCACCAGAGACCACCAGGGGGCCACCAGGGACCACCAGGGACCACCAGGGGGGCACCAGGGACCACCAGGGGGGCACCAGGGACCACCAGGGACCACCAGAGACCACCATAGACCACCAGGGACCACCAAGGGGCCACCAGGGACCACCAGAGTCCACCAGGGACAACCAGGGACCACCAGGGACCACCAGGGGGCCACCAGGGACCACCAGGGGGCCACCAGAGACCACCAGGGACCACCAGAGTCCACCAGGGACCAAAAGGGACAACCAGAGACCACCAGGGACTACCAGGGGACCACCAGGGACCACCAGAGACCACCAGGGGACCACCAGAGACCACTAGAGACCACCAGGGGGCCACCAGGGGACCACCAGGGGGGCACCAGGGACCACCAGGGGGGCACCAGGGACCACCAGGGACCACCAGAGACCACCATAGACCACCAGGGACCACCAAGGGGCCACCAGGGACCACCAGAGTCCACCAGGGACAACCAGGGACCACCAGGGACCACCAGGGTCCACCAGGGACCACCAGGGGACCACCAGGGACCACCAGGGACCACCAGAGTCCACCAGGGACCACCAGGGGACCACCAGGGACCACTAGAGACCACCAGGGACCACCAGGGACCACCAGAGGGCCACCAGGGACCACCAGGGGGCCACCAGGGACCACCAGAGTCCACCAGGGACCAAAAGGGACAACCAGAGACCACCAGAGACCACCAGTCTTCATTCAGGTTCGTGGATTAACTCAGACCTGAACCAGGATCAGACTGGTGGATCACTGCAGACCAGTCCACTCGTGTTTCTGGGCTCAGAACCCAGAACCAGGCTGCAGGACTGACCCTGGTCCTGGTCCTGGTGTTACAGAGGAAGAACCGTCTCCATGACGACGCAGTGAGTCAGGTGGATTTTATGACATCGGCCTGTTACATAACTGACGGAGCTGTGATGTCACCATCCCGTCAGCGTCAGGATCATTGATCAGTGATGATCACGTGACACGCCCAGATCCATGCATCTGGTCTCCAGCAGGACCAGGACAACCTCACTGGTCACGTGACTCACCCCACGTCCTCGTCCACGGACTTGAAGAAGAACCGGACGTTGGTCCGGTTCAGCACCTGTTTGAAGTCCGCCAAGGTGACGCGCTGCGCGGGCACGCCGATGCGGACCAGGTAGGGGGTCTCCTGGTCCTCCAGGTGGTAGATCACCCGCGTCTCCTGCGCCATGCGCGCGCCTACGGGGCCGTGCCCGGAGGACACGCACGCTCGCGGTCTGTGGAGGGAGTGGGGGGGGCTGTCAGTCACAGCGACCACGTGACCGCCCTCCCGCGCCGCGCCCTCCTTTCTCGTCGTCCCGGATTCTTCGTGGGTTCCGGCCGGTTCTGGTCCCGGTGTGAGGGAGTCCAGCTGCTGCGGAGCCGCGATGCTGCGTCTGCTCCAGACGACGTCAGCACGCAGCGATGAGGCAGCCCACTTCCGGCCACGTCCTTCACAATAAGAGTCGAACGAAATGACTTCACCTGGTTACCTGCTCGTGAACACAAACATCTAATCAGCCAATCACATTCATCCGCGTAGACGTGGTCCAGATGGTCAGAACCTGGAGGAACCAACGTGAGAGCCTGGATCCATCCTGGTCCATCAACGGTTCCGGCCGCTGGTGGTCTGATGGTCTGGAGATGTTCCCAGTACCAGCTGGTCCTGGTGGTTGTACTGGTTTAACCAGTACCAGCTGGTACTGGTTTAACCAGCACCAGCTGGTACTGGTGGTTGTACTGGTTAGGGTTAGGATCTACCTGACCATCTCCATCCCTTCAGGACCACAGTGGACCATCTTCTGATGGATCCTTCCAGCAGGATGATGCACCAGGATCATCTCAGACTGGTTTCTGGTGATGCTGTCATGACAACATGGACCAGAACCTCTGAGGAACGTTTCCAACACCTGGTTGGACCTACGACACCAAGAATGAAGGCGGTTCTGGAGCAGAAAGGAGGTCCAACCTGCTTCTGGAGAGGAGGAGCTGATGAAGATGCGTTTCTAATGGGTTTTGTGTTTTTGTAAATCAGTTGTTATAAATAAAGTTTAACAAAGGTGAAAAAAACCAAAAACATTTTTCTAAAAGGAAAATTTCAGAGTTAAAACCCAGTTGATAAATAAAAGTTCAGGTTCAGGTTTCTGCTGCTTTTGTTTTCAGAGTTTTATACATTTTTAAGAGTCGAGGTTCAAGGTAAAGACACTTTAAAACATTTGTATTTAATAAAAAAATCAGATACAAAGACGCTAAAACTTTACTTTTAAAACTCACTTTTAATCAGAAAGACATAAAGGCTCCAAAGAAACTTGGTTTTCTACAGAAGAAAAAAGATTAAAAGCAAAAAAATAAAATCAAACATTGAAAGAATAAATAATCACACGACGGCTTCTTTGAATGAGCTCGTCTGAATTTAGCGCTTTTATTGTGAAGGGTCATGAATTTCCCAGCTTGAAAGATCAAAAACCAGCTGACATCAAAGGAACTTTAAACGCATCCGATTTTACATTTCTCCTTTGACCAGAGAGCGGAAGCTGGAAATTCAGACGGTTCCTTCAAAATAAAGTTACTAATCTGAACCTGTTTTAAATTCATCAATAAAAGAAAAAGTGTTTATTCAAAAATAAATAAATCAAGAGTTTGACATAATTTTTTTTTTTTTTACCATTTTCATTTTTGATGAACTCATTTGAGGAAAACAAAAATAAAACACGTGAATAAAAACATTCATGAACATTTCCTCCAGAGTTCAAGTCAGGAAATAAATATTGAAAATAGCTTTTACTCATTTGTTCTTTTCTTCTGCTTTTATTTCTGTTCATTTATTAGTTTTGTGTAAAATCAGAAAGGAACAAAAGCAGAAATCTGAGGTTTGAGGTGTTTTAATATATTTTCTCAATTGAGTCTGGGAGGCGTTCGTGGACGGCTGGGAACTCCAAGCTCCGCCCAGTCAGGTGACCAATGACGGAGCTCAGTGTTCCCGCCCAGTTAGGTGACCAATGACGGAGCTCAGTGTTCCCGCCCAGTCAGCTGACCAATGACGGAGCTCAGTGTTCCCGCCCAGTCAGCTGACCGACGGCGGAGCTCAGTGTTCCCGCCCAGTCAGGTGACCAATGACGGAGCTCAGTGTTCCCGCCCAGTCAGGTGACCAATGACGGAGCTCAGTGTTCCCGCCCAGTCAGCTGACCGACGACGGCCTAAGCTCCTCCCAGTTTTTCTTGTTTTCCTGGTTTGTCCATTAAAACCCGGCTGCTTCCTGCTGGTGAGCGGAGCCTCAAGGCCACCCTGGTGAAGGCTGCTGGTTTCTCTACTGGACCAGTGAAGTCCAGCTGGACCTCAGGACTGGTTCCTGGTTCCGACCTGAATGTCACACCTGAGTCCAGGTTTGCAGGTGTGTCAGGACCAGATGGAGGTAAGGCTCAGGGTTCAGTTAAACCTGGTTTAGTTCAGATAAATCTGGTTTATTTCAGGTAAATAAACCTGGTTTAGCTAAACCTAGATTAGTTTAGTTAAACCTGGTTTAGTCCAGTTAAACTTAGCTGCCGCGGCGTCACGCCGAGACGTTGACGTCCCTCAGGGCGATGGCAGCGGCAGTCCCGGCGGCAGCCGTCGCAGTGGCGCCGGCCGTCTGTGGCGGGGGGCTGGAGGGGGAGGGGGAGGGGGGCGGGACCGGCAGGGCGGAGCTGATCTGCTGGAACAGGATCTGCTGCAGCGTCCGGCGGAGGTTGGGGTGCAGGCGGCGCTGCGTCTGGTAGAAGATCTCCACGGCAACGCACTTCATCACCCCTGCAGCCAGGTCCTCGTACAGCGGCACCGTGTACATCCTGGAGGTCTGAGGACGAGGGACGGCGCCAGGTACCGGCAGAGAGGCGGGAACATGTTCAGCAGGCAGCTATACATATATACATACATATATATATATATATACTATATATATATATATATGTATATATATATATATAGGTATATATGAGATATATATATATATATGATATATGATATAGTATATATGATAGAGATCTAGAGAGATATATCTATAGAGATAGAGAGAGAGACATCTCGAGTACATAGAGAGAGAGACTAGACATATAGATATATAGATATATATATATATAGAGATCCTACATATAATAGACAGACATAGATCTAGATAGATAGATAGAGATAGATATAGACAGAATATAGAGATATGAGACTATCTATGATGACAGATCTAGAGAGAGATATCTATATATATATACATATATGACAGATATATATAGATATAGATATATATATATATACATACATATACATACATATATATATATATACATATACATATATATATATATATATATATATATATATATAGATATACATATATATATATATAATATATATATATATATATATATATATATATATATATATATATATATATATATATATATATATATATATATAATATATATATATATATATATATATATATATATATATATATATATATATATATATATATATATATATATATATATATATATACACACATACATATATATACTGCAGCCTGTAGTGGTCGGTAGAGGAACTGCAGTTTGCTCTACACCTGCTCTTGTGTATTCTTGTGTGTTGGTTCTTACATGTTTATGCAGGAAGGTTCTGACCCGGGGCAGGTCTGGGTAGAACGTGTTCCTCACCACCATCTGCAACCAGCGGATCTGGACTTCAGCGTTCAGTCCATCGAACAGGGACGAGTAGCAGCCTGACAGACCTGCCATCACATCTGAGACAAAGATGAGTTCATCAATGACTTCTGATCAATCCAGCATCAATAGTACTAGTTCTCTGGTGATATTTTAGCAGTATTTTGCTAAAACGTTTTTTTTAGTATTTTTATAATAATATATTAGCTGTATTTCACAGTATTTTACTAATGTTTTACAATATTTGCTTCATGTTTTAGCAGTATATTTAACAGTATATTTAACAGTATATTTAGCAGTATATTTAACAGTATATTTAGCAGTATATTAGCAGTATTTAGCAGTATATTTAACAGTATATTTAGCATATATTTAACAGTATTTAGTATATCAGTATATTAGCAGTATATTTAACAGTATTTTAACAGTATATTTAACAGTATATTTAGCAGTATATTTAGCAGTATATTATATTTAACAGTATATTTAGCAGTATATTTAGCAGTATTTAACAGTATATTAGCAGTATATTTAGCAGTATATTAGCAGTATATTAGTATATTTAACATTAGTTTAGCAGTATATTTAGCAGTATATTAACAGTATATTTAGCAGTATATTTAACAGTATATTTAGCAGTATATTTAGCAGTATATTTAGCAGTATATTTAACAGTATATTTAACAGTATTTAGCAGTATATTTAGCAGTATATTAAACAGTATATTTAACAGTATATTTAGCAGTATATTTAACAGTATATTTAGCAGTATTTTATCAGTATATTTAAGTATATTTAGCAGTATATTTAGCAGTATATTTAAACAGTATATTTAAGTATATTTAGCATATTTAACAGTATATTTTTAGCAGTATATTTAACAGTATAGTATATTTAACAGTATTTAGCAGTATATTTAGCAGTATATTAGCAGTATATTTAACAGTATATTTAGCAGTATATTTATAGTTTAATTAGCAGTATATTTTAAGCAGCAGTATATTTAACAGTATTTTAGCAGTATACAGTATATTTAGCAGTATATTTAGCAGTATATTTAACAGTATAGCAGTATATTTAGTAGCAGTATTTAACAGTATTTTAGCAGTATATTTAGCAGTATATTTAGCAGTATATTTAAGCAGTATATTTTAGCAGTATATTAGCAGTATATTTAACAGTATATATTTAGCAGTATATTTAACAGTATAACAGTATATTTAACATATTTATCAGTATATTAGCAGTATATTAAACAGTATATTTAGTATATTTACAGTATATTTAGCAGTATATTTAGCAGTATATTTAACAGTATATTTTAGCAGTATATTTAGCAGTATAAACAGTATATTTAACAGTATATTTAGCATATATTAGCAGTATATTTAGTATTATTTAGCATATTTAACAGTATATTTAGCAGTATTTAACAGTATATTTAGTATATTTAACAGTATTTAGCAGTATTAGCAGTATATTTAGCATATATTTAGCAGTATATTTAACAGTATATTTAACAGTATATTTAGCAGTATATTTAACAGTATATTTAGCAGTATATTTAGCAGTATATTAAACAGTATATTTAACAGTATATTTAACAGTATATTTAGCAGTATATTTAGCAGTATATTTAGCAGTATATTTAACAGTATATTTAAGTATATTTACAGTATATATTAACAGTATTTAGCAGTATATTTAGCAGTATATTAGCAGTATATTAAACAGTATATTTAGCAGTATATTTAACAGTATATTTAGCAGTATATTAACAGTATTTAGCAGTATATTTAGCAGTATATTTAACAGTATCAGTATATTTAGCAGTATATTTAAGTATATTAGCAGTATATTTACACAGTATATTTAACAGTATATTTAGCAGTATATTTAGCAGTATATTTAACAGTATATTTAGCAGTATATTTAGCAGTATATTTAACAGTATATTTAGCAGTATATTTAGCAGTATATTAACAGTATATTTAGCAGTATATTTAGCAGTATATTAAACAGTATATTTAGCAGTATATTTAGCAGTATATTTAACAGTATATTTAGCAGTATATTTAACAGTATTTAGCAGTATATTTAGCAGTATATTTAGCAGTATATTAAACAGTATATTTAGCAGTATATTTAACAGTATATTATATATTTAGCAGTATATTTAACAGTATATTTAGCAGTATATTTAGCAGTATATTTAACAGTATATTTAGCAGTATATTTAGCAGTATATTTAGCAGTATATATAAACAGTATATTTAGTATATTTAGCAGTATATTTACAGTATATTTACAGTATATTTAGCAGTATTTAACAGTTATATTTAGCAGTATATTAAACAGTATATTTAACAGTATATTTAGCATATACAGTATATTTAGTAGCAGTATATTTAACAGTATATTTAACAGTATATTTAGCAGTATATTTTAGCAGTATATTTTAACAGTATATTTAGCAGTATATTTAGCAGCAGTATATTAACAGTTATATTTAGCAGTAGCAGTATATTAACAGTATTTAACAGTATATTTAGCAGTATATTTAGCAGTATATTAACAGTATTTTAACAGTATTTAACAGTATTTAGCAGTATATTAGCAGTATATTAGCAGTATATTTAAACAGTATATTTAGCAGTATATTTAACAGTATATTTAGCAGTATATTTAACAGTATATTTAGCAGTATATTTAGCAGTATATTTAGCAGTATATTTAACAGCAGTATATTTAGCAGTATATTTAACAGTATATTTAACAGTATATTTAGCAGTATATTTAGCAGTATATTTAACAGTATATTTAGCAGTATATTTAGCAGTATATTTAGCAGTATATTAAACAGTATATTTAGCAGTATATTTAACAGTATATTTAGCAGTATATTTAACAGTATATTTAACAGTATATTTTGCAGTATATTACAGTATATTTAAGTATATTTAGCAGTATTATTTAACAGTATATTTAACAGTATTTTAGCAGTATATTTAGCAGTATATTTAACAGTATATTTAGCAGTATATTTAACAGTATATTTAGCAGTATATTTAGCAGTATATTTAGCAGTATATTAAACAGTATATTTAGCAGTATATTTAACAGTATATTTAGCAGTATATTTAACAGTATATTAGCAGTATATTTAGCAGTATATTTAACAGTATATTTAACAGTATATTTAACAGTATATTAGCAGTATATTAGCAGTATATTTAGCAGTATATTTAACAGTATATTAGCAGTATATTTAACAGTATATTTAGCAGTATATTAACAGTATATTTAGCAGTATATTTAACAGTATATTTAACAGTATATTTAGCAGTATATTTAACAGTATATTTAACAGTATATTTAGCAGTATATTTAACAGTATTTTAACAGTATATTAGCAGTATATTTAACAGTATATTTAACTGTATTTAGCAGTATATTTAGCAGTATATTTAACAGTATATTTAACAGTATATTTAGCAGTATATTTAGCAGTATATTTAACAGTATATTTAGCAGTATATTTAACAGTATATTTAGCAGTATATTTAGCAGTATATTTAACAGTATATTTAGCAGTATATTTAACAGTATATTTAGCAGTATATTTAACAGTATATTTAACAGTATATTTAACAGTATATTTAGCAGTATATTTAGCAGTATATTTCAGTAGCGTCAGCAGCAGGGGTACCAGGCGGCAGCGGCGAGCGGTCCAGCATGCGGTCCAGAAACAGAACCACCTGGAAGGTGTTCCAGGCCGACAGGTCGAAGGTGGCGAGCTTCTGTGGGTCCGGGGGCTCGGTGCTCCTCCACAGCTCGCACAGATCCTGGACCGGCCCGATCAGAGCGCCTCCCGCCGACAGGTCCGGCTCAAACGGAGGCGGCCCGCAGCCACTGAGCCAGCGCTCAAACTCCAGACCTAAGGACGCAGGAAGTGATGTCATTAGGGGGAGGAGCCACTGGGGTTGATGTCTGGGGTCTCACCTTCTCTCTGAGCGACGGCAGCATCCTGCAGCTCCGGGAAGTAACGCAGGAAGTAGTCGATGAGGTCCTGAGCGATGACACTCCTGAACTTGAACTCAGAGATGTAGTCCTGTAAACACGCAGCAGACCACGCCCATCAGGCACGGCGGCGGACGCGTGATGATGTGGGAACTCAACTATTCTAGAGACAAATGTGACCATCGTCTAGATGTGATTTGTACCCGGAGGAAGCGGTCAAACCGCTTGACTTCACCGCAGAGCTCAGACAGGTACGCCACGAAGCAGAAGCCTTTCTCATAGGTGAACAGGTTCATCAGAGTGCTGGGATTCACACCTGGAAGAGGGAGGAGGAAACACCTTCTGTGATGTCAGGAGGAGGAGCTCCAGTGGACCTGACTCCACCCATCCTCCTACACAAGGGCAGGTGGGCGGAGTCAGCAGGTCTGGAGGTTGGCTAGAACACACCCACGTTAGCTCAGTTACTCCAAGCTAGCTATTTAACGTTAGCTTAGCTCATGCTAAGCTAATATACTAGCTCATGTTAGTTTACATTCATTTTGATCAAACTGAAAATCCTTCATTAATCATCGCTCAGTTTCCGTCCGTCCATTCTTGTCTCAGATGGTGTGACATCAGCAAGGTGAAGCTCTGTGGGGGTGTGGTTACCTGGCTCAAACTTGACCTGAAGTTTGCTCACGGGGTTGTTGTCTCCAAGAAGACGCAGCTGTCTGTGGAGGGCGTCCAATCGCACGACTGTTTCCAGGCAGGTGAATGGCTCACCTGAAGATGAGTCACATGTTACGGATGTTACTGGACCGGATCAAACATCACATTAGTCTGGTTTAAGTCTGGTTTAAGTCAGGTTTATGTGACGGATCCTAGTTTGTTCACGTGAACAGAAACCAGAAGTGGTTCTGGACTTGGACCATCCTTCCAGCGGTTCAGTTAAATGTCCAGTAAAGACCAGTAAAGTAACTGGACTACAAACATGAATGATGACCAAAACCGTCCAGCGTTACTAACCGACCAGAACTCAGGTCTAAAGAAGAAACAGTCCGAGTCCAGAACCCTGAGGACCACCAGGACAAGCTCTGGTGCAGACCGAAACATATCAGTCCAAGAGGTACCAGTAGAACTTATAATTATTAATATTTCTCAGTACTGGTACCCAGTATCGATCAGTACTGCTCAGTATTGATTAGTATTGATTAGCATTGATCAGTATCAGCCAGAACTGGTCAGTATGGATCAGTGCGGGTCGGTGTGGGTCAGTATGGACCAGTGCGGGTCGGTGTTGGTCAGTATGGACCAGTGCGGGTCGGTGTTGGTCAGTATGGACCAGTGCGGGTCGGTGTGGTCGTATGTGCGGGTCGGGTGTCAGTATGGACCAGCGGGTGGTGTTGGTCGGTATGGACCAGTGCGGGTCGGTGTTGGTCGGTATGGACCAGCGCGGGTCGGTGTTGGTCGGTGTGGGTCAGTATGGACCAGTGCGGGTCTGTGTTGGTTAGTATGGACCAGTGCGGGTCGGTGTGGGTCAGTATGGACCAGCGCGGGTCGGTGTTGGTCGGTGTGGGTCAGTATGGACCAGTGCGGGTCGGTGTTGGTCAGTATGGACCAGTGCGAGTCGGTGTTACTCAATATGGGTCAGTGCTGGTCGGTGTGGGTCAGTATGGACCAGCGCGGGTCGGTGTGGGTCAGTATGGACCAGCACGGGTCGGTGTTGGTCGGTGTGGGTCAGTATGGACCAGTGCGGGTCGGTGTTGGTCAGTATGGACCAGCGCGGGTCGGTGTTGGTCGGTGTTGGTCAGTATGGACCAGCGCGGGTCGGTGTGGGTCAGTATGGACCAGTGCGGGTCGGTGTTGGTCAGTATGGACCAGTGCGGGTCGGTGTGGGTCAGTATGGACCAGTGCGGGTCGGTGTTGGTCAGTATGGACCAGTGTTGGTCGGTGTGAGTCAGTGTGGGTCAGTATGAACCAGTGCAGGTCGGTGTGGATCAGTATGGACCAGTGCGGGTCGGTGTGGGTCGGTGTTAGTCAGTATGGACCAGTGTGGGTCGGTGTGGGTCAGTATGGACCAGTGCGGGTCGGTGTGGGTCAGTATGGACCAGTGCGGGTCGGTGTGGGTCAGTATGGACCAGTGCGGGTCGGTGTGGGTCAGTATGGACCAGTGCGGGTCGGTGTTGGTCAGTATGGACCAGTGCGGGTCGGTGTGGGTCAGTATGGACCAGTGCGGTCGTGTGGGTCAGTATGGACCAGTGCGGGTCGGTGTGGGTGGTCAGTATGGACCAGTGCGGGTCGGTGTGGGTCAGTATGGACCAGTGCGGGTCGGTGTGGGTCAGTATGGACCAGTGGTCGGGTCGGGTGTTGGGTCAGTATGACCAGTGTGGGTCGGTGTGGGTCAGTATGGACCAGTGCGGGTCGGTGTGGGTCAGTATGGACCAGTGCGGGTCGGTGTTGGTCAGTATGGACCAGTGCGGGTGTGGGTCGTATGGACCAGTGTGGGGTCAGGACCATGTGGGTCGGTGTTGGTCAGTATGGACCAGTGTGTGGGTCGGTGTGGGTCAGTATGGACCAGTGCGGGTCGGTGTTGGTCAGTATGGACCAGTGCGGGTCGGTGTGGGTTGGTGTGGGTCAGTATGGAAGTATGGACCAGTGTGGTCGGTGTTGGTCAGTCGGTGTGGGGTCGGTGTGGTCGGTGTTGGTCAGTATGGACCAGTGGGGGTCGGTTGGTCGGTGTGGGCAGTGCGGGTCGGTGGGTCAGTAATGGACCAGTGCGGGTCGGTGTTGGTCAGTATGGACCGTGCGGTCGGTGTGTGTGGTCAGTATGGACC
Organism: Hirundichthys speculiger; assembly: GCA_018398805.1. Lineage (NCBI taxonomy): Eukaryota > Metazoa > Chordata > Actinopteri > Beloniformes > Exocoetidae > Hirundichthys > Hirundichthys speculiger. The sequence goes on from JAGFBZ010000659.1 coordinate 109,973, forward strand.
AGTGCGGGTCGGTGTTGGTCGGTGTGGGTCAGTGCGGGTCGGTGTTGGTCAGTATGGACCAGTGCGGGTCGGTGTTGGTCAGTATGGAACCAGTGCGGGTCGGTGTTTGGTCGGTATGGACCAGTGCGGGTCGGTGTTTGGTCGGTGGGTCCCAGTGCGGGTCGGTGTTGGTCAGTATGGACCAGTGTGGTCGGTGTGGGTCAGTATGGACCAGTGCGGTCGGTGTGGTCAGTATGGACCAGTGCGGGTCGGTGTGGTCGGGACCAGCGGGTCGGTGTTTGGTCGTGGGTCGGGGGTGGGGTCGGTGGGTCAGTATGGACCAGTGCGGGTCGGTGTGGGTCAGTATGGACCAGCGGGTGGTGGGTCAGTAGGGACCAGTGCGGGTCGGTGTGTGGTCAGTATGACCAGTGCGGGTCGGTGTGGTCAGTATGGACCAGTGCGGGTCGGTGTTGGTCGTATGGACCAGTGCGGGTCGGTGTGGGTCAGTATGGACCAGTGCGGTCGGTGTTGGTCAGTATGGACCAGTGCGGTGTTGTGGGTCGTGGACCAGTGGTCGTGTTGTCAGTATGGACCAGTGCGGGTCGGTGTGTCGGTGTGGGTCAGTATGGACCAGTGCGGGTCGGTGTGGGTCAGTATGGACCAGTGCGGGTCGGTGTGGGTCAGTATGGACCAGTGCGGGTCGGTGTTGGTCAGTATGGACCAGTGCGGGTCGGTGTGGGTCAGTATGGACCAGTGCGGGTCGGTGTTGGTCGGTGTGGGTCAGTATGGACCAGTGCGGGGTCGGTGTGGACCAGGGTCGGTGGTTGTCGGTGTGTGGGTCAGTATGGACCAGTGCGGGTCGGTGTTGGTCAGTATGGACCAGCGCGGGTCGGTGTTGGTCGGTGTGGGTCAGTATGGACCAGTGCGGGTCGGTGTTGGTCGGTGTTGGTCAGTATGGACCAGTGCGGGTCGGTGTGGGTCAGTATGGACCAGTGCGGGTCGGTGTTGGTCAGTATGGACCAGTGCGGGTCGGTGTGGGTCAGTATGGACCAGTGCGGGTCGGTGTTGGTCAGTATGGACCAGTGTTGGTCGGTGTGAGTCGGTGTAGGTCAGTATGGACCAGTGCAGGTCGGTGTGGGTCAGTATGGACCAGTGCGGGTCGGTGTGGTCAGTGTGGACAGTATGGACCAGTGTGGGTCGGTGTGGGTCAGTATGGACCAGTGCGGGTCGGTGTTTGGTCAGTATGGACCAGTGGGTCGGGTCGGGTGTGGGTCAGTATGGACCAGTGCGGGTTGGTGTGGGTCAGTATGGACCAGTGCGGGTCGGTGTGGGTCAGGTGCGGGTGGTCGTTGTGGGTCAGTATGGACCAGTGCGGTCGGTGTTGGTCGTGTGGGTCAGTAATGGACCAGTGCGGGTCGGTGGTCGGGTCAGTATGGACCAGTGCGGGTCGGTGTTGGGTCAGTATGGACCAGTGCGGGTCGGTGTGTGGTCAGGGACCAGTGGTCAGTGTGGGTCGGTGTGGGTCAGTATGGACCAGTGCGGGTCGTGTGGGTCAGTATGGACCAGTGCGGGTCGGTGTTGGTCGGTGTGGGTCAGTGCGGGTCGGTGTTGGTCGTATGGACCAGTGCGGGTCGGTGTTGTCAGTCAGTATGGACCAGTGCGGGTCGGTGTTGGTCGGTGGACCAGTGGGTCAGTATGGACCAGTGTGGGGTCGGGTGGTGTGGTCAGTATGGACCAGTGTGGGTCGGTGTGGGTCAGTATGGACCAGTGCGGGTCGGTGTTGGTCAGTATGGACCAGTGCGGGTCGGTGTGGGGTCAGGGTCGGTGTTGGGACCAGTGCGGTCGGTGTGGGTCAGTGGGGTCGGTGTTAGGTCAGTTATGGACCAGTGTGGGGTCGGTGTTGGGTCAGTATGGACCAGGCGGTCGGTGGTTGGTCAGTATGGACCAGTGCGGTCGGTGTTGGTCGGTGTCGTGCGGGTCGGTGTTAGTCAGTATGGACCAGTGCGGTGTGGTCGTGTGGGTCAGTATGGACCAGTGCGGGTCGGTGTTGGTCAGTATGGACCAGTGCGGTCGGTGGGTGGGTCAGTATGGACCAGTGCGGGTCGGTGTTGGTCAGTATGGACCAGTGCGGGTCGGTGTGGGTCAGTATGGACCAGTGCGGGTCGGTGTGGGTCAGTATGGCCAGTGCGGTCGGTGGTGGTCAGGCCAGTGCGGTCGGTGTGGGTCAGTATGGACCAGTGCGGGTCGGTGTGGGTCAGTATGGACCAGTGCAGTGCGGGTCGGTGTTGGTCAGTATGGACCAGTGCGGGTCGGTGTGGTCAGTATGGACCAGTGCGGGTCGGTTGTGGTGTCGGTGTGGGTCAGTATGGACCAGTGCGGGTCGGTGTGGGTCAGTATGGACCAGTGCGGGTCGGTGTGGGTCAGTATGGACCAGTGCGGGTCGGTGTGTCGGTGTGGGTCAGTATGGACCAGTGCGGGTCGGTGTGGGTCAGTATGGACCAGTGCGGGTCGGTGTTGGTCGGTGTGGGTCAGTATGGACCAGTGCGGGTCGGTGTGGACCAGCACGGGTCGGTGTTGGTCGGTGTGGGTCAGTATGGACCAGTGCGGGTCGGTGTTGGTCAGTATGGACCAGCGCGGGTCGGTGTTGGTCGGTGTGGGTCAGTATGGACCAGCGCGGGTCGGTGTTGGTCGGTGTTGGTCAGTATGGACCAGCGCGGGTCGGTGTGGGTCAGTATGGACCAGTGCGGGTCGGTGTTGGTCAGTATGGACCAGTGCGGGTCGGTGTGGGTCAGTATGGACCAGTGCGGGTCGGTGTTGGTCAGTATGGACCAGTGTTGGTCGGTGTGAGTCGGTGTAGGTCAGTATGAACCAGTGCAGGTTGGTGTGGATCAGTATGGACCAGTGCGGGTCGGTGTGGGTCGGTGTTAGTCAGTATGGACCAGTGTGGGTCGGTGTGGGTCAGTATGGACCAGTGCGGGTCGGTGTGGGTCAGTATGGACCAGTGCGGGTCGGTGTGGGTCAGTATGGACCAGTGCGGGTCGGTGTTGGTCAGTATGGACCAGTGCGGGTCGGTGTGGGTCAGTATGGACCAGTGCGGGTCGGTGTGGGTCAGTATGGACCAGTGCGGGTCGGTGTGGGTCAGTATGGACCAGTGCGGGTCGGTGTGGGTCAGTATGGACCAGTGCGGGTCGGTGTTGGTGTGGGTCGGTGTGGGTCAGTATGGACCAGTGCGGGTCGGTGTGGGTCAGTATGGACCAGTGCGGGTCGGTGTGGGTCAGTATGGACCAGTGCGGGTCGGTGTTGGTCAGTATGGACCAGTGTGGGTCGGTGTGGGTCAGTATGGACCAGTGCGGGTCGGTGTGGGTCAGTATGGACCAGTGCGGGTCGGTGTTGGTCGGTGTGGGTCAGTGCGGGTCGGTGTTGGTCAGTATTGACCAGTGCGGGTCGGTGTTAGTCAGTATGGACCAGTGCGGGTCGGTGTTGGTCAGTATGGACCAGTGCGGGTCGGTGTTGGTCGGTGTGGGTCAGTGCGGGTCGGTGTTGGTCAGTATGGACCAGTGGGGTCGGTGTGGGTCAGTATGGACCAGTGCGGGTCGGTGTTGGTCAGTATGGACCAGTGCGGGTCGGTGTTGGTCAGTATGGACCAGTGCGGGTCGGTGTTGGTCAGTATGGACCAGTGGGTCAGTGGACCAGGGTCGGTGTTGGTCAGTATGGACCAGTGCGGGGGTCGGTGTGGTGGGTCAGTATGGGACCAGTGCGGGTCGGTGTTGGTCAGTATGGACCAGTGCGGGTCGGTGTTGGTGGGGTCGTGGACCAGTATGGACCAGTGCGGGTCGGTGTGGGTCAGTATGGACCAGTGTGCGGGTCGGTGTGGGTCAGTATGGACCAGTGCGGGTCGGTGTGGGTCAGTATGGACCAGTGCGGGTCGGTGTGGGTCAGTATGGACCAGTGTGGGTCGGTGTTGGTCAGTATGGACCAGTGGGTCGGGTCGGTGTGGGTCAGTATGGACCAGTGGCGGGTCGGTGTTAGTCAGTATGGACCAGTGCGGGGTCGGTTTGTGGTGTGGTCAGTATGGACCAGTGCGGGGTCGGTGTGGGTCAGTATGGACCAGTGCGGGTCGGTGTGGGTCAGTATGGACCAGTGCGGGTCGTGTGGGTCAGTATGGACCAGTGCGGGTCGGTGTGGTCAGTATGGACCAGTGCGGGTCGGTGTTGGTGTGGGTCAGTAGGACCAGTGCGGGTCGGTGTGGGTCAGTATGGACCAGTGGTGGGTCGGTGTGGGTCAGTATGGACCAGTGCGGGTCGGTGTTGGTCAGTATGGACCAGCGCGGGTCGGTGTGGTCGGTGTGGGTCAGTATGGACCAGTGCGGGGTCGGTGTTGGTCGGTGTGGGTCCAGTATGGACCAGTGCGGGTCGGTGTGGGTCAGTATGGACCAGGCCAGTGCGGGTCGGTGTGTGGTCAGTATGGACCAGTGCGGGTCGGTGTGGGTCAGTATGGGACCAGTGCGGGTCGGTGTTGGTCAGTATGGACCAGTGTGGACCAGTGCGGTGTGGTCGGTGTTGGTCAGTATGGACCAGTGCGGGTTGGTGTTGGTCAGTATGGACCAGTGCGGGTCGGTGGGTCGGTGTGGGTCGGTGTTAGTCAGTATGGACCAGTGCGGGTCGGTTGTGGGTCAGTATGGACCAGTGCGGGTCGGTGTGGGTCAGTATGGACCAGTGTGGGTCGGTGTGGGTCAGTATGGACCAGTGCGGGTCGGTGTTGGTCAGTATGGACCAGTGCGGGTCGGTGTGGGTCAGTATGGACCAGTGCGGGTCGGTGTGGGTCAGTATGGACCAGTGCGGGTCGGTGTGGGTCAGTATGGACCAGTGCTGGTCGGTGTGGGTCAGTATGGACCAGTGCGGGTCGGTGTTGGTCGGTGTTGGTCAGTATGGACCAGTGCGGGTCGGTGTGGGTCAGTATGGACCAGTGCGGGTCGGTGTGGGTCAGTATGGACCAGTGCGGGTCGGTGTTGGTCAGTATGGACCAGTGTGGGTCGGTGTGGGTCAGTATGGACCAGTGCGGGTCGGTGTGGGTCAGTATGGACCACTGCGGGTCGGTGTTGGTCAGTATGGACCAGCGCGGGTCGGTGTGGGTCAGTATGGACCAGTGCGGGTCGGTGTGGGTCAGTATGGACCAGTGTGGGTCGGTGTGGGTCAGTATGGACCAGTGCGGGTCGGTGTGTGTTGGTCAGTATGGACCAGTGCGGGTCGGTGTGTGGTCAGTCAGTATGGACCAGTGCGGGTCGGTGGGTTGGGTGGTCAGGGACCAGTGTGGGTCGGTGGTTTGGTCAGTATGGACCAGTGCGGGTCGGTGTTGGTCAGTTGGTGCGGGTGGGTGGGTCAGTATGGACCAGTGCGGGTCGGTGTTGGTCGGTGTGGGTCAGTGCGGGTCGGTGTTGGTCAGTATGGACCACTGCGGGTCGGTGTTGGTCAGTATGGACCAGTGCGGGTTGGTGTGGGTTGGTGTGGGTCAGTATGGACCAGTGCGGGTCGGTGTTGGTCGGTGTGGGTCAGTGCGGGTCGGTGTTGGTCAGTATGACCAGTGCGGGTCGGTGTTAGTCAGTATGGACCAGTGCGGGTCGGTGTTGGTCGGTATGGACCAGTGCGGGTCGGTGTTGGTCGGTGTGGGTCAGTGCGGGTCGGTGTTAGTCAGTATGGACCAGTGTGGGTCGGTGTGGGTCAGTATGGACCAGTGCGGGTCGGTGTTGGTCAGTATGGACCAGTGCGGGTCGGTGTGGGTTGGTGTGGGTCAGTATGGACCAGTGCGGGTCGGTGTTGGTCGGTGTGGGTCAGTGCGGGTCGGTGTTAGTCAGTATGGACCAGTGTGGGTCGGTGTTGGTCAGTATGAACCAGTGCGGGTCGGTGTTGGTCAGTATGGACCAGTGCGGGTCGGTGTGGGTCAGTATGGACCAGTGCGGGTCGGTGTGGGTCAGTATGGACCAGTGCGGGTCGGTGTGGGTCAGTATGGACCAGTGCGGGTCGGTGTTGGTCAGTATGGACCAGTGCGGGTCGGTGGGGTGGGTCAGTATGGACCAGTGCGGGTCGGTGTTAGTCAGTAGGGACCAGTGCGGGTCGGTGTTTGTCGGTGTGGGTCAGTATGGACCAGTGCGGGTCGGTGTGGGTCAGTATGGACCAGTGCGGGTCGGTGTGGGTCAGTAGGACCAGTGCGGGTCGGTGTTGGTCAGTATGGACAGTGCGGTCGTGTGGGTCAGTATGGACCAGTGCGGGCGGTGTGTGTGTCAGTGTGGAGGCGGTCGGTGTGGTCTCAGTAGGACCAGTGCGGGTCGGTGTGAGTCGGTGTGGGTCAGTATGGACCAGGCGCGGTGTCGGTGTGGGTCAGTATGGACCAGTGCGGGTCGGTGTGGGTCAGTATGGACCAGCGCGGGTCGGTGTGGGTCAGTATGGACCAGTGCGGGTCGGTGTGGGTCAGTATGGATCAGCGCGGGTCGGTGTGGGTCAGTATGGACCAGCGCGGGTCGGTGTGGGTCAGTATGGACCAGTGCGGGTCGGTGTGGGTCAGTATGGACCAGCGCGGGTCGGTGTGGGTCAGTATGGACCAGTGCGGGTCGGTGTGGGTCAGTATGGACCAGTGCGGGTCGGTGTGGGTCAGTATGGACCAGTGCGGGTCGGTGTGGGTCAGTATCGGTACTGTGGGGTTTCAGGGGCAGCAGTCTCACCGCAGGCCTCGGCGGTGACCCTCCTCTGGGCGTAGGTGGCCAGCCCTTCGCTCAGCCACATCTCCTCCCAGGTGGCGTTGGTGACGGCGTTGCCGAACCAGCCGTGAGCGATCTCATGGACGACATCGATGAGCAGGAACTCGCTGCTCTCCAGGATGGAGGCGATGATGAAGGTGAGGCACGGGTTCTCCATGGCGACGATGGGGAAGGAGGGGGGCAGGAAGACGATGTCGCACCTGGGGGAGGAATTAGCCCGTCAGCGGCACCGCCGCCACCCACTATTTAAATAAAGCTTTGAAGGGGTGTCCATGGCTTACCTGCCCCACAGGTACGGTCCAAACAGGTCCTCGGCCACACCTAGCCAGCGTTCAACGCTGCCCCCCAGCTTCTTCACAGCACACGGCAGCAGACAAGGCTCCGCCCACACACGACTCCTGCAGGTGGACGAAGGTTTGAGTGGTCAAAGATATTTTACTGTTTGGAACAGAAAAACATTCAGAAACTATTTTATGTAAATAAATAAGACGTGTTTAAACCATCCATGTGGAGCAGAGGACCGACATGTTTGTACGAGGCCATAGCTCAGGAACGACTGGACTGATCTGGATGATTGACACCTCTGTAGAGCCTTCACAGCCAATAGAATCAACAAGTAGTTCAGTGACATCACTAACAGCATCATTCAATCAGAGAAAAAGAAAAACTTTACGTTAGCTAAGAGGGCTGCTCAGCCTTTTATGTTAGCTAAGAGGGCTGCTCAGCCTTTTACGTTAGCTAAGAGCGCTGCTCAGCCTTTTATGTTAGCTAAGAGGGCTGCTCAGCCTTTTACGTTAGCTAAGAGGGCTGCTCAGCCTTTTATGTTAGCTAAGAGGGCTGCTCAGCCTTTTACGTTAGCTAAGAGCGCTGCTCAGCCTTTTACGTTAGCTAAGAGCGCTGCTCAGCCTTTTACGTTAGCTAAGAGCGCTGCTCAGCCTTTTACGTTAGCTAAGAGCGCTGCTCAGCCTTTTACGTTAACTAAGAGCGCTGCTCAGCCTTTTACGTTAGCTAAGAGCGCTGCTCAGCCTTTTACGTTAGCTAAGAGCGCTGCTCAGCCTTTTACGTTAGCTAAGAGTGCTGCTCAGCCTCCATGACTGAGCTTCTCCTGCTAACAGAACCGATCAGGGATCAATAATGATTCTACTCCCTGTTCTTTAAAGTTTTAGACTGCTAACGGGCTAGCACCTGTTGCTATGGTGAGGGGTTTCTGCAGGTTCTGCTACTTCGGTGTGACTGATGGAGTTCTTCAGGGACCGACCCTGGGACCACTTCAGGTCTGTTTAAAAACCAACAGGTTTGTGTGGAATTGATCTTTTTCAGGTTTAAAACTTTCTCCGGTCCATTCGGTGTTCTGCACCTGGACATCGTGATGGAAGCAGGGCCCTCTTTAGCTGTTTTAATTGTGTTTATGAATAAAGATTGGATGATGAATGATTGAATAAATGGACTTTCTTGAGGATTTCTGGAGTGAACAGGTTTTGGTTCCCGTTTGTGAAAGCCACCATCACGCTCGGCAGCGTCCCAGTTGACCAACCTTGGACCGACGTCCATGTGCTGTAGGTCTCCGGCCACCAGTGCCACCAGGTAGGACGGGACAGGGTACTCCATGGAGAACTGGAAGACCCGGTCCGGTTTGGAGTAGGAACTCTGAGAGGCGCTCATCAGGACCGTAACGCCGTCTGGGACCTGAGGAGGAGCAGAGAACGCTGGTGGTCAGGGTCGGGGTTTACCCAGCTCCCTCTGCAGGTCCGATGTCTGGACTCACCCGAACCGTTGCCGTGTAGGTACTCTTGACGGCGGGGGTGTCGAAGCACGGGAAGAAGGATCGGTTACACACCGAGTGTCCCTGCGTGAAGACCAGAGGACGAGACCGACCGCAGGTCAGCTCCGAGTCCAGCCACCAGATCTGAGGACGGACAGGAGGGAGTCTGAAACATCTAAATCCCAGTCTGGACCTGGTCCAAAACCAAGGCTAAATATCAGTCTGAAATTAGAACAGAAAAGGCTAAAACTAGTCTAGATTCAGGTCCAGGCCCAACGGTAAAACCTGCCAGAACCCCAGTCAAACGCAGTCCAAAACATGCTCAAAATCAAGACCAAGTCCAGACCAAAGAGTCTAAAACTAGTCCAAAACCTGGTCTATATCAGTTCAAATCTAGGTCCAGGTGTAAAGTCAGTCCAAAGCCAGGTCTTTAGACCGGGTCAAAAAGCAAAGTCCAAATGGAAATAGACAATCGGCCCATAACTATCCTAAAACCCAGTCCGAACTTGCCTAAACCAGTCCAAGACCACATCTGAATCAGCCAAAAACAAAGTTAAAACCCAGCCCATATTAAACCCAAACCAAATTCTAAACCCAGGTCTAAATCAGTCCAAAACCAAGTCCAAAGCAAAGTCTATATCCACATATAAAACCAGTCCATAACAAGCCTAGAACCAGGTCTAGAACCAGGTCTAGAACCAGGTCTAAAACCAGGTCTAGAACCAGGTCTAAAACCAGGTCTAGAACCAGGTCTAGAACCAGGTCTAAACCAGGTCTAGAACCAGGTCTAGAACCAGGTCTAGAACCAGGTCTAGAACCAGGTCTAAAACCAGGTCTAAAACCAGGTCTAGAACCAGGTCTAGAACCAGGTCTAAAACCAGGTCTAGAACCAGGTCTAAACCAGGTCTAACCAGGTCTAAACCAGGTCTAGAACCAGGTCTAAAACCAGGTCTAGAACCAGGTCTAAAACCAGTCTAGAACCAGGTCTAAACCAGGTCTAAAAAACCAGGTCTAAAACAGGTCTAAACCAGGTCTAAAACCAGGTCTAAAACCAGGTCTAAAACCAGGTCTAGAACCAGGTCTAGAACCAGGTCTAGAACCAGGTCTAAAACCAGGTCTAAAACCAGCTCTAAAACCAGCTCTAAAAACAGGTCTAGAACCAGGTCTAAAACCAGGTCTAGAACCATGTCTAGAACCAGGTCTAAAACCAGGTCTAAAACCAGGTCTAGAACCAGGTCTAGAACCAGGTCTAAAACCAGGTCTAAACCAGGTCTAGAACCAGGTCTAGAACCAGGTCTAAAACCAGGTCTAGAACCAGGTCTAGAACCAGGTCTAAAACCAGGTCTAGAACCAGGTCTAGAACCAGGTCTAAACCAGGTCTAAAACCAGGTCTAGAACCAGGTCTAAAACCAGGTCTAGAACCAGGTCTAAAACCAGGTCTAAAACCAGGTCTAAAACCAGGTCTAGAACCAGGTCTAGAACCAGGTCTAAACCAGGTCTAAAACCAGGTCTAGAACCAGGTCTAGAAACCAGGTCTAAAACCAGGTCTAGAACCAGGTCTAGAACCAGGTCTAAAACCAGGTCTAAAACCAGGTCTAGAAACCAGGTCTAGAACCAGGTCTAAACCAGGTCTAAACCAGGTCTAAACCAGGTCTAAAACCAGGTCTAAACCAGGTCTAGAACCAGGTCTAAACCAGGTCTAGAACCAGGTCTAGAACCAGGTCTAGAACCAGTCTAGTCTAAAACCAGGTCTAAAACCAGGTCTAAAACCAGGTCTAGAACCAGGTCTAAAACCAGGTCTAGAACCAGGTCTAGAACCAGGTCTAGAACCAGGTCTAGAACCAGGTCTAAAACCAGGTCTAAATCTAAACAGGTCAGGTCTAAAACCAGGTCTAGAACCAGAACCAGTCTAGAACCAGGTCTAAACCAGGTCTAGAAACCAGGTCTAGAACCAGGTCTAAAACCAGGTCAAAACCGGTTTAAATCAGACCAAAACAAAGACCAGTTTCAAGTAAAGGTGAGTCCAAAACCCGGTCTAAAGTCTAGTATAAACCAGTCTAAATCAGTCCAAATACGAGTTTAGATTCAGTCCAGAACCAGCCTAAAATCCTGGATCTGGATGAGTCCAGAACCACATCTACAAACAGTCCAGGACCATTCAGAATCAGAACCAAGCATGTCCCAGAGTCTGAAACCAGTCCAGCTACTGTTTCTGGTCTGGAACCAGTGACAGCATCGTACAGACTATGAAATTCTGGTTCTTACCGCCGGGCCTAGAACCAGGTCTAGAACCAGGTCTAAAACCAGGTCTAAAACCAGGTCTAGAACCAGGTATAAAACCAGGTCTAGAACCAGGTATAAAACCAGGTCTAGAACCAGGTCTAGAACCAGGTCTAAAACCAGGTCTAAAACCAGGTCTAGAACCAGGTCTAGAACCAGGTCTAAAACCAGGTCTAGAACCAGGTCTAAAACCAGGTTCTAGAACCAGGTCTAAAACCAGGTCTAAAACCAGGTCTAAAACCAGGTCTAGAACCAGGTCTAAAACCAGGTCTAGAACCAGGTCTAGAACCAGGTCTAGAACCAGGTCTAGAACCAGGTCTAAAACCAGGTCTAGAACCAGGTCTAGAACCAGGTCTAAAACCAGGTCTAGAACCAGGTCTAGAACCAGGTCTAAGACCAGGTCTAGAACCAGGTCTAAAACCAGGTCTAGAACCAGGTCTAGAACCAGGTCTAGAACCAGGTCTAAAACCAGGTCTAGAACCACGTCTAGAACCAGGTCTAGAACCAGGTCTAAAACCAGGTCTAGAACCAGGTCTAGAACCAGGTCTAGAACCAGGTCTAAAACCGGGTTTAAATCAGACCAAAACAAAGACCAGTTTCAAGTAAAGGTGAGTCCAAAACCCGGTCTAAAGTCTAGTATAAACCAGTCTAAATCAGTCCAAATACGAGTTTAGATTCAGTCCAGAACCAGCCTAAAATCCTGGATCTGGATGAGTCCAGAACCACATCTACAAACAGTCCAGGACCATTCAGAATCAGAACCAAGCATGTCCCAGAGTCTGAAACCAGTCCAGCTACTGTTTCTGGTCTGGAACCAGTGACAGCATCGTACAGACTATGAAATTCTGGTTCTTACCGCCGGGCCGTCGGTGGTGGTGTAGCGGACCGTGACCTGGATCAGCCGGCCCGGTCTGGTGGCGGTCGGCAGACTGATGCTGAGCGAGGAGCCGTAGTCTGTGAACGGGTCGACCCGGTACGTGAGGGACACGGACTCCTCCAGACGGTCCCCGGGGACCTTACAGTCTATGGAGTGGATCAGCAGGGAGGGGTGGCAGTCTAGAACCAGGGTGCAGTGCCCAGGCTGGACCGGAACCAGGTCCAGAACCAGCCAGCCGTTCATTTCCTTCATGGCAAAGTTGAGCCGCAGATCCAGGTGGAGGTGTCGCAGCTGGAAGCACCTGAAGTTGGAGGCCGAGGCCACATCCACCAGGGACCGGGGTAGGGAACCGGGCCTCGGACCCACTGAGGGCCGGTTCTGGTCCCTGGCGCACGGGCCCCCAATAACGGAGGGTGATTTCCGACAGCAGCACAGCGAGGTTTGGGTCTGATGAAGCTCCGCCATGACGGTTAGACCCGAACCCTCTGGATCAACAGAACCTGAGGAAGACCTTAGATGTCAGGACTGACCTGGACCAGAACTTCACCAGAACCGAGAAGACCAGCTCAGACCAGCAGTGATCAGTTTTAACCCAGATCCAAATCTGTTGCCTGTCAGAAATACAAATCAAAACAGGACACCATTAAACCTGGATTATTTGATATTAAACCTGGATTATCTAATATTAAACCGGGATTATCTGATATTAAACCTGGATTATCTAATATTAAACCTGGATTATCTGATATTAAACCAGGATTATCTAATATCAAACCAGGATTATCTGATATTAAACCTGGACTATCTAATATTAAACCGGGATTATCTGATATTAAACCAGGATTATCTGATATTAAACCTGGATTATCTGATATTAAACCAGGATTATCTAATATCAAACCAGGATTATCTGATATTAAACCTGGACTATCTAATATTAAAACGGGATTATCTGATATCAAACCGGGATTATCTGATATTAAACCTGGATTATCTAATATTAAACCGGGATTATCTGATATTAAACCTGTATTATCTAATACTAAACCGGGATTATCTAATATTAAACCGGGACTATCTGATATTAAACCAGGATTATCTGATATTACACCAGGATTATCTGATATTAAACCTGGACTATCTAATATTAAACCGGGATTATCTGATATTAAACCGGGATTATCTGATATTAAACCGGGATTATCTGATATTAAACCTGGATTATCTAATATTAAACCGGGATTATCTGATATTAAATCGGGATTATCTGATATTAAACCGGGATTATCTGATATTAAACCAGGATTACTCGGGATAAACATGTTTAAACTAACTACCAAGTAAAAGACAGTTAAACCCGGTTCAAACTAAATTTAAACCATCCACAGCCAATCAGTTCTCTAAATTATTATAATGCTTTAATCAAGACTTAATCCTGGCTTCTATATCCAGAATACACAGATGTCTAACAGTTCTCTAAACTCTGATTGTTCAGATTTAATCCAGACTTAAACCTGGTTTACTACTAACCCTGCTGGTTGGGAGCAGGAATGAGGAGTCCAACAGTCTTGACAATAACGACATTTGTTCAGCATAAAAACACTATTTCCTATTTTTAAGGTCGTTTTATTTCGTTAAAGCGCGGTTTGAGGAACTTTTCGGGCCGGTTCTGGAACTGACCGGTAAACCCGTTAAAACCGGTTAAAAACCGGAGATCAACACACGAAGGACACTGGAAACGTCCAAACCTGCACAGGACGGAGGTCCACTGGTCCAAAAACCCCCAACCAGGACACACGAACCGGACAGGCCGGTCGGAGACGGGACCGAGACAGCCTGAAGACCAGCCGCTCTGAGCGGCAGGGATCCGGTCCAGTTTAGAGGTCAAACCCGGACTAGTTTTACTAGTTTAACTGACCTGGTTACCGCAGCAGGGGGGTCGGCACACAGCTTAATGAATCCCAGCCCCGCAGAGGGCTTTACCGGATCCACGGGACAAACATTTAAGTAAAATCCATTCGGACGACGAGCAGGAGAACCGCACAAACACCGGCTGTTCTGGTGCAGCTCTGCCCGGCTCGCTGCACCGCGGCCCGGTCACAGAGCCCGGCTGCTCCCGGTGGTGAGACGTGAGCCGGAGGTGAAGTCCAGAGGCCGAAGAGGACCGAGAGACGGCGAGAGACACGACAGACACCGGCGGGGGACCCGCGGGACACGGGAGGATCTGTCTCCGGACAAAACAGGAAGTAAGTACAGCGGGGGAGAAACTTTGTACAGGCCGCTGGAGGGCGCTGCGGAGGCGCGGAGAGGAGAGAGGGACACCGGGGAGCTGGAGGCTGGAGCCATGTGACCATTCATTCAGAAATGGACATTTTTTAAAAAATGTATATATATATATATATATATATATATATATATATATATATATATATATATATTTAGGGCTGGACAATGATTAAAATGTTTAATCGCGATTAATCGCATTATTTCCCTGATTAATCACATTGTATACGCAAAATATATATCAAATAATGAATTCAAAAGTAGTGTAAAGGTCACTTTTATTTAAATGTTCTGCTGCCATATGAACTAAAGTGCCATAACATTTGTTGTTCAAACACTTTTAACATCAGCACTTGTCAGTAACACACATTAGTGTAAATTCCATCTTTAAAAAATGTAAAATAAAATAAAGCTTATTACCACTGCCAGGGCATTAATGTCATCCTGTTTTTATGAAAAATAAAAAAAAGTCTACAAACAAATCCAACAAAATGATTGATATATATATATATATATATATATATATATATATATATATATATATATATATATATATATATATATATATATTAGGGCTGGACAATGATTAAAATGTTTAATCGCGATTATCGCATTATTTCCCTGATTAATCACATTGTATACGCAAAATATATATCAAATAATGAATTCAAAAGTAGTGTAAAGGTCACTTTTATTTAAATGTTCTGCTGCCATATGAACTAAAGTGCCATAACATTTGTTGTTCAAACACTTTTAACATCAGCACTTGTCAGTAACACACATTTAGTGTAAATTCCATCTTAAAAAATGTAAAATAAAATAAAGCTTATTGCCACTGCCAGGGCATTAATGTCATCCTGTTTTTATGAAAAATAAAAAAAAGTCTACAAACAAAATCCAACAAAATGATTGTGTCTCAGCACAATCAGAACATTAAAACAGGTAATTTCTGAGGTAACAGCAGAAACTTTTAACGGGGAGTTCAACTTGTCAGTTGTTACAAATAACCTTGTTTCTGTTGAATCCTCCGTCTGGGAGAACTTTAAAATGAAAATGTCCATGTTAAAGTTCAGGAACTTTACCAATCTTTTTATACAACTGTATGAATGTATTTGTTGTTTTAATTGTTGTAACTTGTGTCTGCTGCTGCCATGCCAGGTCCCTCTTGGAAAAGAGATTGAAAAATCTCAATGAGGCTTTTATCTGGTTAAATAAAGGATAAAATAATAATAATAACAATCCGTGTATCATTCATTCTTTACATTTTCAATGGTCAATCAAAAAAAAAAAAGACATTTTATTATGTTTTTCGTTTTTTAATCTAACACACACAAAAAAAAGAAAAAAATGCCTGTTTTTTTTATATTTCAATTTTAGACTTGGATCAAAAATACGAAATTAAATAATGGGCCACAGAACTGAATTAGTTTTATAATGGAGGACTGGACTTTCTGTTGTCATTACACATCTGAGCCACTAGATGGAGCCGCACTGCAGTAACCAGCTAGAGAACAGCAGGACAGTGAACACATGGAGCAGATCTGATGGAACATGGAGGAATGACCACAAACGTTTGGTTGCTGTCTAGAATTTTCTTTTTCAGACAGAATTGTTAATATTGCTACCTGAGTTTCTACCTGAACTGTAAAGTTCACAGATTTTTAATGTTCTCCATGTCTGTTTTAGCTTTTCCGCATGTTTACCTGCTGATTCTCTTCCGGTTCCGCAGCAGCCAGTAACTTTTTAAAACAAAAGCATGTGAGCAACATGCGTTAACGCGCGATAAAATAAATGTCGGCGTTAATAAATTAATGAGTTAACATGATTATAGTCCATTAACTTGCTCAGCCCCAATATATATGTATATGTATATATATATATATATATATTTACACACACTGCTCAAAAAAATTAAAGGAACACTTTGAAAACACATCAGATCTCAATGGGAAAAAAAATCCTGCTGTTTATATATTATTTATATTTAAATAAAATATATTTAATATATATTTAAAATATATATTTAAAAAAAATATATTATTTATATTTATATTATACTGGTATGGACTGGGTGATGTGTCAGGGACAAAAGGATGCCACATCATTTGATGGAAATGAAAATTATCAACCTACAGAGGGCTGAATTCAAAGACATGGGATACAGGCAGCAGAACGTTCTCCACGGCTTCTCCAGACCCTTTCACGTCTGTCACATGTGCTCAGGGTGAACCTGCTCTCATCTGTGAAAACCACAGGGCAACAGTGGCCAACTTGACAATTTCAGTGTTCTGTGGCAAATGCCAATCGAGCTCCACGGTGCCGGGCAGTGAGCACAGGGCCCACTAGAGGACGTGGGGCCCT
Organism: Hirundichthys speculiger; assembly: GCA_018398805.1. Lineage (NCBI taxonomy): Eukaryota > Metazoa > Chordata > Actinopteri > Beloniformes > Exocoetidae > Hirundichthys > Hirundichthys speculiger. The sequence continues at coordinate 126,266 of JAGFBZ010000659.1, forward strand.
CAGGCCCCCCTCATGAAGTCTGTTTCTGATTGTTTGGTCAGAGACATTCACACCAGTGGCCTGCTGGAGGTCATTTTGTAGGGCTCTGGCAGTGCTCCTCCTGCTCCTCCTTGCACAAAGGAGCAGATAGCGGTCCTGCTGATGGGTTGTAGACCTTCTACGGCCCGGTCCAGCTCTCCTGGAGTAACTGCCTGTCTCCTGGAATCTCCTCCATGCTCTTGAGATTGTGCTGGGAGACACAGCAAACCTTCTGGCAATGGCACGTATTGATGTGCCATCCTGGAGGAGTTGGACTGCCTGTGCAACCTCTGTAGGGTCCAGGTAGCGCCTCATGCTAACAGTAGTGACACCTGTGCAACCTCTGTAGGGTCCAGGTATCGCCTCATGCTAACAGTAGTGACACCTGTGCAACCTCTGTAGGGTCCAGGTATCGCCTCATGCTAACAGTAGTGACACCTGTGCTACCTCTGTAGGGTCCAGGTAGCGCCTCATACTAACAGTAGTGACACCTGTGCTACCTCTGTAGGGTCCAGGTATCGCCTCATGCTAACAGTAGTGACACCTGTGCAACCTCTGTAGGGTCCAGGTATCGCCTCATGCTAACAGTAGTGACACCTGTGCAACCTCTGTAGGGTCCAGGTAGCGCCTCATGCTAACAGTAGTGACACCTGTGCAACCTCTGTAGGGTCCAGGTATCGCCTCATGCTAACAGTAGTGACACCTGTGCAACCTCTGTAGGGTCCAGGTAGCGCCTCATGCTAACAGTAGTGACACCTGTGCAACCTCTGTAGGGTCCAGGTATCGCCTCATGCTAACAGTAGTGACACCTGTGCAACCTCTGTAGGGTCCAGGTAGCGCCTCATGCTAACAGTAGTGACACCTGTGCAACCTCTGTAGGGTCCAGGTATCGCCTCATGCTAACAGTAGTGACACCTGTGCAACCTCTGTAGGGTCCAGGTATCGCCTCATGCTAACAGTAGTGACACCTGTGCAACCTCTGTAGGGTCCAGGTATCGCCTCATGCTAACAGTAGTGACACCTGTGCAACCTCTGTAGGGTCCAGGTATCGCCTCATGCTAACAGTAGTGACACCTGTGCAACCTCTGTAGGGTCCAGGTATCGCCTCATGCTAACAGTAGTGACACCTGTGCAACCTCTGTAGGGTCCAGGTAGCGCCTCATGCTAACAGTAGTGACACCTGTGCAACCTCTGTAGGGTCCAGGTAGCGCCTCATGCTAACAGTAGTGACACCTGTGCAACCTCTGTAGGGTCCAGGTAGCGCCTCATGCTAACAGTAGTGACACCTGTGCAACCTCTGTAGGGTCCAGGTAGCGCCTCATGCTAACAGTAGTGACACCTGTGCAACCTCTGTAGGTTCCAGGTATCGCCTCATGCTAACAGTAGTGACACCTGTGCAACCTCTGTAGGGTCCAGGTATCGCCTCATGCTAACAGTAGTGACACCTGTGCAACCTCTGTAGGGTCCAGGTATCGCCTCATGCTAACAGTAGTGACACCTGTGCAACCTCTGTAGGGTCCAGGTAGCGCCTCATGCTAACAGTAGTGACACCTGTGCAACCTCTGTAGGGTCCAGGTATCGCCTCATGCTAACAGTAGTGACACCTGTGCAACCTCTGTAGGGTCCAGGTATCGCCTCATGCTAACAGTAGTGACACCTGTGCAACCTCTGTAGGGTCCAGGTATCGCCTCATGCTAACAGTAGTGACACCTGTGCAACCTCTGTAGGGTCCAGGTAGCGCCTCATGCTAACAGTAGTGACACCTGTGCAACCTCTGTAGGGTCCAGGTATCGCCTCATGCTAACAGTAGTGACACCTGTGCAACCTCTGTAGGGTCCAGGTATCGCCTCATGCTAACAGTAGTGACACCTGTGCAACCTCTGTAGGGTCCAGGTATCTCGCCTCATGCTAACAGTAGTGACACCTGTGCAACCTCTGTAGGGTCCAGGTATCGCCTCATGCTAACAGTAGTGACACCTGTGCAACCTCTGTAGGGTCCAGGTAGCGCCTCATGCTAACAGTAGTGACACCTGTGCAACCTCTGTAGGGTCCAGGTAGCGCCTCATGCTAACAGTAGTGACACCTGTGCAACCTCTGTAGGGTCCAGGTATCGCCTCATGCTAACAGTAGTGACACCTGTGCAACCTCTGTAGGGTCCAGGTATCGCCTCATGCTAACAGTAGTGACACCTGTGCAACCTCTGTAGGGTCCAGGTATCGCCTCATGCTAACAGTAGTGACACCTGTGCAACCTCTGTAGGGTCCAGGTATCGCCTCATGCTAACAGTAGTGACACCTGTGCAACCTCTGTAGGGTCCAGGTATCGCCCTCATGCTAACAGTAGTGACACCTGTGCAACCTCTGTAGGGTCCAGGTAGCGCCTCATGCTAACAGTAGTGACACCTGTGCAACCTCTGTAGGGTCCAGGTAGCGCCTCATGCTAACAGTAGTGACACCTGTGCAACCTCTGTAGGGTCCAGGTAGCGCCTCATGCTAACAGTAGTGACACCTGTGCAACCTCTGTAGGGTCCAGGTATCGCCTCATGCTAACAGTAGTGACACCTGTGCAACCTCTGTAGGGTCCAGGTATCGCCTCATGCTAACAGTAGTGACACCTGTGCCACCTCTGTAGGGTCCAGGTAGCGCCTCATGCTAACAGTAGTGACACCTGTGCAACCTCTGTAGGGTCCAGGTAGCGCCTCATGCTAACAGTAGTGACACCTGTGCAACCTCTGTAGGGGTCCAGGTAGCGCCTCATGCTAACAGTAGTGACACCTGTGCAACCTCTGTAGGGTCCAGGTAGCGCCTCATGCTAACAGTAGTGACACCTGTGCAACCTCTGTAGGGTCCAGGTATCGCCTCATGCTAACAGTAGTGACACCTGTGCAACCTCTGTAGGGTCCAGGTAGCGCCTCATGCTAACAGTAGTGACACCTGTGCAACCTCTGTAGGGTCCAGGTAGCGCTCATGCTAACAGTAGTGACACCTGTGCAACCTCTGTAGGGTCCAGGTAGCGCCTCATGCTAACAGTAGTGACACCTGTGCAACCTCTGTAGGGTCCAGGTAGCGCCTCATGCTAACAGTAGTGACACCTGTGCAACCTCTGTAGGGTCCAGGTATCGCCTCATGCTAACAGTAGTGACACCTGTGCAACCTCTGTAGGGTCCAGGTATCGCCTCATGCTAACAGTAGTGACACCTGTGCAACCTCTGTAGGGTCCAGGTATCGCCTCATGCTAACAGTAGTGACACCTGTGCAAACCTCTGTAGGGTCCAGGTAGCGCCTCATGCTAACAGTAGTGACACCTGTGCAACCTCTGTAGGGTCCAGGTAGCGCCTCATGCTAACAGTAGTGACACCTGTGCAACCTCTGTAGGGTCCAGGTAGCGCCTCATGCTAACAGTAGTGACACCTGTGCAACCTCTGTAGGGTCCAGGTAGCGCCTCATGCTAACAGTAGTGACACCTGTGCAACCTCTGTAGGGTCCAGGTAGCGCCTCATGCTAACAGTAGTGACACCTGTGCAACCTCTGTAGGGTCCAGGTATCGCCTCATGCTAACAGTAGTGACACCTGTGCAACCTCTGTAGGGTCCAGGTAGCGCCTCATGCTAACAGTAGTGACACCTGTGCAACCTCTGTAGGGTCCAGGTATCGCCTCATGCTAACAGTAGTGACACCTGTGCAACCTCTGTAGGGTCCAGGTAGCGCCTCATGCTAACAGTAGTGACACCTGTGCAACCTCTGTAGGGTCCAGGTAGCGCCTCATGCTAACAGTAGTGACACCTGTGCAACCTCTGTAGGGTCCAGGTATCGCCTCATGCTAACAGTAGTGACACCTGTGCAACCTCTGTAGGGTCCAGGTAGCGCCTCATGCTAACAGTAGTGACACCTGTGCAACCTCTGTAGGGTCCAGGTAACAGTAGTGACACCTGTGCAACCTCTGTAGGGTCCAGGTAGCGCCTCATGCTAACAGTAGTGACACCTGTGCAACCTCTGTAGGGTCCAGTAGCGCCTCATGCTAACAGTAGTGACACCTGTGCACCTGTACAAGTAGTGACACTGTGCAACCTCTGTAGGGTCCAGGTAGCGCCTCATGCTAACAGTAGTGACACCCTGTGCAAACCTCTGTAGGGTCCAGGTAGCGCCTCATGCTAACAGTAGTGACACCTGTGCAACCTCTGTAGGGTCCAGGTATCGCCTCATGCTAACAGTAGTGACACCTGTGCAACCTCTGTAGGGTCCAGGTAGCGCCTCATGCTAACAGTAGTGACACCTGTGCAACCTCTGTAGGGTCCAGGTATCGCCTCATGCTAACAGTAGTGACACCTGTGCAACCTCTGTAGGGTCCAGGTATCGCCTCATGCTAACAGTAGTGACACCTGTGCAACCTCTGTAGGGTCCAGGTATCGCCTCATGCTAACAGTAGTGACACCTGTGCAACCTCTGTAGGGTCCAGGTATCGCCTCATGCTAACAGTAGTGACACCTGTGCAACCTCTGTAGGGTCCAGGTAGCGCCTCATGCTAACAGTAGTGACACCTGTGCAACCTCTGTAGGGTCCAGGTAGCGCCTCATGCTAACAGTAGTGACACCTGTGCAACCTCTGTAGGGTCCAGGTATCGCCTCATGCTAACAGTAGTGACACCTGTGCAACCTCTGTAGGGTCCAGGTATCGCCTCATGCTAACAGTAGTGACACCTGTGCAACCTCTGTAGGGTCCAGGTAGCGCCTCATGCTAACAGTAGTGACACCTGTGCAACCTCTGTAGGGTCCAGGTAGCGCCTCATGCTAACAGTAGTGACACCTGTGCAACCTCTGTAGGGTCCAGGTAGCGCCTCATGCTAACAGTAGTGACACACCTGTGCAACCTCTGTAGGGTCCAGGTAGCGCCTCATGCTAACAGTAGTGACACCTGTGCAACCTCTGTAGGTCCAGGTATGCCTCATGCTAACAGTAGTGACACCTGTGCAACCTCTGTAGGGTCCAGGTAGCGCCTCATGCTAACAGTAGTGACACCTGTGCAACCTCTGTAGGGTCCAGGTAGCGCCTCATGCTAACAGTAGTGACACCTGTGCAACCTCTGTAGGGTCCAGGTAGCGCCTCATGCTAACAGTAGTGACACCTGTGCAACCTCTGTAGGGTCCAGGTAGCGCCTCATGCTAACAGTAGTGACACCTGTGCAACCTCTGTAGGGTCCAGGTAGGCCTCATGCTAACAGGTGACACCTGTGCACCTCTGTAGGGTCCAGGTAGCGCTCATGCTAACAGTAGTGACACCTGTGCAACCTCTGTAGGGTCCAGGTAGCGCCTCATGCTAACAGTAGTGACACCTGTGCAACCTCTGTAGGGTCCAGGTAGCGCCTCATGCTAACAGTAGTGACACCTGTGCAACCTCTGTAGGGTCCAGGTAGCGCCTCATGCTAACAGTAGTGACACCTGTGCAACCTCTGTAGGGTCCAGGTATCGCCTCATGCTAACAGTAGTGACACCTGTGCAACCTCTGTAGGGTCCAGGTAGCGCCTCATGCTAACAGTAGTGACACCTGTGCAACCTCTGTAGGGTCCAGGTAGCGCCTCATGCTAACAGTAGTGACACCTGTGCAACCTCTGTAGGGTCCAGGTATCGCCTCATGCTAACAGTAGTGACACCTGTGCAACCTCTGTAGGGTCCAGGTAGCGCCTCATGCTAACAGTAGTGACACCTGTGCAACCTCTGTAGGGTCCAGGTAGCGCCTCATGCTAACAGTAGTGACACCTGTGCAACCTCTGTAGGGTCCAGGTAGCGCCTCATGCTAACAGTAGTGACACCTGTGCAACCTCTGTAGGGTCCAGGTAGCGCCTCATGCTAACAGTAGTGACACCTGTGCAACCTCTGTAGGGTCCAGGTAGCGCCTCATGCTAACAGTAGTGACACCTGTGCAACCTCTGTAGGATCCAGGTAGCGCCTCATGCTAACAGTAGTGACACCTGTGCAACCTCTGTAGGGTCCAGGTAGTGACACCTGTGTAACCTCTGTAGGGTCCAGGTAGCGCCTCATGCTAACAGTAGTGACACCTGTGCAACCTCTGTAGGGTCCAGGTAGCGCCTCATGCTAACAGTAGTGACACCTGTGCAACCTCTGTAGGGTCCAGGTAGTCGCCTGTGTAACCTCTTAGGGTCAGGTAGTGACACCTGTGCAACCTCTGTAGGGTCCAGGTAGCGCCTCATGCTAACAGTAGTGACACCTGTGCAACCTCTGTAGGGTCCAGGTAGCGCCTCATGCTAACAGTAGTGACACCTGTGCAACTTCTGTAGGGTCCAGGTAGCGCCTCATGCTAACAGTAGTGACACCTGTGCAACCTCTGTAGGGTCCAGGTAGCGCCTCATGCTAACAGTAGTGACACCTGTGCAACCTCTGTAGGGTCCAGGTAGCGCCTCATGCTAACAGTAGTGACACCTGTGCAACCTCTGTAGGGTCCAGGTATGCTAACAGTAGTGACCCTGTGCAACCTCTGTAGGGTCCAGGTAGCGCCTCATGCAACAGTAGTGACACCTGTGCAACCTCTGTAGGGTCCAGGTAGCGCTCATGCTAACAGTAGTGACACCTGTGCAACCTCTGTAGGGTCCAGGTAGCGCCTCATGCTAACAGTAGTGACACCTGTGCAACCTCTGTAGGGTCCAGGTAGCGCCTCATGCTAACAGTAGTGACACCTGTGCAACCTCTGTAGGGTCCAGGTAGCGCCTCATGCTAACAGTAGTGACACCTGTGCAACCTCTGTAGGGTCCAGGTAGCGCCTCATGCTAACAGTAGTGACACCTGTGCAACCTCTGTAGGGTCCAGGTAGCGCCTCATGCTAACAGTAGTGACACCTGTGCAACCTCTGTAGGGTCCAGGTAGCGCCTCATGCTAACAGTAGTGACACCTGTGCAACCTCTGTAGGGTCCAGTAGTCGCCTCAGGCTAACAGTAGTGACACCTGTGCAACCTCTGTAGGGTCCAGGTAGTAACACCTGTGTACCTCTGTAGGGTCCAGGTAGCGCCTCATGCTAACAGTAGTGACACACCTGTGCAACCTCTGTAGGGTCCAGGTTAGCGCCTCATGCTAACAGTAGTGACACCTGTGCAACCTCTGTAGGGTCCAGGTAGCGCCTCATGCTAACAGTAGTGACACCTGTGCAACCTCTGTAGGGTCCAGGTAGCGCCTCATGCTAACAGTAGTGACACCTGTGCAACCTCTGTAGGGTCCAGGTAGTGACACCTGTGCAACCTCTGTAGGGTCCAGGTAGCGCCTCATGCTAACAGTAGTGACACCTGTGCAACCTCTGTAGGGTCCAGGTAGTGACACCTGTGTAACCTCTGTAGGGTCCAGGTAGCGCCTCATGCTAACAGTAGTGACACCTGTGCAACCTCTGTAGGGTCCAGGTAGTGACACCTGTGTAACCTCTGTAGGGTCCAGGTAGCGCCTCATGCTAACAGTAGTGACACCTGTGCAACCTGTAGGGTCCAGTAGGGTCCAGGAAGTGACACCTGTGCAACCTCTGTAGGGTCCAGGTAGCGCCTCATGCTAACAGTAGTGACACCTGTGCAACCTCTGTAGGGTCCAGGTAGTGACACCAGTGTACCACCAGTCACCTGTGTAACCTCTGTAGGGTCCAGGTACCGCCTATGCTAACAGTAGTGACACCTGTGCAACCTCTGTAGGGTCCAGGTACCGCTCATGCTAACAGTAGTGACACCTGTGCAACCTCTGTAGGGTCCAGGTACGCCTCATGGTAACAGTAGTGACACCTGTGCAAACCTCTGTAGGGTCCAGGTAGCGCCTCATGCTAACAGTAGTGACACCTGTGCAACCTCTGTAGGGTCCAGGTAGCGCCTCATGCTAACAGTAGTGACACCTGTGCAACCTCTGTAGGGTCCAGGTAGCGCCTCATGCTAACAGTAGTGACACCTGTGCAAACCTCTGTAGGGTCCAGGTAGTGACATGTAACCTGTGGAAACCTCTGTAGGGTCCAGGTAGCGCCTCATGCTAACAGTAGTGACACCTGTGCAACCTCTGTAGGGTCCAGGTAGCGCCTCATGCTAACAGTAGTGACACCTGTGCAACCTCTGTAGGGTCCAGTAGTAGTGTAACACCCTCTAGGGTCAGGTAGCGCCTCATGCTAACAGTAGTGACACCTGTGCAACCTCTGTAGGGTCCAGGTAGTGACACCTGTGCAACCTCTGTAGGTCCAGGTAGCGCCTCATGCTAACAGTAGTGACACCTGTGCAACCTCTGTAGGGTCCAGGTAGTGACACCTGTGTAACCTCTGTAGGGTCCAGGTAGCGCCTCATGCTAACAGTAGTGACACCTGTGCAACCTCTGTAGGGTCCAGGTAGCGCCTCATGCTAACAGTAGTGACACCTGTGCAACCTCTGTAGGGTCCAGGTAGTGACACCTGTGTAACCTCTGTAGGGTCCAGGTAGTGACACCTGTGTAACCTCTGTAGGGTCCAGGTAGCGCCTCATGCTAACAGTAGTGACACCTGTGCAACCTCTGTAGGGTCCAGGTAGTGACACCTGTGCAACCTCTGTAGGGTCCAGGTAGCGCCTCATGCTAACAGTAGTGACACCTGTGCAACCTCTGTAGGGTCCAGGTAGTGACACCTGTGTAACCTCTGTAGGGTCCAGGTAGCGCCTCATGCTAACAGTAGTGACACCTGTGCAACCTCTGTAGGGTCCAGGTAGTGACACCTGTGTAACCTCTGTAGGGTCCAGGTAGCGCCTCATGCTAACAGTAGTGACACCTGTGCAACCTCTGTAGGGTCCAGGAAGTGACACCTGTGCAACCTCTGTAGGGTCCAGGTAGCGCCTCATGCTAACAGTAGTGACACCTGTGCAACCTCTGTAGGGTCCAGGTAGTGACACCTGTGTAACCTCTGTAGGGTCCAGGTAGTGACACCTGTGTAACCTCTGTAGGGTCCAGGTACCGCCTCATGCTAACAGTAGTGACACCTGTGCAACCTCTGTAGGGTCCAGGTACCGCCTCATGCTAACAGTAGTGACACCTGTGCAACCTCTGTAGGGTCCAGGTTGCGCCTCATGCTAACAGTAGTGACACCTGTGCAAACCTCTGTAGGGTCCAGGTAGCGCCTCATGCTAACAGTAGTGACACCTGTGCAAACCTCTGTAGGGTCCAGGTACCGCCTCATGCTAACAGTAGTGACACCTATGCAACCTCTGTAGGGTCCAGGTAGCGCCTCATGCTAACAGTAGTGACAGTGGCCTCCACCTGTAAAACCATTCCTGTTTTGATGGTCGTCTCGTTGTTGTCCCTCTAGTTCACCTGTTGTTAATTTCATTAACACCTAAGCAGCTGAAACTGATTAACAACCCCCTCTGCTACTTACCTGACCAGATCAATATCCCAGAAGATTAATTGACTTGATGCTATTCTCTGATTACCAAGTGTTCCTTTAATTTTTTTGGGTAGTGTATATATCCAAAGGTTTCAGGACTGACTACTGAACAATCAATAGTCAGAATAGTAACTGAACAAGTATTGAACAATCTAAACCTTTGACTCAAAGGCCTGCAGACCTTCACAGATTCTTCATACCAGACAGAAGCTCTAACCCTGTAGTTGGAAAACATCTAACAAGCTTCAAAACCAACATCAGACTGGTTCAAGTTGAACTAATACAGGAAGTTAGTTTAGTTGCAATTTTTTTTACCAACCACCAGAATCCTGCAGTTCCTCTACTGACCACTAGAGGTTCTGAACTGGTCCGGCTCCAGAACCACCATTAATGACCCTTAATGACAAACCGTGACCCAAATCAAGGAAAATTTCCAACTTCTCAAATTTATTGAATGAAAAGATCGTGTCGTTTGAATCGGAGATAGTAGAATAGAATATCACAGAATGCTAACTGTCGAGTGAGCCATGGATTTTTGGATCATCTCTGCTATTAGGTTCATGGAATATTCTCGAAGAGGGAACTATTCAAAAGAGAAATGTGATTAAATGGATTAAATTGTGAAATAAGAGAACTATTCAGAAGAGAAATGTCATTAAATGGATTAAATTGTGAAATAAGAGAACTATTCAGAAGAGAAATGTGCAGTGTGACTGAATGCAGCAGTATCGTTATCTGTACAGTTGGGGAATGTAACCAAAGCAGCGTTGAAATGTAAACAACGGCTGTCAGGCTCCTTTAAGATGCAGAGGACGAGAGGAGAGTTGGACGAAGGTATTAAACCCAATAGAAATATTGATTGCTCTAATGACAAACCTAGAATGGGATTGGATAAAGTGTAAACTTGGTTTGTTAATTGAGTAACAATTCTTTTTGAGGGAAAAGTTAAACTGGATTATATAAAACAACTCTATGTGCTTCTAGTTTATCTATGAGACCTTGACAACAACGGTTCTGGAAGACTGTGAACGTGGACCAATCAGAACAATACTGTATTAATGTGATTACGCATGCCACTGGAAAACCAATCGTGAATGTTATGTAAATATGATTATTCCCACCCTACTGTAAAATAAACCAATCAGGACGTGTGAATCCTGATCAAACAAGGTCTTTGGGGGCTGGAACAAGTCGGGCGTGGCCAGGAGGCATAAAAGCTGAGGTTTTGAGAGAAATAGCGTTCATTCTGTGGAGCGTTCTTCGAAGGATGATCTGCTGAGACCAGTGGCTAACCACCACCAAGGGATTTTACTGGGAATTTATTCTTCACAGGAACAGAGAAAGAAGACGTTTGGAACGGAATAACCATTTTCCCAATTTTTGAGGAATATATTTGGAGCTTTTCAGATTTTCCCTAGCTCCCTGCAGGAGAGGAGAAGGAGCCGGATACCAGAGTTTCCAGGAGACCGACCCTGTTATTGGAAGGACCTGCCTCGACACCTCGCTTCACAGCCTTGGATAAGAACAAGCTCATAACAAACCAGCCTGAATCCATTCAAATGAATGAGGTTGGAATTACAAGCCACAGCCTGGATTAACACAGAAGAATGGAGTTGCCAGCTGTGGCATTATTGTGGAGTATTAGAGTTTGTTTTCCAATGTTTAATCAATGAAATGCTGTCGCTGACCCTGTTACCCGTTCAATAAATATAAAATTAACACAAGACATTGTGGTTGATATTGAAACTGTCCCCACAAGTGTACACAGGTGTGCCTTCGCATAACAACACAGGTTCTGATTGGTTACTCTAGCCCCCTATTGTCACAGACCCTTGGGGCTTATTGTCCAAGCCACTAAACTAACCTAGCCGGTAACAAGAGCCCAGATCATTAAGGGGAGCTGCAGTTAATGAAAGTGGCTGATAACAGTAGCTAAAGCCAGGCTCAGAGAGCTGCCGACCACTAGAGGCTGCGGTTCCTCTACCGACCACTAGAGGCTGCGGTTCCTCTACCGACCGCTAGAGGCTGCGGTTCCTCTACCGACCGCTAGAGGCTGCGGTTCCTCCACCGACCGCTAGAGGCTGCGGTTCCTCCACCGACCGCTAGACCGGAGGCTGCGGTTCCTCTACCGACCGAGGCTAGAGGCTGCGGTTCCTCTACCGACCACCGACCTAGAGGCTGCGGTTCCTCTACCACCGACCACTAGAGGCTGCGGTTCCTCTACCGACCACTAGAGGCTGCGGTTCCTCTACCGACCACTAGAGGCTGCGGTTCCTCTACTGACCACTAGAGGCTGCGGTTCCTCTACTGACCACTTGAGGCTGCGGTTCCTCTACCGACCACTAGAGGCTGCGGTTCCTCTACCGACCGTCTGGTGTGAGGCCTGGGTGTGTGGTTCCTTCCACCACTTGCCGTATCCTAAATATATCAAGTGGCAGCGCTGAGCCTAGTTTGTCTCTACTGGCTTCCCCACAGGTCTGATGCTGGCTGCCTTATGAGATACGCGGACCTCAAAGAAGTGGACCAGTGAAGCAGTGGAGGATCTCCAGGCGGGTTTGGACTCTACTGACTGGGATGTTTTCAGGACTGATACCAACAATCTGGATCAGTACACAGAGGCTGTGACGTCATACATCAGCTTCTGTGAAGACTGCTGTGTCCCATCATGCACCAGGGTGAGTTACAACAACGACAAACCCTGGTTCACAGCCAAACTCAGACAGCTAAGGTCGGCAAAGGAAGAGGCCTTCAGGAGCGGAGACAAAGACGGATTCAAAGAGACGGAATACAGGTTTAGCAAGACGATGAGAGAAGCTAAACGACTGTAAACACCAGTTCTCAGCTAACGACTCTGCGTCTGTCTGGAAAGAGCTTAGGCAGATCACCAGCTACAATCCAGCTACAAAGGGACAGTCCTGCAACCGTCCCCCCCAACCCCTCCCAACAGCTGCAGCTCCAGTCATCTCCACCTACGCCGCCTTAATGATGGTGCAGTTCTACAGAACCATCATTGAGTCCATCCTCACCTCCTCCATCACCATCTGGTCTGCTGCTGCCACCACCAAGGACAAGAGGCCTGGACCTGGACTCCTCCAGGACCCTGAGGCCTGGACCTGGACTCCTCCAGGACCCTGAGACCTGGACCTGGACTCCTCCAGGACCCCCAGACCTGGACCTGGACTCCTCCAGGACCCTGAGACCAGGACCTGGACTCCTCCAGGACCCTGAGACCTGGATCTGGACTCCTCCAGGACCCTGAGACCTGGACCCCTCCAGGACCCTGAGGCCTGGACCTGTACTCCTCCAGGACCCTGAGACCTGGACCCCTCCAGGACCCTGAGACCTGGACCTGGACTCCTCCAGGACCCTGAGACCTGGACCCCTCCAGGACCCTGAGGCCTGGACCTGTACTCCTCCAGGACCCTGAGACCTGGACCCCTCCAGGACCCTGAGACCTGGACCTGGACTCCTCCAGGACCCTGAAACCTGGACCTGGACTCCTCCAGGACCCTGAGGCCTGGACCTGGACTCCTCCAGGACCCTGAGACCTGGACCTGGGCTCCTCCAGGACCCTGAGACCTGGACTTGGACTCCTCCAGGACCCTGAGGCCTGCAGGGAAGATTGTGGCTAAAGGTGGGGTAGGTGATCTTTGAGAAAACGGTTCCAGCAATCCAACTCAAGTGAGATTTTGAAAATAAACACTCCCTCCCTCCTCTCAAAGGCTCCGCCTCCTCCTCTTCAGCCCACCCCTCTAAACCACGCCTTCACACATTCATGACTACATGAACCGCAGGGAGGGAGGGAGGGGGTGGGGGGGAGAGCATTGATATTTGATGGATGTATTTGGCAGCCAATGAAAGTAATGATCACTATTCTGATTGGTCGGAGTTTTTCTCTGATTATACCCTCTAGACCGGACCAAAACGTTTAGTTTTTTTTTTTGCAAACATTTTATTTCAGTGGGTGAAATGGGAATGTGAAAAGGTTTTCAGGCAATATTGTAAAAAGTGCTGCAAAAAAAGATCACCTACCCCACCTTTAATGCTAAAAACAGTTTGTGTATATATATTTATATATATACACAAATATATATCTTTATATATATATATTGTTTATTTTTGTCTTTCTGTAAATTGACCTGTGGGAACGCACAAATTTCCCCGTCGTGGGATCAATAAAGTGCTATCTTATCTTATATTGCAATATTTTTTAGTTTACATTGTTATATTTTTCCCTTAATTGCATGCACCTTCATCGCCACAACGACTTCCTCGTATGTGTAAAATTGTACCTGGCAATAAAGTTGATTCTGATTAAAGATTGTTGTATCAAAGGCTGCTGGGATCTGCTCCATCACACAGTAGCTGAAGTAGTCGACTCTAAAAGAGTCGGACCAACATTTGAACATTTATATCTTTATTAACCCTGAAAACATTTGTAGCTTCTTTTTTCCTTCTTCTGGGTTGGCGTTAGTCCCAACAGTGGTGCTGGAGAAGCTCAACACTGAGGACGATCTGGTCCTCAAACTGGTCCAACTGGACGTTGAGACTCAGGACTTCAGAGGACATTTAGTTCCGCCTCTGGTCCTGACGGACGCAGCCATGGTTCCTTTGTTTCTGTTCTATTGTCTTGTTTCTGACTGACAGCTGGAAGCTAAAACTTTATTGTTCTGATAACAGAGACAGCTGGAAGCTAAAACTTTATTGTTCTGATAACAGAGACAGCTGGAATCTAAATCTTTATTGTTCTGATAACAGACGGATGGAATCTAAAACTTTATTGTTCTGATAACAGAGACAGCTGGAAGCTAAATCTTTATTGTTCTGATAACAGACGGATGGAATCTAAAACTTTATTGTTCTGATAACAGACGGCTGGAATCTAAAACTTTATTGTTCTGATAACAGACGGATGGAATCTAAAACTTTATTGTTCTGATAACAGACGGATGGAATCTAAAACTTTATTGTTCTGGTAACAGAGACAGCAGGAAGCTAAAACTTTATTGTTCTGATAACAGAGACAGCTGGAATCTAAATCTTTATTGTTCTGATAACAGAGACGGCTGGAATCTAAAACTTTATTGTCCTGATAACAGAGACAGCTAGAAGCTAAAACTTTATTGTCCTGATAACAGAGACAGCTGGAAGCTAAAACTTTATTGTTCTGATAACAGAGACAGCTGGAAGCTAAAACTTTATTGTTCTGATAACAGAGACAGCTGGAAGCTAAAACTTTATTGTTCTAATAACAGAGACAGCTGGAATCTAAATCTTTATTGTTCTGATAACAGACGGATGGAATCTAAAACTTTATTGTTCTGATAACAGAGACAGCTGGAATCTAAAACGTTATTGTTCTGATAACAGACGGATGGAATCTAAAACTTTATTGTTCTGAAAACAGAGACAGCTGGAAGCTAAAACTTTATTGTTCTGATAACAGAGACAGCTGGAAGCTAAAACTTTATTGTCTGATAACAGAGACAGCTTGAAGCTAAAACTTTATTGTTTTGATAACAGAGACAGCTGGAAGCTAAAACTTTATTGTTCTGATAACAGAGACAGCTGGAATCTAAAACTTTATTGTTGTGATAACAGAGACGGCTGGAAGCTAAAACTTTATTGTTCTGATAACAGAGACGGCTGGAATCTAAAACTTTATTGTTCTGATAACAGACGGCTGGAATCTAAAACTTTATTGTTCTGATAACAGACGGATGGAATCTAAAACTTTATTGTTCTGATAACAGACGGATGGAATCTAAAACTTTATTGTTCTGATAACAGAGACAGCTGGAAGCTAAAACTTTATTGTTCTGATAACAGAGACAGCTGGAAGCTAAAACTTTATTGTTCTGATAACAGACGGATGGAATCTAAAACTTTATTGTTCTGATAACAGAGACAGCTGGAATCTAAAACGTTATTGTTCTGATAACAGACGGATGGAATCTAAAACTTTATTGTTCTGATAACAGACGGATGGAATCTAAAACTTTATTGTTCTGATAACAGACGGATGGAATCTAAAACTTTATTGTTCTGGTAACAGAGACAGCAGGAAGCTAAAACTTTATTGTTCTGATAACAGAGACAGCTGGAATCTAAATCTTTATTGTTCTGATAACAGAGACGGCTGGAATCTAAAACTTTATTGTTCTGATAACAGAGACGGCTGGAAGCTAAAACTTTATTGTCCTGATAACAGAGACAGCTGGAAGCTAAAACTTTATTGTTCTGATAACAGAGACAGCTGGAAGCTAAAACTTTATTGTTCTGATAACAGAGACAGCTGGAAGCTAAAACTTTATTGTTCTAATAACACAGACAGCTGGAATCTAAATCTTTATTGTTCTGATAACAGACGGATGGAATCTAAAACTTTATTGTTCTGATAACAGAGACAGCTGGAATCTAAAACGTTATTGTTCTGATAACAGACGGATGGAATCTAAAACGTTATTGTTCTGATAACAGAGACAGCTGGAAGCTAAAACTTTATTGTTCTGATAACAGAGACAGCTGGAAGCTAAAACTTTATTGTTCTGATAACAGAGACAGCTTGAAGCTAAAACTTTATTGTTTTGATAACAGAGACAGCTGGAAGCGAAAACTTTATTGTTCTGATAACAGAGACAGCTGGAAGCGAAAACTTTATTGTTGTGATAACAGAGACGGCTGGAAGCTAAAACTTTATTGTTCTGATAACAGAGACGGCTGGAATCTAAAACTTTATTGTTCTGATAACAGAGACGGCTGGAATCTAAAACTTTATTGTTCTGATAACAGAGACGGCTGGAAGCTAAAACTTTATTGTTCTGATAACAGAGACGGCTGGAAGCTAAAACTTTATTGTTCTGATCACAGAGACGGCTTGAAGCTAAAACTTTATTGTGATAACAGAGACGGCTGGAAGCTAAAACTTTATTGTTCTGATAACAGAGACGGCTGGAATCTAAAACTTTATTGTTCTGAAAACAGAGACAGCTGGAAGCTAAAACTTTATTGTTCTGATAACAGAGACAGCTTGAAGCTAAAACTTTATTGTTTTGATAACAGAGACAGCTGGAAGCTAAAACTTTATTGTTCTGATAACAGACGGCTGGAAGCTAAAACTTTATTGTTCTGATAACAGAGACAGCTGGAAGCTAAAACTATTGTTCTGATAACAGAGACAGCTGGAATCTAAATCTTTATTGTTCTGATAACAGACAGATGGAATCTAAAACTTTATTGTTCTGATAACAGACAGATGGAATCTAAAACTTTATTGTTGTGATAACAGACGGATGGAATCTAAAACTTTATTGTTGTGATAACAGAGACAGCTGGAAGCTAAAATTTTATTGTTCTGATAACAGAGACAGCTGGAAGCTAAAACTTTATTGTTCAGATAACAGAGACACAGAGGCAGGTTTGGACTGATCTGTTTATTATTTCTGTACAAACAAACATCCAGACGATCCGCTTCACACTCGAGAGGGATACAGCATCTGAAACACAGGAAGAGCCCGTCAGAATAAGAGTTTTTCTCCTGTGGATATGAATTGTTCTGTTCCGGCACAGAGTTGGAACTGAACCTGAGGAGACTACCAGGATCATTCTGGACCATCAGAACCAGTTACAGAACTGCAGTGGTTCTGATCCAGCAAATGAAACACTGCTGGTAACTTCCTCCACCGACCACTAGAGGCTGCAGTTCCTCCACCGACCACTAGAGGCTGCGGTTCCTCCACCGACCACTAGAGGCTGCGGTTCCTCCACCGACCACTAGAGGCTGCAGTTCCTCCACCGACCACTAGAGGCTGCGGTTCCTCCACCGACCACTAGAGGCTGCAGTTCCTCCATCGACCACTAGAGGCTGCAGTTCCTCTACTGACCACTAGAGGCTGCGGTTCCTCAGATATCAATCATTACTGGATCAGACCGGTCCAGTCATGTGGGCGGAGCCATGACAGTAAAAATATAAACAACCAGTGAAGATGAGCTGATAAACATCTCCAACGCTGCAGATCACAACCCATGAAGACACCTACATGGACCGTTACTATGACTACATACATGACCAACTAGAAACACGTTTAATTTGGTCCATGGGTGGAGTTCATGTGTATGGTTGTCATGGAGACGAGTCCTGACAGGTTTCTGATCAGAGACCAGGAGCTCTGATGATGGACAGCTGTCTTCAGCCTCGTCCACCAGAAGAACCGAGCTTCAGCTCCTGAAGGACATCAGGGCCCGGGGGACCGCCAGGGCCCGGGGCACCGCCGGGGCCCGGGGGACCGCCAGGGTCCGGGGCACCGCCGGGGCCCGGGGGACCGCCAGGGCCCGGGGCCCGCCACCGGGGGGACCGGGGGCCCGGGGGGCCACCGCCCGGGGGGGGCCGGGGCCCGGGGGACCGCCGGGGCCCGGGGGACCGGACCCTGGTCTTCAGGAGCATCTGCCTCCTCAGGTGGATTCCTGAGTTCAGCTGAAGGTTCCAGATCTGGTCCCTGAACCTCCTGATCATTGATGAGCTTCATGACTAGGAGTGTCCTGATCGGATCGGATCGGATGATCAACATTATTATAACACGCCGATCTTTTTTTCATTATTTTTTTCCTCAAAAAATGATCCTGATTAACACAAATTAATAAAGTAATCATATTACACAAACAGAAATATTTTTTAAACTATATACATTTAATAATTTGCACTGACTCGGAGAAACACAGAAAAAGAGAAACCAGAACCCCAGCTCCTGAACCTGGACCAGGTCCATCAGACTTCTCCAGCCAGGACCAGAACCAGAACCAGGACCAAGAGATAAATGTCATTTCTGGATCAGAGCTTTGCTCCAGATGTTCAGCAGCTGCCGGAACCACCTGTCCTTCAGGTAAGTCCATCTCTAGACCCGGTCCAGTTTTCAGCCCAACCGCTCCACTGAGGATCTCATCTGCTCTCCACCTGAGTCTGGAGCACCTGGAGAACAGCCAGGTACAGGTGCTGTTCCTGGACCTGGTCTGCAGATTAGGGCCCCTGGACCTCAAGACCCACCCGTACCTGGTTACTGGACCTCCTCTCTGACCCAAACCCTCCCCCCAGGACTGTGGTCCCAGATACAGCAGAACCGGTTCTGGGCCTCATTCAGGGAACCAGCTGGCTGACAGGGAGGACCAGAGAAGAACCAGAGAAGAACCTGGACCTGAACACCAACAGAACCAAGGAGCTCATCATGGACTCCAGCAGATCCAGAACCAGCCCCGCCCCCCCGCACATCACCGACAACCTTGGCTATTACTAAGACATGCAGAACCTCTGCAGAACCTCATCCACCTGCTCCTCCAGCTGGAAACAGGAAGTTACACGGCAGCGTTGCAGAACCTCCTGTCGGGTTTTAGAGTTTATTAAAATGAGCCGTCATTTTCAGCAGCATCAGAACAGCTCTGCCCGACCCAGTTCTACCTGACCCGGCTCTTCCTGACCCGGTTCTGCCTGACCCGGCCCTGCCTGACCCGGTTCTGCCCGACCCGGCCCTGAGCTCCAACTCACCACTCTGATCCGGTGTCCGATGGCCTTGGCCGGCAGGTTGCTGCTGAACTTGGCCCGGACCATGCCGCTGTTGCCGTGGGCGCGGGTCACCTTCCCCCAGATCACCCGGGTCTTGTTGGGCTTCCCGCCGGGCGTCACCGTGTTCCTGCAGACAGAGAGGGAGGGGACACAAGTGGGCGAACGAGCCAATAACAGGCACCTGACCCTCAGGTAACTACACAGCGCCACCTTTATACCTGACCCTCAGGTAGCAACACAGCACCACCTTTATACCTGACCCTCAGGTAGCAACACAGCACCACCTTTATACCTGACCCTCAGGTAGCAACACAGCACCACCTTTATACCTGACCCTCAGGTAGCAACACAGCACCACCTTTATACCTGACCCTCAGGTAGCAACACAGCACCACCTTTATACCTGACCCTCAGGTAGCAACACAGCGCCCTTTTGCCCTTTTAATCGGGGGGGGGGGGGGGGGGGGTGGGGGGGGGGGGGGGGGGGGGGGGGGGGGGGGGGGGGGGGGGGGGGGGGGGGGGGGGGGGGGGTGGGGGGGGGGGGGGGGGGGGGGGGGGGGGGGGTGGGGGGGGGGGGGGGGTGGGGGGGGGGGGGGGGGGGGGGGGGGGGGGGGGGGGGGGGGGGGGGGGGGGGGGGGGGGGGGGGGGGGGGGGGGGGGGGGGGGTGTCACTCTGGGGGTCAGAATCGGGAGATTTTTTTTAATTATTAATTTAATTATCATATAATTGCCCTATAATATAAACTGAGCACTTCAGAAATTTAAATGTAATTCAAGGTTACACTGCTTAGCGGTTTTTAATGTTAATTAAACGAGGCAAACGAGAGTGGTGAGAAGTGCCATACAATAACAATAAATAAGTACAATAAGGAATAAACATCTCTCCTGTGAATTTAAAGCGAATAATCATCCATCCAAACAAGAAAGGGAGAAGTAATATCAGGAAATATGAGCTTCGGGTTACGTCGACGGTTGATCTGGCTGTGATAGCGGCGGGATCGTTAACGGGCTCAGTGCGCCCTGGTCTCAATCAACCAATCACAATCAATAATTTACGTCATGTTTGTGGAGGGTACCCCCCCCCCCCCCCCCCCCCCCCCGAAAATATTAAACCGGATTTGCACGCATCTCAAAAATGACCCCCAGGATGGAAAAAAACTCAGAAATTCGCGAATCTGCGGAAAATTGACCCCCCTGTTTTAACGTGAAAGTTTCATTTTGATAAAATGTTGGCTTCTGATTAGGGATGCACATGGTTAACCGTTTAACCGTTAACCGATAACAGTAGCTCTAACCGATTAATACTAACGGCCAATTTTGTTTTTAAGCTACGTAATTCAGTCAACTCATGGGGGCGTGTCCACAGGTGCAACACATGCCATCAGGTGCGTCCCATCACAGCCCACTTTACAGCCAAGATGAAGAGAGCAAAAAGGAGTTCTGTGCAGCGTTGGACCTGAACGTGTTCACTGAACCAAAGTTCACCAATTAGTTTGTATTTTTCACGAACGTGAACTGAGCGCGTTCACTTTCCCCTTCACCAGCGTGAACGAGTTCATTTGTTCAGTTGTGAACGACGCTCTTTCAAAGTTCACGCACGGTCAAAACCGTTCCAGGTTTCCAGCGAACCTCATTTAAAATAAACTACAAACGAGCCTGATATGAATCTGAGGAAATCAATGCTAACATGGCAACACGGCTGTCGCTGCCGTCACGCTAACATGGCAACACGGCTGTCGCTGCCGTCACGCTAACATGGCAACACGGCTGTCGCTGCCGTCACGCTAACATGGCAACACGGCTGTCGCTGCCGTCACGCTAACATGGCAACACGGCTGCTGCTGCTGTCGATTACATCGGACTGCTGGACCGCGCTAATAACAGAGAGCTACGTGACAACTACATGTCACTACATCGATGAGAACTGGAAAGCTTATTCTGCCACCCTGTTAACGCAGAGCATGCTGGGTAGACACACAGCTGATAAGTGTCCGCATGCATCCACGACAACGCGCCCAACATCGTTGCAGCCAACTCTCCCGGGCGGGTCAGGTGGGTCGGAACGGCGGGACGTTTGTGTGTCAGAATAGCGGTATTTCAGGACGGTGATGTGTCGGACTGGCAGCATGGAAGGACATTTAAATCTTATCAGTTAACAGTTATTAATTGTTAAAGGGCGTCGGTTAACGGTCATAAAAAAATCCAAAATGTGCATCCCTACTTCTGATGTTTTAGTGACAAGAAAATCACAAATTATTTAAATGTGTGTATTTTATGGACATTTGTAGAGCAACGAGGAATACCGCGATAATATTGTAAACTGTGATAATTTGGTCACGACAATCAAGATCAGATTTTCTGTATCGTTACATCCCTGCTGGTGTTTGATCCAGAGTAGACTGATCTATAACCTGATCAGTGACCTGATATGATGATTGATCTCTCTGATCTTCAGATGACTGAACCTGTTTTTATTCTAGAATAGTTTCATCTCTGACCTCCATCACTGCTGAACCAGAACTGATCAGAACCTCCATCACTGCTGAACCAGAACTGATCAGAACTTCCATCACTGCTGAACCAGAACTGATCAGAACCAGGACTGATCAGAACCTCCATCACTGCTGAACCAGAACTGATCAGGACCAGAACTGATCAGAACCTCCATCACTGCTGAACCAGAACCGATCAGGACCTCCATCACTGCTGAACCAGAACTGATCAGGACCTCCTCAGGTCTGGAACCAAGTGGAGACACCTGAACTACTCTGAGATAAACTGAGTCAATAAATTAATATAGCAGCCAGGTGAGGGTTCCCTCCTCAGACGGAGGTGTTGGGGCTAACCCTAACCCTGCAGGACCGCTACCTGCAGCAGTCAGGTCAGGTACTCACTTCTTGGCCTTGTAGACGTAGGCGCAGCGTTTCCCCAGGTAGAAGTCCACCTCATCTCGGCTGTAGCAGCCCTCCAGCTTCAGCAGCGCCGTGTGCTCGCGCTGGTTCCTCAGGCCACGCTTGTAGCCGGTGAAGATGGCCTTGCTCCACAGTCTGAGGGGAAACATCAAGGCGTCAGCGGTCATGTGACCTTCTGAGACCAATGAGAGGAACATCAGCTTGTCTGAACGTACCTTCCAGGCATTGTTATCCTCTTCAGGTGGCCTCACCTGCAAAAACAGTTACAGTTAGACTGTGTCAACCAGGATCTGGAGGAGAACCAGAACCACCCTGATGGAGAGGAGGTGCTGCCGGGCCTCAGTCATGCAACCTTCATGAACCCGGCAGGGAACCAATCACAGCGACCCGCTCCATCAGGACAGGTAGATCACCTCAACAGACAGAAACTGAGCAGCAGAGCCAATGAGAATCCAAGAAAACACCATCTAAACTGCATGAATAACACAGAACCAGCGGTTAGCTCCATGAATAAAGGGCCTGGGCGCTGAGGTTCTGGTCCAAACGCAACTGTGCTACAAACAGGAAGTCACTCATTTTAACATCTGACAGTTCCTACCAACTGACCCGTTCAGAATCCGCCTGAGAATCTGTCCAGTTCTGGAAATCTTCGGCTCTGCGCTGACCCGGTTTTAGAGTTCGGTTCATACCCGGTTCCATGACAACAACAACCGGTTGAACAACATTTCGGCTCAGTCTGTTTTGATTTTCCACCCAGATTGACCCGTTAATGGGATGAAATAACCCCGCAGCAGCGCGGACTAACCGCGGGCGACGCGCCGCAGACTGGCTCGTTTCTTCGCGGGAGTCTGGTGGGAGTCGAGACGGGACGAAGCAGCCACGCGACACCTCTGCGGACCCGCACAAACATGGACGCTAACGGGCTGACCGGCTCCTACACCCGGTCAGTCCGCCCTGACAGACCCACTGTGGACGGAGCGCTCCCACATCCTGGATCCGGACCAGCATATGAACGCGACCCGGAGCCGAACCGGAGGTTCGTATCGTGACTCCGACCCGGCGGAAACCTGCCGTTAGCTCCTCCATCTGACCGTAATCTCCACCATCCGAGCCTCCGGTTCGGGTAAACGCACACCGGAGCTCGGAAAACACTGCTAACAAACCGGGTAGGACATTATTTGCGGAAGCAGAGCAGTTCTCCAGGTAAAACCGAGTTTATTGTCAGACGTGTTGAAGCTCACCTGTATTGAGTCCACAAAGATGGTCGAAAAGGAGGGCCGCAAGGAACGCTGGGAAGTTACAGTACTCAGAGGTGGCCTCGGAGCTGCCTGATCAAAATGTCTCAATCTAAAACCGATTTACGTTGGAATAAATTACTTTATCAACATTCATTAAATAAGTATTTAGCACGGTACTGACTATAAAGACAAAAATATATAAACTATATAAAAATATTTTTCATTTTGTTTTTCAAATTATTCTGAATCAAAAATGAATAATTTATACTTATTAAATCCAAACATTTAATGACAAAACACCTGGCAAATAAAATACGTTTTTCAGTGTTTGTGAGGAAAGTGACGTTTTAAACATGATTAAACCTTTAATCATGAATAAACCTTTTAACATGATTAAACTGGTCCAATGTGGACAAGTTTTTTGTCTTGAGAATCGCTTGAATAAACAAAATAAAGTTGTTAAAGCTCCTGTTAAATTCAGTTAATCAGCAGTTAAACAGCTACACACGGTGATGTTAGTTTTACCTGAACAGGTTTCTGTTTCAGACTGAGGTACCATCAGCGGGGCCGGTTCAGAACCAGGCTGGAGGCTGGTACCATGGTACCGACCCCTCAACCTGGTCCGGAGCAGGTTCAGTGAGTCATTTGAGTCATTATTTTGAGTCATTATTTATTTATTCTGAACGGAGACAGAACATCTGGCTGCTGCTCTTCATTTATTTATTTATTGTCACAAGTCACAAACGTTCCCAGGAGTCCTGGTCAACATGATTTACGCCAGCCTTTCTCAACCTTTATTCAGTCACGACACCTTTCAAAAGTGAATAAAATCTCCCGACACCCCAGAGTAAAATATAATCCAAAGCCACACTGCATCACTCCAACTGTAAATGTTTATTTAGTTTGAATAACCTGAACAGGATAACTGCACCAGAGTAGGCCTCAGCAGGAAAGCTTCTCTTCATCCGTGATGTTCTTGCTTCCATCCATCATCCTTGTATTGCCTCTTTTTAGCCTTATCGCTAGCAGCTAGCTTTGGTAGCTATGGAGCAGATTCAGAGCTGGTGGATGAAGGCTTGATGAAGAAGTCGGCTCCTCTGTGATGTTCGTTTTCTTTTTAGAAAACCATCCATGATGCTGCTAAAAAGTTCTCTTTGCTATCTGCGAAATAAAATTCCAGCGGTTAAATGATATTACGACGTAAGCTAACGGGGCAGTCACGTTGACCTTACGCTGACCCCGTACTGACGTTGTTAACATTGGGAAATGGGCATATTTTTATTATTCATTTCATGTCCAGTTATGTATCTTATTTATTCATTCAGTCATTCATTCATTCAT
The DNA here is from genome assembly GCA_018398805.1 of Hirundichthys speculiger. Classification (NCBI taxonomy): domain Eukaryota; kingdom Metazoa; phylum Chordata; class Actinopteri; order Beloniformes; family Exocoetidae; genus Hirundichthys; species Hirundichthys speculiger. The sequence goes on from JAGFBZ010000659.1 coordinate 150,696, forward strand.
TCATTCATTCATTCATAGGTAAAAAGTATGTATTTATGTATTCATTCATATATTTATACAGTGGTACCTCTACGTATGAAATTAATTGGTTCTGGAAGTAGTTTCGTAACCTGAAAATTTCTTAAGTAGAGGCGTGTTTTCCATGTAAATGCATGAATCCGTTCCAAGCTCCCCAAAAATCGAACATTATTTTTTTAATAAATTATAAATAATACAGGAAATGACATAAAAACCTGTCAGAAATACGTGTTAGAACTAGAAAAGCACTCAGAGAGCGCAGAACTCCACTAAACGCAACAATTATCGAAAATTTGAAAGTGATCCAGAATCCACGATTTCTTCCGGATCAGAACCAAAATGAAATCAGTTCTTCCTTTTCACATTTCTGACAACTCCTGAAAATTTAATCAGAATCCATCCAGAACTTTTAGAGTTATCTTGAACACAGACAGACAGATAAACGCCGGCAAAAACATAACCTCCTTGGAGGTAAAAATAGTTTGTTTACCTGGTTGCTGGGTTACGCTCATACAGACAAGGGGCCCTCCTAGCCAATGGGATGCCAGGAAGATGCTAAGTGATAGCCAATGGGATGCCAGGAAGATGCTAAGCGATAGCCAATGGGATGCTAGGAAGATGCTAAGCGATAGCCAATTGGATGCCAGGAAGATGCTAAGCGATAGCCAATGGGATGCCAGGAAGATGCTAAGCGATAGCCAATGGGATGCCAGGAAGATGTTAAGCGATAGCCAATGGGATGCCAGGACGATGCTAAGCGATAGCCAATGGCAGAGCAGCTCGGACGCACCGCTTTCAAACTGATATCCAGAGCCGACAGCTATGTTTACGTTCAGTAAACTCTGGGAGCTGCGAGTAGCAGCGCTACTGGATTTATGACTTTACTATCCAGAAATTTATTTCGTAACTAGAGGCAATATTTTCCCTTTGAGGCGCTTTGTAACCTGAAAGTTTCGTATGTAGAAAAGTTCGTAGATAGAGGAACCACTGTAGATGAAATGTCAGAATAGGTCATTTTTTTGACGACACCCCGGTTGAGAAAGGCTGATTTAGATGATCAATAACTGAATATCTATCAGTGATGAGCCCATCAAAGCTCACTGATTTAAAGATTCCTGGAACTTTATTGTCATTGTCAGCGTCCACACAATCAAATTAAATCCTGTCCATTGTCCAAGAGACCGACCCAGTAGGACCTGGATGACGGAGCTCTGAGGCTGCAGCAGGTCCAGATTAGATGAGCTCACAGGGACAGAAGAGGAGATAGAAGGATCTCACAACATGTCCTGTAGAGGACACGTGAGATTAAAAAAAAAAAACATCTCAGCACAACCAACCACAGCATCAGTAGACGGAACATTCAGGAGAAACTGGGATCAACCAGCCTTAGAAAGACGACGCCTGGACGCTACTCGCTGCTGTTCCGGAGACTCGTCCCTGTGACGCTGGGCGCTCCAGTTTGTCCCCGGTGTCTGGTGGTTTTTGTGGTCGGGTGTCGGCATCCTATCTGCGGGTGCGGATCAGTCTTCCTGCGGCTTGTGGAGACGTGCCGCCGCGGACATGGACGGTGTCGCTGGGGGCCGGTTCGGAAAGCTGAGTAATCCTGAGCTGCTGCCCGCGGCAACCACCGCCACTGGATCCGGGCTGCATCGTTGACTGAGCCGGGACGAGCCCCCGACGTGGCAGTGCCATGACCGTGACCGGCGAGAGGCTGCTGCCTCTGTCCAGCGGTCTGCACGCCGGGGTGGGTCGGCTTGCCTGGCGGGGGCTGTCTGGAGACCTGGTGGGGCCCGGTACTGGTCCGCATGAGGAACCAGGCTCTGGGACGGTCGGCTCCGTCGCTCGCCGGACTGAAGGAGCTCAGTCTTCCCAGAAGAGACAGTTAGGTTCATTGGAGTTTCCTCCTCTGACCTGGAGATATCTCACTGGATTTATCACTGTGGAGATATACTGGTTTTAATGGATGTTAACTGGTTTTAATGGTTGTTAACTGAAATTAGCACTCGGACCACAGGACCAGGACATGTAAAGGAGCACTGGACGCCGGCAGCTCCTCAACTACACCAGAGTGGACTGAAACCTGAATTTCCCCATTGGGAAATCAATAAAGTATATTTGAATTTGAATTTGAATTTGAATTGAATTAGTAGATAGAGTAGATAGCTCAAGTCAGCCTTAGTCTTCCTGGTTCATCTCAGGAGGAGTCGATCCAAACGTCTGGATCCAGGTCAGTTCTGTCTGAGCAGGACTTTAACTTCTCCAGGTTAGAGTCCATTTAGCCAGTGAGTTCAAGAATCATCACTAGTCTGTGATTCAGATCAGGATCACATCCAGTTTGTGGTTTATCTCCCCAGTAACAGCAGTCTGAGGGTTACAGCAGCCAGGTGGAGGTGTTTTCTTCCAGGTACCTGCCAACTCCAAACACCTGTGATCATGAATCCAAATAGATGCTCATCTTCAGCATCTTCATGTTCAGAATAGCCGTGATTCCCCAGGAATCCATGACGGATCCAGCTGCTGGTGCTCCAGAGCTGATGTGGACCAGCTGAGCAGATCCACGAAGATAGAAGATACTGAGTCCAAAACAGCTCAGGACAAGACAGATGGGGCGGAGCTAAAGAGAAGGCGTCACCTTCACTGAGAGCAGGAAGAAGGTGACTTGATCTTGGTCTGCTGATCCACTATCAGGTCTTCAGACTTCTGGTTCTGGTTCCAGGGTTTAGTTGAACTGCGGTTCCTCCACCGACCGCTAGAGGCCGCGGTTCCTCCACCGACCGCTAGAAGCCGCGGTTCCTCCACCGACCGCTAGAAGCCGCGGTTCCTCCACCGACCGCTAGAGGCCGAGATTCCTCCACCGACCGCTAGAGGCCGCGGTTCCTCCACCGACCACTAGAGGCCGCGGTTCCTCCACCGACCGCTAGAGGCCGCAGTTCCTCCACCGACCGCTAGAGGCCGCGGTTCCTCCACCGACCGCTAGAGGCCGCGGTTCCTCCACCGACCACTAGAGGCCGCGGTTCCTCCACCGACCGCTAGAGGCCGCGGTTCCTCCACCGACCGCTAGAGGCCGAGGTTCCTCCACCGACCACTAGAGGCCGCGGTTCCTCCACCGCTAGAGGCCGCTCCACCGACCGCTAGAGGCCGCGGTTCCTCCACCGACCGCTAGAGGCCGCGGTTCCTCCACCGACCACTAGAGGCCGAGATTCCTCCACCGACCACTAGAGGCCACGGTTCCTCCACCGACCACTAGAGGCTGCGGTTCCTCCACCGACCACTAGAGGCCGCGGTTCCTCCACCGACCGCTAGAGGTCGCGGTTCCTCCACCGACTGCTAGAGGCCGCGGTTCCTCCACCGACCACTAGAGGCCGCGGTTCCTCCACCAACCGCTAGAAGCTGCGGTTCCTCCACCGACCACTAGAGGCCGCGGTTCCTCCACCAACTGCTAGAAGCTGCGGTTCCTCCACCGACCGCTAGAGGCCACGTGCCGTCCATGCCGTATGGAATATGGTCATATTTAAGTCCCTTTTTGGCAGTAGAAAATGTTATTTTTTGTCACCATGGATATGCTCACCATCTCGATATTGGATCAAGCTTGTAAGGATATAAATAAATATGTTGGAATGTTTTCCCTGTCTCCTGCGGACTTCATGTGAATACATTGGCTATCACAAGAAAACGGTGGAACACGAGTCAAACTTTCAGATTACACCAGTTCCAGAGTAAGTGGCCGAAGAGACTTGGTCAAATTAAAAAACGGCAACAATAAAAAGTCATAATCTTTCGACGAAACCGGACTATGTTGGGATAACGCCGTAGAAGGCTTGGACTAATTACTGGACTGTGTCGGGAGCGCTCCGACGCAGGATTGGACTAATTACTGGAATAGTGGAGAGCGCACGCAATCGTGTGCGAATGCGGCGGCAGAAACTCGATGAGGATTTGGATTACTGAACAGCAAGCTACCAGTGACTGTATTCTCACTTCATGCTTGGATATTTCTGATGCAAGCTGCTGGCTACTGTGGCAAAAAAGTGAGTTTGGACGTTGTTTCAAAATGGCGGACGAAAGTGCCGACGGTGGCGCAGTTCCCAAGGACAGCCACAAGGGGGCAGTGCAGCACACCGAACGGTATGTGGAGGAAAAGCTGAACCAGCACATAAATGCAAGGAAAGGTAAACTGAGGCTGTTAACTGCAAAATTAGAGGCCGCGGTTCCTCCACCGACCGCTAGAGGCCGCGGTTCCTCCACCGACCGCTAGAGGCCGCGATTCCTCTACCGACTGCTAGAGGCCGCGGTTCCTCTACCAAGCGGCTCCTTCACCGACCGCTAGAGGCCGCGGTTCCTCTACCAAGCGGCTCCTTCACCGACCGCTAGAGGCCGCGATTCCTCTACCGACTGCTAGAGGCCGCGGTTCCTCCACCGACCGCTAGAGGCCGTGGTTCCACTACCGACCGCTAGAGGCCGCGGTTCCTCCACCGACCGCTAGAGGCCGCGGTTCCTCCACCGACCGCTAGAGGCCGCGGTTCCTCAACCGACCGCTAGAGGCCGCGGTTCCTCCACCGACCGCTAGAGGCCGCGGTTCCACTACCGACCGCTAGAGGCCGCGGTTCCTCCACCGACCGCTAGAGGCCGCGGTTCCTCTACCGACCGCTAGAGGCCGCGGTTCCTCTACCAAGCGGCTCCTTCACCGACCGCTAGAGGCCGCGATTCCTCTACCAAGCGGCTCCTTTACCGACCGCTAGAGGCCGTGATTCCTCTACCGACTGCTAGAGGCCACGGTTCCTCTACCGACCGCTAGAGGCCGCGATTCCTCTACCGACCGCCAGAGGCCGCGGTTCCTCTACCAAGCGGCTCCTTCACCAACCGCTAGAGGCAGCGATTCCTCTACCGACTGCTAGAGGCCGCGGTTCCTCTACCGACCACTAGAGGCCGCGGTTCCTCCACCGACCGGTAGAGGCCGTGGTTCCACTACCGACCGCTAGAGGCCGCGGTTCCTCCACCGACCGCTAGAGGCCGTGGTTCCACTACCGACCGCTAGAGGCTGCGGTTCCTCTACCGACTGCTAAAGGCACACTGCACAGGTGATATATTTTTGAGCACCTCAGCAGGTAAATTCGACCAAGCAAAAATGAGGATGTCATCATTTGATGGGTGTCTGGCTCTCATCACTTTTGCTGCTGAGCAAATATTGACTTCTGAAGGTCAGCAGCAGCTCACCAGGACGTCCCTCTGTGGACGTCCACAGCTGCTCCATCCCACAGCAGACGGACTGACAGCAGTCGGGTCACCTGTCTGGAACATCTGGACCTGGTTCCAGCAGTTCTGCTCCTCCTGGTTTCAGTTCTGGCAGCACAGATGTTTCAGTAGCAAAGCTGGAGGACGTCTGAGCAGATGTGATCAGCTCAGGTAGCCAAGCTGAAAGAGCTGAGTGACAGGTGGGCGTGGCCTCCTGCTGGTTCCACCCATCAGCAGCATGGCGGCGTTGGTCCGGCGTCTGCCAACGTCCTGGTTTTCATTCAGGTGTCTGCAGGAGAACCTGCTGTTCACGTCAGATCCAGAGGTCTGCAGCTGTCCTCATGTTCTGAAGCGTCTGATTGGTGGAGGAGACTGAGGGGGCGGGCAGACGTACATGGACGTCCCACGTCACCTAAACGCAGCACGAGTCCTTCAACGTTAATGGAGACACAAACGCGTGAAGATGGAAGCAGCCGTTTATTCTGTTTAAAAAACAACAACCGTTTCCATGGTGACAGAAAACTGCATTGTCATGGCAACACAGGTTTCAGCTTCATATACACAACAATATCTATATATGTATACAGGATATTTACAGGATACACGGGAACGCCTCGGCTAAAAATGTCCCAGCATGCAACAGAGAGCAGCTGACTGAGATCGTCCAATCACAGACAGCCAAAGGTCCTGACAGCAAGGAGGACGTGGAGGTGTAACACGAGCAGAGGTTCCTGGAGGTTCCTGGAGGTTCCTGGAGGTTCCTGGAGGACCGGACTGGAATGAGGCTCCGGTGCTGCCACCTGGAGGCTGCAGGAGAAATTACAGAGGAACATCTGGACCGCAGACATCTGGATGGACACCAGGAGCCTCCTGCAGCTGGAGCTCAACCCTCTCATCAGCTTTGGCCCAAACAAACCTCTACTACAGCTCTGGACCAGAACCAGGACCAGGACCAGGACCAGGACCAGATCTGTGGACACTAACGTCCTCAGCACCTGTTCAGTTCAGTGTGGGGAGGGGCAGGTGGACCTGTCTGTGGAGGCGGGGCTCCGAGGCAGCTGTCTGTGGAGGCGGGGCTCCGAGGCAGCTGTCTGTGGAGGCGGGGCTCCGAGGCAGCTGTCTGTGGAGGCGGGGCTCCGAGGCAGCTGTCTGTGGAGGCGGGGCTCTGAGGCAGCTGTCTGTGGAGGCGGGGCTCCGAGCCAGCTGTCTGTGGAGGCGGGGCTCTGAGGCAGCTGTCTGTGGAGGCGGGGCTCAGAGGCAGCTGTCTGTGGAGGCGGGGCTCAGAGGCAGCTGTCTGTGGAGGCGGGGCTCTGAGGCAGCTGTCTGTGGAGGCGGGGCTCTAAAGCAGCTGTCTGTGGAGGCGGGGCTCTGAGGCAGCTGTCTGTGGAGGCGGGGCTCTAAAGCAGCTGTCTGTGGAGGCGGGGCTCCGAGGCAGCTGTCTGTGGAGGCGGGGCTCTAAAGCAGCTGTCTGTGGAGGCGGGGCTCCGAGGCAGCTGTCTGTGGAGGCGGGGCTCTAAAGCAGCTGTCTGTGGAGGCGGGGCTCCGAGGCAGCTGTCTGTGGAGGCGGGGCTCCGAGGCAGCTGTCTGTGGAGGCAGGGCTCCGAGGCAGCTGTCTGTGGAGGCGGGGCTCCGAGGCAGCTGTCTGTGGAGGCGGGGCTCTGAGGCAGCTGTCTGTGGAGGCGGGGCTCCGAGGGGGCCTTCAGCTCCATCATGGACCCTCCTGTGGCTGTGATGACATCTGGAGAGTTTCCTGACTCGTCAGTGTTCTGAAGGTAGGGTGGGGTTAGTGGATGATTGACAGGCACCTGGTCACCTGTCTGACCTCTCTGAGGGGTCTGGGAGGGTCTGGGGGGTCTGGAGGGGGTCTGGAGGGGGTCTGAGGGGTCTGGAGGGGGTCTGGAGGGGGTCTGAGAGGTCTGGGGGGTCTGGAGGGGGTCTGGGGGGTCTGGAGGGGGTCTGAGGGGTCTGGAGGGGGTCTGGAGGGGGTCTGGGGGGTCTGGGAGGGGGTCTGGGAGGGTCTGAGGGGTAGGGGTCTGGAGGGGGTCTGGAGGGGGTCTGAGAGGTCTGGGGGGTCTGGAGGGGGTGGGGGGTCTGGGAGGGTCTGGGGGGTCTGGGGGGTATGGAGGGGTCTGGGGGGTCTGAGGGGTTTGGGGGGTCTGGGAGGGTCTGGGGGGTCTGGAGGGGGTCTGGGGGGTCTGGGGGGTCTGGGGGGGGGGGTCTGCCAGCTCCTCCAGCCGGACCTCCTTCCAGGTTGGTCTGCACCTTTCAGGCTGACTGAGTTAGTCTTGGTCTGGCCCAAAGACTCCAGGACTCTGCAGACCTGCAGGGACCCAAAGGCTGAACGTTGGATCTTCAGAGGTGCTGAGATCTTCAGGAGCTTCACTGGTTCTGGTTTCAGGTCCAGCAGTAAAGTTTCAGATCCCAGCGACGGAGCAGGTCATGTGACCCGGTCATGTCTTCATCAGACTGAAGGACCCAGACCACGAGAGTCCTCCATCTGGAGGTCCAAGTCCATCTGGAGGTCCAGGACCCTCTGGAGGTCCAGGACCCTCTGGAGGACCAGGTCCATCTGGAGGACCAGGTCCATCTGGAGGACCAGGTCCATCTGGAGGTCCAGGTCCATCTGGAGGACCAGGTCCATCTGGAGGACCAGGTCCATCTGGAGGTCCAGGTCCATCTGGAGGTCCAGGTCCATCTGGAGGACCAGGATCCTCTGGAGGTCCAGGTCCATCTGGAGGTCCAGGTCCATCTGGAGGACCAGGATCCTCTGGAGGTCCAGGTGTGAACGTGTTTGTAGAAACTGAAATAAATAAAAGTTTAAAGTTTCTTCTCGTCGTCTCTAAGTTTCAACTCTAAACTCCAGTTTTTGTCTTTTCTTTAAAGACAAAAACAAAAACATTAAAGTTCTGAGAAAACATTTTATCTCTACACGTTTGGGCCGTTAAAACGTCCCGTCGATTCCAGATGAAACTTTTTCTCTGATTTGGGAATTTCTAGTTTCAAACTGGTCAGAAGTTGAGTTTGATGAATCTCCTGGTTCCTGAAGGGTCCTGGAGTCTCAGCAGAACCAGCACCAACATCTGGACCGTCACACCTGGGCCTGATGATCGGGTCCCAGGGGTAACCGTGGCGACCCAACGGGGGTCAGGCCCCGCCTCCCGCCGGAGCACGCCCAGCTCCCGTCGGCCGGGCGCAGGAGCGCAAAGTGACGTCTAAATGGTGACGGAGGGTCCCGGCGCCGTGGTCGTCGTGGTGACGGACTGCCGGGGCGGGGCCAGGCTGAGCAGCGCGCTGACGGTCCCGGCCACCTGGGGGAGTCCCCGCTCCTCCAGGATGTGGAGAGGAAGACACAACTGACTCTGAAGACACACGGCCAAGAGAGGGGGAGGGGACAACGGGAGAGGGGGAGGGGTCAACGGATGGCAAATCAAATTAACGAATAAAATAAGTGTAACCATGGCAACACACAGGAAGAAATGGGGGAAAAGCAGAAACCAAAAAAAAACAACTGATGGAAAAAAGAAAAGATGGAAGCAGAGAGGAGGGGGAGTGTCTCGGTCCTGTCCCCGCCCCCCCACCGGGCCAGGTGGTCCTGGTCCCCCACCGGACTGGACCAGGGGGTCCTGGTCCCATACCGGACTGGACCAGGTGGTCCTGGTCCCATACCAGACTGGACCAGGGGGTCCTGGTCCCATACCGGACTGGACCAGGTGGTCCTGGTCCCCTACCAAACTGGACCAGGTGGTCCTGGTCCCCCACCGGACTGGACCAGGTGGTCCTGGTCCACTACCGGACTGGACCAGGTGGTCCTGGTCCCATACCAGACTGGACCAGGGGGTCCTGGTCCCCTACCGGACCGGACCAGGGGGTCCTGGTCCCCTACCGGACTGGACCAGGTGGTCCTGGTCCCCCAACCAGATCAGGTGGTCCTGGTCCCCCACTGGACTGGGCCAGGTGGTCCTGGTCCCCCAACGGACTGGACCAGGTGGTCCTGGTCCCCTACCGGACTGGACCAGGACCCCCTCCATGGTCCAAACCGCTTCATCTACTTGTTCTGTCCAGATGGTCCGTCAGAAACAGGAGGGAAACTCTAGTCCAGCTGGAAAATGTGCAGTTCCAACGACCACTAGGGGTCCCCTCCCACACCTGGAGCCCCTCCCACACCTGGAGCTCCTCCCACACCTGGAGCTCCTCCCACACCTGGAGCCCCTCCCACACCTGGAGCTCCTCCCACACCTTGAGCCTCTAGTGGTATTTTACAAAACCAGAAGCTGCTACTTGGAGACAGAAGATCTCAACAAACCAGACAAAGAGAACCACCTGCTGCTTCAGGTACCAGATGGGCCCTCGCAGACCTCCAGGGGCCCTCACAGTCCAGAACTGAGGGGCCCTGAGGACCAGAGCTTCAGCGTCTGGACGTCTGGTCCCTCAGGTGAGTGGAAGATGTTAAAGAGAAACAACGTGAGTCGACCTTCTTTCACTGATTTTATTCAAAGTTTTCCAACATGAGGACGAGCAGAGTCAACAAAACACCTTCAGGTGGTCCTTCCCAGGTGTTCTCTGGGAACTCCCAGGTGTTCTCTGGGAACTCCTGGGTACCTGGCAGCATCTGTGGTGCGTAACATCCTGAAAAGATGGAGAGGATCTGAGGGAACCTCTGTGTGCCGGGGACAAGGCCGCCCCCGCCAGCGCTGACATCACAGAGCAGAGTTCTGAGGGGCGGAGCCAGGACGTGACAATGGGACCAGACATAAGGCACAGGGGCGGAGCTTCAGATGGCAGGTAGCAATTTCAGGGAAGGATTGTCAAGTTTTAAAAACCAGAAGGTCACGTAACTTTAAAATCTAGAGTCTGGACCCACAAGTCCTGGTCCGACAAGTCCGGTCCGAGAAGTCCTGGTCCAGATAACAAATCTGCTGCCAGACTAGTCCAGAAGAAGTTGACGTAAACAAGAAAATTAAGAACACATTTTATAACTGCTTCACTGCTCTATTCAGGAGCAAACATCTGTCAGTCTGCTTGGTCACATGACTGGTCACGTGACTGGTCACATGACTGGTCACATGACTGGTCCCATGACTGGTCCCATGACTGGTCCCATGACTGGTCCCGTGACTGGTCACATGACTGGTCACATGACTGGTCACATGACTGGTCTGGTCACATGACTGGTCCCATGACTGGTCCCATGACTGGTCACATGACTGGTCTGGTCACATGACTGGTCCCGTGACTGGTCACATGACTGGTCACATGACTGGTCACATGACTACCTGCAGAGCTCTCTCCAGGCTCCTCTGGTTTAGTTTAGTTTCCGTAAACCAGGTCCTGAGAGCTTCCAGGTATTTTTGTGCTTGTAAACGTTTAAATGGCAGCTGAGAAGGTTTGGAGAAGACGTGAAGACGTTTCATGTCACAAAGAAACAGTTTCAGTTCAAGACGTCCAGATCTTCGTGGTCCAGCTGGAGCAGCTGCAGTCCACGCCGGTCCTGGAACGTTCTGGAAGGATTCTTGGACCATCCAAGGGGGCGTGGCCACAGAGCTGGACGCCGGTGGGTGAAACCTGCCAACAGGTCACCTGCTATGGCAAACCACTGAAGCCATTAAACCTGACTGGTACCTGTCCAGGTGGACCCAGCTGGGACAGACTCCAGCGGGTCTAGATGACGGATGGACGGGTCAACCAACACTTTTAATGGTTCTATGACTCTGCGGTTATCGATTATTCCACCACTTCGTTCTGAAAGTTAACCAGATAAGACAGGAATGTTTGTGGGCGTGGTCTCAGGTGTGATCAGAGTGGTGCTGAATGGACTGGGCGGGCCTGCCGCAGGTTCAGACGTGCGCTGCCAGGTGAGTGTAGATGACACACAGCACCGACATGATGGACATGTAGAAGAGAGCGAAACCGGCCAACTGGACCTGAAGGGAGGGGCTGACAGGAGGCGTGGCCATGGAGAGTAGCACGCCCACTGTCCTGTAAACCACTCCCCCCTTCCCCTCCAGGACGTCTCCCACTGAGCAGAGGTGGTCCTGAGCGCGTGCGGGGCAAGACAGACAGGTGTAGGACAAAATGAGGGCGGAGCAAGACACGAGTCATGAAAGGCAGGAAAAGGAAGAAGAGAGGAAGTTGTTAGTTGAGATCCAGCTGAGATCCCTCGTCCCCGCCAGCGAGCGACGCCCCCCCCCCCCCCCCCCTGCTCCCTCCCTCCCTTCAGCTCAGGTGTGTGTTTTACCTGTGGGACCCCGATCCTGCGACACGCCTCCAGGAAGTTCTCCACATTGCGCCGACATTTAGCCATGGTGAGTTTGGGCTGCGGGCGGATGGAAGAGTGAGTGGGCGGGGCATTTACAGGAAACGGCAGCTAACGGTCCGACCAATCAGAACTCACCACAGCAGGGGAGGGGACGTGGATGCTGGGCACTGACCGCGGCCGCACGTGATTGGCCAGGTGGCACAGCACCACCCCATCTGTCAGAGCTGCTCCCAGGTCGCTAGGCAACGACACCTTCAGACGGGCCTCAATGTTCTGGGGGATGGGGACAAGAATGTCAGTCTGTCTGTGTTCAGGTGTATCCTTGTGTGTTATAGGTGTGTTCAGGTGTATCCTTGTGTGTTACAGGCGTGTTCAGGTGTGTTCAGGTATATTACAAGTGTGTTCAGGTGTGTCACAGGTGTGTTCAGGTGTATCCAGGTATATTACAAGTGTGTTCAGGTGAATCCTTGTGTGTTACATGTGTGTTCAGGTATATCCAGGTGTGTTACAGGTTTATTCTTGTGTGTTACAGGTGTGTTAAGGTGAAACCGTGTGTGTTACATGTGTGTTCAGGTGAATCCAGGTATATTAGCAGTGTGTTCAGGTGTATCCAGGTGTGTCACAGGTGTATCCAGGTGTGTTACATGTGTGTTCAGGTATATCCAGGTGTGTTACAGGTGTATTCTTGTGTGTCACAGGTGTATTCTTGTGTGTTACATGTGTGTTCAGGTGCATCCAGGTATATTAGCCCTGTGTTCAGGTGTATCCAGGTGTGTCGCAGGTGTGTTACATGTGTGTACAGGTATATCCAGGTGTGTTACAGGTGTATTCTTGTGTGTTACAGGTGTGTTCAGGTGTACCCTTGTGTGTTAAGGTGTATCCTTGTGTGTAACATGTGTGATCAGGTGTATCCTTGTGTGTTAAGGTGTATCCTTGTGTGTTACAGATGTGTTAAGGTGTGTTCAGGTATATTACAAGTGTGTTTAGGTGTGTCACAGGTGTGTTCAGGTGTATCCAGGTATATTACAAGTGTGTTCAGGTGAATCCTTGTGTGTTACATGTGTGTTCAGGTGCATCCAGGTATATTAGCCGTGTGTTCAGGTGTATCCAGGTGTGTCACAGGTGTATCCAGGTGTGTTACATGTGTGTTCAGGTATATCCAGGTGTGTTACAGGTGTATTCTTGTGTGTTACAGGTGTGTTCAGGTGTATCCTTGTGTGTTACATGTGTGTTCAGGTGCATCCAGGTATATTAGCCGTGTGTTCAGGTGTATCCAGGTGTGTCGCAGGTGTGTTCAGGTGTGTCACATGTGTGTTTAGGTATATCCAGGTGTGTTACAGGTGTATTTTTGTGTGTTACATGTGTGTTCAGGTATATCCAGGTGTGTTACAGGTGTATTTTTGTGTGTTACAGGTGTGTTCAGGTGTACCCTTGTGTGTTAAGGTGAATCCTTGTGTGTAACATGTGTGTTCAGGTGTATCCTTGTGTGTTAAGGTGTATCCTTGTGTGTTACACGTGTGTCCAGGTGCATTCAGGTGTGGTCCAGACCTTCCTGAGCTGCTCCACCAGCTCGGCGTCTTCTCCCACCAGAGGAGCAGCAGCAGGAGTTTCCTGGTGGCTCTGAGGAGCAGCAGCAGCGTCAGGACTCCTCTCAGCTCTCTTCTTCTCCTCTCTCTGGCCGAGGCGGTACAGGAAGCTCTCCGGCCTCACGCTGGCCGGCCGGCAGGAGGCCACGCCCCCTGAGCCAGGGTACGAAGGCGACTGATTGGCTGAAAGAAACCACAAGTCTTTTAGTAAAGAACCCAACACATCCATGTGGGTGGAGTGACAGTGTGATGATGTCATCAGTCTCACCTGTTGGAGACAGAGCTGCTCGCTCCTCCCCCTGCTGAGACAACACACACCTGTTACACACCTGAACCAGAACCAGACTGACTCTACTGATAATCACAGCCATCCACATCCATGCAGCGTCATGCAGGTGGGAGGAACCTGTAGGGGGCGGAGCTATCAGAGGTTGTGACAGACGAGGACACAGACAACAGAGTGACCAAAGAAGAAGAAGAAAACAGAAACCTGCTTCTTCTTCAGTCCTCTAAGATCAGATTCTACTGCCTTAATGACAAATAAAACATTATTATTATAAATGTTAGGAAGACCAGATGTTTGGTTTGTCTGAAACTGTTGTTAATTAACTCTGTTGTTAATTAGTGAGAAAAGCTGAGAGGAAAAGAAGACGATTAAGTCAGAAATTTAACTTTCTTTACTTTATCAAGTAACTTTAGTCTCAGAGTTTAAAAACTGAAATCCTGCATTTATTCTGGAACATTTTTTAAATCTCAAACCTTCTTTTCTCTGAAATTCAATTATTTTATTTTACCAAAATTTCTGTGTTTTTATCAGAAATTCTGAATTTGTGTAACGTAAATCTGCCCATTTTCAAATTCTTAGATTTATTATATTAGGTTTATTTATTATATTTAATTTTGTTAGTTTATAACTGGTTTTAAACTTCTTAAATTCACAGTTTTTTCTCTCCTCAGTCAGATTTGTTCCTGGTGAACCTGCTCAGGTACGCTAACCCTAACTGTCAGGGACGTCTGCAGGTAACAGGTGAGGGCACAGGTGCAGTCCCGCCCACCAACGGGCCCCAGACTGAGGCTCAACAGATGTGGAGGACGCTGCTGTTACAGATGTTAAAACACACACCGTGGAGGAGAGTGGATGGGAGGAGCTTACAGCAGGTGGGCGGGGCTCTGAGGATGAGTGACGGGGGTGTTCAAGCTGCAGGGATCAAGCTGACAGATTTATGTCCAACACCAGAAACATCTGGACTCTGTTCCTATTCTACTCCACTCCTGACCACAGGGGGGCGTCCAGGTGTGCTGCGCTGACAGAAGAACACCTGGTGACACCACCTCATCCCGCTACAGGTGCATGCTGTTGACGTGAACGTGGTCAGAGTGGCTTTAATTATCTCATTAACGAGCTGACTCAGGACTGCTCTGAGGTTTTAGTTCTGGATCCAAAGCTGGACCAGTTCTTCTGGATCTTAATGAAAAACCAAGAACTGGTTCTGAACCAGAACTGGTACCACCCAGACTTCCAGGTCTAAAGACAGAGGTGGGGAATGTGGCTGGGGGAGGAGCCAAGTGACTGACAGGTCCTGAGATCAGCTGGTGTTTCAAACATAAATCTGAAGATCCCAGTCTGTCCGTTGTCATAGAAACCAGGGCGGGGCCAAACGCTTACCATAAAAAGGGCGGAGTCATCTGTGTGGGTGGAGCGTCTGGAGGGGTAGATGTTCTGAACACAAACATTAACACACAGACAGGGCGTGATGAAGGGCGGAGTCTATATGGAGGGGCGGGGCTACACACAGCTGGTTGAATTAAAGAACAAACGTTCTGACATTGAAAAGCAAAACGACAAAGATTAAAGTTCAGGAAGGAGAGGAACAAAAAAACAAAAACTGCAAAGGAAAAACGTTTACACAACACAAGAAAGATGAGTTTTAGAGACAGAAATGACATCAGCGATGACATCATGGTCTCACCTCCGTCTCTGGACTGGACTTCGATGGACTCTGAGCAGCTTTGCTCTGAAAAAAAAAAAAAGCACCACAGGTCAGATCACACCTGGCACGATCCAACCGCACCTGACTGGTCACATGACCTACACAACAACGAGGCGCCGCCTGGTGGCTCTAAGGGGAACTACAGCAGAAACAGGTTTAAACTGGCCTGTGATCTACACCCAGTCTGTCACCGGACTGAACTGGTCTGTCTGACTGGTTTAAACTGGTTTTATCTGGAGTACCTTGGTGTAGGTGGCGCCGCTGTCCCTCTGCTGAGGACGGGTCTTCTGTCTCTCCTCGTCGTACCTCAGAGCAGCCATCTGGGCCTCCCTCCTCATCCTCTCCACTCCTGGACCAGAACCTCCTGGACCAGAACCTCCTCTCTGAGGACAGAGACAAACACGCAGACAGAGGTCTGTCAGTCCCGCGTCATCAGGGCGTCATCAGGTCGTCTAGGTGGGAGGAGTTACCTGACTGTGTGAGCTGGAGGGCGCTGCGACTCCATCGACGACGCTCCTGAAAGTCACAGGTGTCAAACAGGAAGTGAGTCACACAGGTGTTCTGTGGACCATGTGATCGTGTTCTGACCTGGTTCTGTTTGTACCTGCTGAGTCTCTTTGGGTCTTCTGTCCTGGACAGACTGTTCTTCACAGGAGAACCCTGAGGACACACAGGAGGACACACTGGTCCATGACTGGTTTAAACTGGACCGTGACTGGTTCAAATAGCTCTGTGACTGGTTCAAACCGGTCCGTGACTGGTTCAAACCGGTCCGTGACTGGTTCAAACCGGTCCGTGACTGGTTCAAACCGGTCCGTGACTGGTTCAAACCGGTCCGTGACTGGTTCAAACTGGTCCGTGACTGGTTAAAACCGGTCCGTGACTGGTTCAAACTGGTCTGTGACTGGTTAAAACCGGTCCGTGACTGGTTCAAACCGGTCCGTGACTGGTTCAAACCGGTCCGTGACTGGTTCAAACTGGTCCGTGACTGGTTCAAACCGGTCTGTGACTGGTTCAAACCGGTCCGTGACTGCTTCAAACTGGTCCGTGACTGGTTAAAACCGGTCTGTGACTGGTTTAAACCGGTCCGTGACTGATTTAAACTGGTCCGTGACTGCTTCAAACTGGTCCGTGACTGGTTAAAACCGGTCTGTGACTGGTTTAAACCGGTCTGTGACTGATTTAAACTTGTCTGTGACTGGTTAAAACCGGTCCGTGACTGGTTAAAACCGGTCCGTGACTGGTTAAAACTGGTCTGTGACTGGTTAAAACCGGTCCGTGACTGGTTAAAACTGGTCTGTGACTGGTTTAAACTGGTCTGTGACTCGTTTAAACTGGTCTGTGACTGGTTTAAACTGGTCTGTGACTGGTTTAAACTGGTCTGTGACTGGTTCAAACTGGTCTGTGACTGGTTCAAACTGGTCCGTGACTGGTTACAACCGGTCCGTGACTGGTTAAAACCGGTCCGTGACTGGTTAAAACCGGTCAGTGACTGGTTTAAACTGGTCTGTGACTGGTTTAAACTGGTCCGTGACTGGTTCAAACTGGTCTGTGACTGGTTAAAACCGGTCCGTGACTGGTTAAAACTGGTCTGTGACTGGTTTAAACTGGTCTGTGACTGGTTCAAACTGGTCCGTGACTGGTTCAAACTGGTCCGTGACTGGTTAAAACCGGTCCGTGACTGGTTTAAACTGGTCCGTGACTGGTTAAAACCGGTCTGTGACTGGTTTAAACTGGTCCATGACTGGTTTAAACTGGTCCATGACTGATTAAAACCGGTCCGTGACTGGTTTAAACTGGTCTGTGACTGGTTAAAACCGGTCCGTGACTGGTTAGAACTGGTCCGTGACTGGTTAAAACCAGTCCGTGACTGGTTAAAACCGGTCCGTGACTGGTTAAAACCGGTCCGTGACTGGTTAAAACCGGTCTGTGACTGGTTTAAACTGGTCCGTGACTGGTTCAAACTGGTCCGTGACTGGTTCAAACTGGTCCGTGACTGGTTCAAACTGGTCCGTGACTGGTTCAAACTGGTTCGTGACTGGTTCAAACCGGTCCGTGACTGGTTCAAACTGGTCCGTGACTGGTTAAAACCGGTCCGTGACTGGTTAAAACCGGTCCGTGACTGGTTCAAACCGGTCCGTGACTGGTTCAAACTGGTCTGTGACTGGTTTAAACCGGTCTGTGACTGGTTTAAACTGGTCTGTGACTGGTTTAAACCGGTCTGTGACTGGTTTAAACTGGACCATGACTGGTTTAAACTGGTCCATGACTGGTTTAACTGGTCCATGACTGGTTTCAAGAACATATTTTTCAAAAACAGCTGCTTCAACAGTCTATATCTGAGTTTAATGGAGTTTAATCAGTCTCCGCCTCATTGGTCAGAGCAACAACCCTCTGGGGGCGGAGCCTCTACCTCTCTGGTGATGCGTCTCTCGATGTAGGCCATGAACTGAGAGCTGAGGCTCGAGCGGTCTCCTCCTCCTCCTCCTCCTCCTCCTCTTCCTCCTCGGCTCCTCCCCTCCTCCTCTTCCTCCACACAGCTGTCGATGAAATCTATCTGCTCCAGCTCCACATCTGGAACAGAACAACAGCAGCTGTGATGATGTGAACATCAGAGAACTCTAACTGATCTGAGCTCAGACTCACAGGTCCCGTTGGCCAGCAGAGGTCCTCCTCCTCCTCCTCCTCCTCCTCGGTGTCTCTGCTCTCTGATCTCAGCCACTCGCAGTGGAAGCTCTGACAGCTCCTCTGAAGGCTGAGACAGGAAGTATTTTTAAGGTTTTACCCTGACTGTAGTTTAGCTGCTTAAATCAACTAGATCTCTATGTTTCCAGTGGTTTTAGAGGACTAAAGGGCTGCAGCACATATATTTGTGTCTGACCTCGTTCCCCAGCCATCTTTTGTCTCCGCTGTCGACGCTGTTGAAGCCGGAGTCCAGCGCTCCGTACAGACGGCCTGGATACAGCTCGTCCACACTGAAACACAGGAAACAGTCAGAGACGGAGGCTTTTACTGTGAAGGAGCGGCAGGATGTGGCGTGTGCACATGCGTGAGGTCAGACCAGGACGTCAGCGGCCGTCTGTCGTACTCCGGCAGCTCTGGCGTGGTCTTGCTGGCCTCCAGGTTCAGGAACTTGAAGATGTGGACCATCCCTTTGATGCAGATCTGCAGCGGACAGCAGAGCGTCAGAGACACACACGGAGCAGCCGTCGCTGCGACCTCACTTCCTGTCACTTCCTGTCACTTCCTGTCACCTGTGCGGGCGGCGTCTGCAGCGGGTTGTTGTCCAGGACGATGGCCTGCAGCTGAGAGAGGCGCCGGTAGCAGACGGGGATGGACGTCACCTTGTTGCAGGAGAAGTCCAGGCGGACCAGAGGAAGTTCTGCCAGCTCTGCAGAGACCAAGCTGGATCAGATCAGGATCCAGAACCTCCTGCAGGACCTGAAACCAGCTGCTCAGGTGGAACCGCTGCTTCTAAACTGGTTCACCAGGTGAGCAGGGCTGGAGCGATACACTAATATCGCGATACGATACACGATATTTGGCTCACAATACGATATACATCGATATCCATCTTAAGATACATTTACATCATTTTCTGAAAGATTTTAAAGGGACAAAGTGATTTTGGTGAAATCTTGTGAGTGTTGCAGTGACTTTGTTTTAATTAATTGAACTGAAAGCATCAGTTACACATTATATGGCTGCAAATGCTGGACAACATGAATAAAAGATGTGTTGAGAAAAAATAGTTTCATTTATTTAAACAGTGCAAATTGTTGCTTTCAAGCTTTTAAAGGTGGGACACGGAGGTTTAGAAAGAAGCTGAGAATATCGATACCTGCGGCTGAAAAATCAATACTCGACAAATATGGCAGAATGGATAAAATGGCTGAGCTCTACAGGTGAGACTCTTAACCTGACAGCTGGACGTCTGAGTTTGACGTCTGTTCAGTCGGTTGTTGAAAACACGACACCCCTACAGAACCTGTCGTCAGCGCGGTCATGTGACCAGCAAACACCTCTGAAGGGGGCGGTCCCGTCCGGACGTACCTGGAGGAAGCCGGACCAGGTGGTTCCTGCGGATGTTCAGGTCTCTCAGAGTCTCCAGCTGACCCACCTGAGACGGCAGCATCTGGATCTCGTTACAGCTCACGTCCTGGGGGGGGGGGGGGGGGGGGGGGGGGGGACAGAGTCAGTAACCATGGAAACAGGCTCCAGAGGAGGACAGGGGTGCAGGTGAGGACGGACTGACCAGCTCAGTGAGGTGTCTCAGCTGTCCCAGCTCCTCCGGCAGAGACACCAGCTTGTTGTTGCAGGCGATCAGAACCTTCAGAGGGAGGGAGCAGACCACCGGGGGAAGGACCGACAGCTGGTTCCGGCTGGGGGGGGCAACAGGTGCGTTTAACCCAGCTGTACTACATTAAATATTCACTTAGCCTACTTATTACAGCAGCAGAGCAGCGACGGTGACATCACTGACACCTGTGTTCACGCCCATGTGCTTTACCTGAGGTTCAGGTAGGTGAGCGCCTGCAGGTTGACGAGGCCGTCGGGAAGAGACCTCAGACAGTTCTGGTACAGATTCAGAGACTCCAGGGACACGAAGAGACAAACCTCCAGAGGAAGCTCCGAGAGACGGTTCCTGGACAGATCTGAGGACACGCATGAGGACACGCATGAGGACACGCATGAGGACAGGCATGAGGACACGCATGAGGACAGGCATGAGGACACGCATGAGGACACGCATGAGGACACGCATGAGGACACGCATGAGGACACGCATGAGACTCCTTTTTAAGACGCAGACAGAAACCCATAGATAATCAGTGAATGAGGACGTATCCCAGGAAGAACCTGCACAGTGAGCTCCAGCCCCCCCATCAGCACCCCCCCGGTCCCCCGTCGGCACCCCTCTGGTCCCCGTCGGCACCAACAAACCCGGAAAAAACATAACCCCCGTCCCCCGTCGGCCCCAAAAGTCACTCCCCCGTCAGGTCAACCCCCGGTCCCCGCGGCACCCCCGGTCCCCCGTCGGCACCCCCCGGTCCCCGTCGCACCCCCCGGGTCCCCGTCGACATCCCCCCGGTCCCCCGTCGGCACCCCCCGGCACCCCCCGGTCCCCGTCGGCACCCCCCCGTCGGCACCCCCCGGTCCCCGTCGGCACCCCCCCCCCGTCGACATCCCCCCGGTTCCCCCGTCGGGCACCCCCGGTCCCCCGTCGGCACCCCCCCGGTCCCCCGTCGGCACCCCCCGGGTCCCCCGTCGGCACCCCCCGGTCCCCGTCGGCATCCCCCCGGTCCCCCGTCGGCACCCCTCTGGTCCCCCGTCAGCATCTGTATGTCTTCCTGTTGCCCAGCAACAAACATATTTCAGCAGATGTCCCTCAGACCCAGTCAGGTGGGGGGTGGGGGGGGGGTGTTTCAGAGACAGGCCTCCTCCAGATGTTTCAGCTCCAGGTGTGTCCAGGTGTTTCCATCAGCTGCAGCTGGATCCAGAAGACCAACTACTGACGAGTCTCACAGGAACTGGTTTCCTACAACACTTCCTGGACAATCATGACATCACAGCAGCTGGGAGGCAAGAAGTCTGCGTCACCATGGAAACCCCCGGTTCAGCTCCTTCATTCATGGTCAGGTAGAGGACGTGTCCTGAAGTGACCTCCACCTGTCCTCAGAATTGTATCAGTCTGTTATGTAGTCAGAGACACAGCTGCAGATCCGGGCCTGTGATTGGTCATTGAGGCTGACTCCGCCCACATGTCAGAGCCAGAACACCTGGCAGACTCAGCGATGTCTCCCAGGTGTCCAGGGAGACCTGTTTGTCTAGTTTGGTCGTCGTCTGCGTCCTCGTTCAGACTGATCAGGAAGATCCTGGTCCAGACCCGTCTCTGTGGCGTCAGGTGACAGAATCAGACCCCGCCCCCACAAACCTGTAACCCTGACAACAATCGCTCCAGGTCAGTTAATTAGATGGTTAGTTGATTAATGAGACTGATTATTATCACCGTCTGGAGGAGGAAGAATGTCTGAACCTGCTGGGAAACACCTGGAGACTAAAAACTATAATAATAAAATAATAATATAATAATAATAAATAAACTGAACGTTTAACGATCCACATGTGTTTACCAGCTTTAGCCTTTATTTAGGTTTTCTGACTTGATAAATGCTTTATTTACTTATTTAGGTTTAATCTAAATCACTGTTTGACTAAATTAAACTTTTATTGTAAGTTGATGTTTTAATATCTACTTTGTGATTTTTTTCCTTAAAACATCTTTAGAATATAAAATTTTAACTAGAGTCTGATTCATTTAATTGAGAAACAAATGAGTTAATTGATTAATTAATAAGTGAAAACAATTATACTACTAATAATGATTATTATTATTATTATTATTATATTAACTTGCTCATTTATTATAATTATATTTAAATTAAATCTAAAAGTATATTTTAAAAAATGAAGAAGTCGAAACAAAAACTATTAATAATAAAAATTAGTCATAAAAACCAAAACATGAAAACAAAATTGTCTTAAATAATAAAGAAATATGAGAAACGCTGCTAAATATAAATAAAATAGACAATTTAAATAATAAAACATACAACAGATATAGCATTTTAATTAAAGAAATAACCAAATATTATAAAAATCTATGATAACAACAATATATGAAATAGACGTTTTGAAAAGAGTGTTGATAAAAATTAATATCCAGTTTTAACTGGACGTTCAGGATGAGCCACATTTCTGTAAAACTTCATCCAAACCGTTTGTTTTGTTCTGATTTTTATGGATAAAATCAGAACGACAGAAAGAAGAAAGAAAGATTATTCAGGAGTTGAAAACATCAAAGGCACTAAATACCAGATCTAATTAGAGCCAAGAGAAGTCTGGGAAGATCACACCTGACACCTGCAGCTGACCTCTGACCTGATCATCCGTGATCACCTGGACTGATCATCATCACCTGGACTGATCCGTGATCACCTGGACTGATCATCATCACCTGGACTGATCCGTGATCACCTGGACTGATCATCATCACCTGGACTGATCATCATCACCTGGACTGATCCATGATCACCTGGACTGATCCGTGATCACCTGGACTGATCATCATCACCTGGACTGATCCGTGATCACCTGGACTGATCATCATCACCTGGACTGATCCGTGATCACCTGGACTGATCATCATCACCTGCACTGATCCCTGATCAGCTGCTGGCTGGTTTGTTTTCTCCTCCGCGCCGGCCCGCTGTCTGCGGCGGGGGGCGGAGCAGCTTCTTATCAAATCAGACTCAAAAACAAGACAAAGCCACGCAGGTGTGTAACGTCACAGGCGCGGACCGAGGCGGTTCTCCCGTCCATTAGGACGACTCTGGTCACGGACCGGGTCCTCGTGGACCGGAGAGACCGGCCGTGTTTACGTCCCGGACCCAGGTTCGCTGTTAGCTTGTTAGCTGGCTGCACCGGTGTTCTGACAGAAACTGTGACCCTGAAAACACGGAGACGCGCCGCTACCAGCTCCGCCGAACCGCCGGGATTTTAGGGATTCTGGACTCCTTTTTAAGCGCTTTTCAATGATAATAACACTCTCTGGGTTCAAATGGACCTGCACACAGGGTCTTTGTTTCATAAAGGTGTGGTGTCGGTGCTGGTTGTCAGTATTTCTCAGTGAAGAGGGCATCATCTGGAGGGGGTGCGGTGGTTGTCACAACACCGGCCCAGCGGTTTTCCATCCATCCTGTCCCGGGAATCCAACTTCTAACTCTCCCTAAAACTCCGTGAAAACGCTCTCCAGGTGACTTTCAACGGCCCGACACGGAGCAGCCCGGCTCCGAGCGCACGGAGGCCGGGCCAGGAGTCTCACTTACCGGCCCTGGTGGTGTCCGTCAGGTCGTGGTTGGCGGCGCTGCGGGGAAACTCCTTCAGCTTCCGGCCGCTGAGGTTCAGACACCCGGTGACCGAGGCTTCGTCGAGCGCCCGGTCCACCGAGCGGTTCCAGGGCACCGGGCCCGCCGGTCCCAGTCCATTAGTGCTCCCGACTAAAACACTGGCGTGGCCGCCGCCGCCTCCGACCGTGAAGTTGAGTCCGGTACAGTCCGCAGACCCCAGCGAGGCCGAGGCCGCCATCACTGTTAGCTCTGCTGCTAACGGCTACCTCCGCCCTCATCTGGGGCGGCGCATGCGCACTGCGGCTCACAGACACCACCGGCCAGCAATGATGCTGGAGGCTCCTGGGACTAAAGTTATTAGAAAATTAACGCCAATAAACTGAAATTAATAAATACTGCTGGTGTTATTAAAATAGGAGCGTGTTAAATGTGTTCTGGAGGAGGTGACACCATCTGCTGGGCCACATGGTGTCATCCAGAGTCCTGGAGGTCTGTGTGGACCAGCTTTGTGGATTCTGCAGCACCTTCAACATCAGCCGGAGCCAGAAGAAGGTTCCGGTGCTGTAGAAGACATCCTGCCTTGTTCCAGGACCAGAAAGATCTCATCCATCTGTAGACCTGTAGCTGTAACATCCCACATCACGAAGGTCCTGGAGGGACCTGGTTCTGGAGGTCCTGGGGGGACCTGGTTCTGGAGGTCCTGGGGGGACCTGGTTCTGGAGGTCCTGGAGGGACCTGGTTCTGGAGGTCCTGGGGGGACCTGGTTCTGGAGGTCCTGGAGGGACTTTTATTGGTCCACCTGAAAAAGCAAACAAGCTCCTTTCAGGACTCAGTGGAGTCTGCTTATTGTCTGCTGTCACAGAGAAACCCTCAGGAACTCATTCCTCCATGAACGACAACCTTGAAAATAATTCCCCCATGTGACACAGGTGGCCACGCCCCCAAACTAAATGGTTTAAAACCATACAACTGGCACCACTGAAGAGACTTAGATCATGACAGTTACTACCTCTATTAATCTACCTTCTGATTAGCAAAGCTTTTTTGTTGAATTAATAAAACTAGTGACCTTAATAAAAATGCTGACAATGCAAAGGAATTATATATTTAAATAAAGTAATAAAGATTCCAGCTGAGATTCAAAGCTGAGGAACCCAAAGGATTCCATGAAACCTGTCTTTGGTCAGTCCTCCATCCTGAGCAGCACGAGGAGACAGTGGAGGAAAAAGGATGGTTCACAGCAAAGAAACCTCTGTCAGAACCAGAACCAGAACCAGGGAGGACCTCTGTCTCAGCTGTTGGAGGTCTGAGATGTTAGGAACACTAGAAGAGCTTACACACCATCGATGAAGCTGTCCTCAAACCATCAGCTTTGTCAAAGAGAACTTTAAAGGTCGAGAGACATCTCCTCCCTGAACGCTGCAGGAACTGTGGTCCTCCAGTCTGGAGGGAGGGGGGAGAAGAAGGTTCTACAAACGTGTTTTATGTGTGGTTTCAAGGCCAGGTATGGGTCTAAATGAACTCCAGAGTTCCTCGCAGTAGAAGTAGAGGAGCATCCAGAGCTCTTCAGTTACCAGACTGTCTGTTTCTCATGTGTTCAGCTCCAAAAACAACAGCCTCAGTCTGATCTGAGTTTAGTTCCAGGAACTTAGTAGTCCAGTTACTTTACTGGTCTCTTCTGGTCTCATGGATGGGAGCAGGTGAGCATCATCTGCACAGAAATAACAGCAGCTAAAGGAAGTATGTGTAGGGAGCAAAAGAACAGTCCATGTACATGACCCTGAAGAATACCAGAACCTTCTCTGGTGGAGGACGAAGAAACTGGAATCTATCAGATAGATCCAACCTGAACCAGGTTGAGGCCATGAGGAGATCACTGGTGATGTTCAGCAGTGCTGTTTCTGTAGTATGATCTTAGTACTGAGTACTGACTGAAACTCTTTTGAAAGCAGCAGTCTTCAGTCCAGGTCCTCAGGACTCCTAATTAAATTAATTAATTAATTAAAGCCAGGTGTGTATGTATGTATGTGTATATAAATATATATATATATATATATATATATATATATAATATATATATATAAATATAGATATAATATATATATATATATATATATATATATATATATATAAATATATATATATATATATCTATATATTTTTTTTTTTTTCTAATTTTATTTAATTTTGTTCCTGTCACTTATTTGGAAAAACATGTCTATCACTTTATAATTATGTTATTTTATGACGCTGATTTCAACGGAACTCTATCTCCCACAATCCTCGGAGCCGTTGGGTTTTCACGCATGCGCGTTGCGGCGGTGTCCCAGGCCGGCTATCATGGCGTACGTGGAGATTCTGAAGAGCGAGTTTCCGGAGATCGACGCCGAGCTCTTCGACTACATCACAGGTGAGACGCGGAGCGGCGGCGGCTGCTCTCCGGGTTCCTGGCCGCTGTCCGCCGGGGAAACCAGCGCGGCTGTCCGCCGCCCCGCGGAGCCGCTTCCAGCGGCCTCCTGGTGCCGGTACATCCGCGGCTCTGAGGCCGCTCCGCTGCCCGGGCAGAGCGCACTGAGAGCTCGGATACCTGGCAGCAGCGCGGCGCGGCCTCTGGAGGTCCACATCATCTGGACTGAACCGGGTCAGAGTGAGAATATGACAGAACAGGGCCGAACTGAACCGGTCCGAACAGTACTTCAGAAAGTAGAACAGGAAACGGTAGCGGAGGACAGAAAGTACTGGAACCCCAGAAAGAGTGATTGATAACTGAGCGGCGGGAGGTTCGCCGAACTACACAGTCAACACGTGTGTGTCACGTGACTGATATGAACTGAGCTTTAATACCAAAGTCAGCACCAGAACCTCATGGACGGGCTCCAGGAGGGGTTCTGGTGTCTCCTCGCCTGAAGGAAAGGAGTCGAGGATGCAGAAGTTTGAAAATGTGAATGTTTCTAAAGAGATCAGTAGTTGTGGAGGTTCAGGATCTGTCCAGGTAGCTCACCTGGACAGGTAGCCAGGTAGCCCACCAGGACAGAGAGCCAGGTAGCCCACCTGGACAGAGAGCCAGGTAGCCCACCTGGACAGAGAGCCGGTAGCTCACCAGGACAGAGAGCCAGGTAGCCCACCTGGACAGAGAGCCAGGTAGCCCACCTGGACAGAGAGCCAGGTAGCTCACCTGGACAGAGAGCCAGGTAGCCCACCTGGAGAGAGAGCCAGGTAGCTCACCTGGACAGAGAGCCAGGTAGCCCACCTGGACAGAGAGCCAGGTAGCTCACCTGGACAGGTAGCCCACCAGGACAGAGAGCCAGGTAGCCCACCTGGACAGAGAGCCAGGTAGCCCACCTGGACAGAGAGCCAGGTAGCCCACCTGGACAGAGAGCCAGGTAGCCCACCTGGACAGAGAGCCAGGTAGCCCACCTGGACAGAGAGCCAGGTAGCCCACCTGGACAGAGAGCCAGGTAGCCCACCTGGACAGAGAGCCAGGTTGCCCACCTGGACAGAGAGCCAGGTAGCCCACCAGGACAGAGAGCCAGGTAGCCCACCAGGACAGAGAGCCAGGTAGCCCACCTGGACAGAGAGCCAGGTAGCCCACCTGGATATGACACACCCAGTTTTACTCCAACATCCACCTGTGGCTGAAGGTGTTGATCATCCTGTAGCTGTTTGATGTTGAACGTCTGCAGGTCACATGACCAACTAAAAACACTCCCGTCACTGTTTCTTGGGGAGCTGACTCTGGGTTGTGATGTAGCACAGGTGGGCCACACCTGGTCCCCACCTGCCCCACGCTACCCCCCACCCCCCAAAATGGCAGTATGCAGTAAACGGTGTTCAAGAGCAGAGACGATTTATTTAATAAATAGCTTGGAGGAACTGGAAATAATTAAAAGAACAGATGGCAGGAAACATAAAAATTGTGAGCTTTTCAAAGCGGCCAGGTTAAATGAAGGAGGTTTCACAGATAGAGACGCCACCCAGGTCAAAAATAAGTGGAATGTTGTTGCTAACCGAGTTAGCTAAGTTTGTTTTCTTCCGGTAGATGTAAAGACGTCCGCCCCCCCCCATCCAATCAGAACCCTTCCCAACCCCCAGACCTAAAGCTGAATTGGATAAAGCCGAACTAACGTGTTTTCCATGTAAACCTTAATTCGGAATTACTATTTCCATGTAAACTCGAAGGAAAATAGTTTAATTCGGAATTATTAATTCCGAATTAAAAAACATCATGTAACCGCAGCCAATGAAGAGGTGGACGGTGACCCCCAGACCCCCCCCAGACCCCCCAGAACCCCCCAGATGGAGGAGCGGGGTCTTGCTTGCATCGTTTTAGTGTCTGGAGGTTGTAGAAACTGACCTGAGCGGTCATGTGACTGTGTTCCAGGCGTGTTGGACAGCGGCGGCGCCGACTTCGAGGATGGAGACGAGGTGTTTGACGCCGTGGGTGGCGTCCTGCAGGAAGTGTCGGCCGACAGCAAGAATGAGGACGACATCAGAGACATCTGCCTACAGATGTTCAACACCCTGAAACTGTGAGTGAGGTCACGGCCCGGTGCGTTCTGATTGGCTCGTCAGTCGCAGGTGTGAAGGTAACGGCTTCTGTCCTGGTCTTTGTCAGGAACAACCATCATGGCGCCCAGAGACAGATGCTGCTGGACGCACCTGTCCAGCTCTCTCAGATCTCAGCAGACTCAGGTAAGAATCACAGACTGGATCAGGAGAGATGGACATGCCCCCCTGTGATGTCATCACAGGGGTGTGAAGCCCAGAAGGAGTCCTGGTTAAACCAGGGGGGGGGGTGAACAAACCTGATGACCAGGAAACACCCACCTTAGTTCAGTTAGCACAAGTTAGCCATTTTAGCTCGAATGTCCCCCATCCTGCAGTATTGATCTGTTTATATTGATCAGAACCACAACAGAGTTGTTTTACTTTGACTCTCTAGTGAGCACCCAGTTTATTTATTTATTTTTATCTTTTAAAACAACATTACAACTTGGTTTAGGAGAAATTCATTTTTTAGTAATGTTCTCTTTTTAAAATGTTTAACATTGAATTATTGTAAATGTAATTATTTTTAAGTAAAATAAATAATAAAGTAGGTTTCTGTTTTTTTTAATATATTTTGTTCTTCATAACTAATTTTTATCTTATTTTAAAAAGTAATATTATTTAGAGTTTTACTTTGAATTCATTCAAATTAATTAATTGATAAATATTAATAAAATAATCTGAATTGTTTATATAATTTAAGATGGTAAATGAATAAATCATAATTTTATTTGTATGAATAAATAATTTGAAAGTGAGAATCAGGACTTCCGGATTGGAACACCATCAAGATGGCAGCATAGAAGGGGCTCTCCCATCGATTCCCGACCAGAAAAATTAAAAAACCCCTCAACCGCGAACTTTTAATACATTGAACTAAATTTAAGCAGGGGTTGCAATGGATACCAGGTTGAAAAGTAAGAAAACCATGCAGCAAACAGAAATACACGAAGATGAAACCGAACAATGTGGGAGCTATTTACAAGCTAACGCTAGCATAACGAGCGGAGCAACGCAAATGCCCCCACCCCGCAGAGAAATGACTAGGGATGGGAATTGATAAGATTTTTCCGATTCCGATTCCATTATCGATACTGTTTAACGGTTCGATTCTTTATCGATTCTCTTATCGATTCTAATTTGGGGAAAAAGGAGAACTAACAGTTTTATTAGCATCAATTTTTTTTTCATTTAGAAGTCACGACCTTACAAACTCAACAGCGAGGTCAAAAGAGGCCCAAAGCCTGGATAACGTGTTAACTGTTGTAATATGTAACTGTGCAAATGCACAAGAATGTGTAACATTTTACTAACAAATTTTTAGTAAATAAAATAAATAGTAGTAAATAGAAATAAAAAAATCTCCCTTTTAAAAGAATATATGAGCTCACTAAGCACTCAAAAATAATAATAAATAAAGATAAATACTATCAAATACAACGGATCAGTGCATAGAACAAATCTGCAAATACTATGAAGAATTAACAATTCTTTAGCAGTAAAATAATCATGTCTTCCAGCCTCTGAACCAGCCAGACTCTCTCTCTCATCACGGTCATCTTCTAAATGTAATGCAGAAGGCATTCGTTTAATAGCATAGCGTTAATGTTATAGCGTGTTTTACAAAGAAGCACATAGGCAGCGGGATAGCTACTAACCAGAGTTGCCAGAGGTGATCTTAGCTTGGCTACTGCTGCTGGGTTGAGATCCATCAGTCCGAAGCGTCAAAAACACGACACTCGTTATCGCATGTTGTGTGTTCAAATGTTTCTGCATGTTAGTCGTGTTCCCTCCCGACGCTGTTATCTCCACTTTACAATGACTGCTAGTTGCCTTGTTGCCATCTTTCTTTGGTGAAGTGAAGCCAAACTTTGGAGCGTGTGTACCTGGTGGGCGCCATTGTTGTTTACAACTGCAATGCGCCTGCTAAACCGACGTAACTTAATCATCATGATCATCATCATCATCATCGGGTCTCTTGCTCGGCGGCGGGGCTGACGCCATGCGTAAAGCAGTTTCACCAGTCTTCTCCATTTGGGTCGGTCCAGTGCTAGAGGCTCGGCTTCAGTCAGCGACAAGCCTAGTTGGTGTAGGTCCCTGGTAACAGCGTCCATCCATCGTGGGCGGGGAGCACCGTGGGGGCGTTTCCAGCCGGCAGATTTGGGGTCAAAGTGGAGGATAGCGTGAGTGGCGTGTTCAGGAGGGAGTCTTTTGAGATGGGCATACAAGCGCGTCCGTCGCTGTGCTGCCAATTGCACACTGCTGTGACTTAATCACGTAAGTGCTTTCCGGAATTAACTGCGCGTAACTTGCGTAAACTACGTGAGATTCGTGCTGGCTGGAATCGATAAGAGAATCGCTAGAAAAACTGCCAAACAATTCCATGGAATTGAAACACACGGAACCGGTTCTCTACAGGAACCGGTTCTCGATTCCCATCCCTAGAAATGACCGATTTGGACTTGATCCTCCGGGAGCTGAGAGACTTTCGCCGGGACAACAAAGAACAACTCGACGACATAAAGGAAGAAATAATGAGGACAAACGCAAGACTGGGTGAGGCTGAAGAGCGAATACTGAAAGCTGAGGAGAGAGTTCAAAACACGGAGGATGTGTTAACAGAAATGCTAAAGCTACATGTTAAACTGGACGCTAAAATAACAGACCAAGAGAGCCGCTCCAGACGTGAAAACATAAGGATTTACGGCGTCCCCGAAGAAGCTGAAAAGGAATCGCCAACCATGATTTCATTTGTGGAAAAGTTACTCCGAGAAAACCTCAACATAGAAGATGCGACAACTTTGGAAATTGAAAGGGCTCATCGCGCACTTGGGCCACGGCCACCACAGGACGCCCAGCCAAGGTCCATTCTGGCAAAGTTTCTCAGCTTCAAAACAAAGGAAATGATACTCCGTTTGGCTTGGCAAAAGAAAGGGTTTACCTGGCAGGGGAGGCAAATAAATCTGGACAATGATTACGCACCACAAATCCTCCAAAAACGCCGGGAATACAAAGAGGTGCGGAAGGTTTTAAAAGAGCGACAGATCCCGTTTCAAACCTTATACCCTGCACGACTTAGAGTCAGACACGACGATGAAACCCGCGTCTACGAGACTGTGGAGGACGCAACTCAGGACCTGGTGAGGAGAGGGTTCCCCCTGGAGATCATCAAACCTCCGGAGACGCTGATGGAACAACTACAACGGTTGACGTGGGAGAGGAGCAGCCGACGAGCCGGAGGCAGGACACCCCGCACCGGGCGAGAGGCAAACTTCAGGGAGAAACTGCAGGCATTTAGAAGGAGCTCAAGTGCCACAACTTAAGATGAGATCGGACTGGATACTCTTTTTTTTTTTTTTTTCCCCCTTTATTGCTGTTTTTCTCCCTCCCTTTGACATTAATGCATGGTCTTTATGAACACCCGCGTAATTTTCTTTCCAAATTCAAATGCTAATTGAGGTGGGTGAGTACACAATAGTGACTGCTGATTAGTGTTTGTTCAGGGGGGGGAGGAAGGGAAAAAAAAAAAAAACATATATAGTCCTGGTTTACATGTTGATAAAGTAAAGGAAGGGACTTGATGGGACTCTTTTCGGGCGGCTATCTTCAACAAGAGCCCCCTCTGTCGGTTTCGGGAGAGAGGTCTTCTCTTGGAGCCCTTAACAGGCTCAACCAGGGTCGTAGAAGAGACCTCTATGGAAGTCACTTTTTTTCATGTTGTTAATGTTTTACCTTGTTCTTTAGGTCTAGTGTTTAACTGTTGTTTACTCACTTTTAGTTCCTATAGTGAGAGGAAAGCTTTTCAATTACATATGCGGAAAATTATGTTTGAGTTATTCAAATGCAAAGTAGACCTATAAAAATAGTTTCTTTTAATGTGAACGGAGTACTCAATCCCATTAAAAGAGGAAAGATTCTATCGAAATTAAAAAAAGACAAATCTCAAATTGCTTTTTTGCAAGAATCTCACCTTAATGACACAGAACATGCCAAATTAAATAAAATGGGCTTTAAACAGGTATATTCGTCATCCTACAAACAAGGACGCAGGAGAGGAGTGGCCATATTGATATCAAATACTGTAAATTACGAACATATATCAGAACATAAAGATAAAGAAGGAAAATTTGTCTTGGCAATTGGGAAAGTGGAAGGAACCTTAGTGAGTCTTTTTAATGTGTACATTCCTCCTGGTAGTGACTGGTCTTTTTATAAACAAATATTTGAAATAATGACAACAAAGACCCAAGGGATTTTGGTCTGTGGGGGAGACTTTAATGTACGTCTAAATCCAAGACTGGACTCCTCAGGTGGAACTTAGATTCTAAGGGCATTAACAAGAAATTAAACATAATGATTAAGGAAGTGGGTATTATAGATGTCTGGAGAGAGATGTATCCATCCAGTAGAGATTACACTCATTATTCCTCACCTCATGCAGTCTACTCCAGAATAGACTATTTTTTTATTTTTAATAGAGATCTTCATAGAATTGAACAATGTGATATCGGACCAATTGCTCTCTCAGACCACAGCCCTATATATTTAACTCTGAATCTTAATACTAAAGCAAGATCAACCCTGTGGAGGCTAAACTCGAATATATTAAATAATCCACAGACCAAAGAAAAGTTAAAAGACGAAATTAAAAATTACTTGGAAATAAATGATAACGGAGAGGTGACACCATCTGTGCTCTGGGATCCCCTTAAAGCGGTACTTAGGGGTAAAATTATTGCTATCACCTCTTTATGATAAAAAACTTAAAAAGCAAAGACTTCAGAATTTAGAGGAGGAATTAAAACGACTACAGAGAGACCACATGCATACTTTGAATGAAGAGGTTAAATCAAACATAATGAAAATAAGGAAAGAGATAGATGAAATAAATACACAAGAAATACAAAAGAAGTGGTTATTTACAAAACAACGATACTATGAAACTGGTGGGAAATCTTTGAAACTTTTGTCTTATAAATTACAAAAACAACAAACAGACAATACCATACATAAGATAAGAAATCCGGACACAGGTGAGATTGAGACAAGCTTAGAAAAAATTCAAAGAAGTTTTGAGAATTACTATAAATCACTGTACTCACAACCACAAATTGGGAATGACCTTCAGATTGACTCATTTTTATCCTCACTGAATCTACCTTCAATTACTGAAGAACAGAATGAAAAATTGATTGCACCGATAAAAAAAGAGGAATTATATGCAGCGATTGGTAGATTAAAGACTAATAAATCCCAGGGCACAGATGGTTTCATATCTGAATGGTATAAAATAATGCAAGAACAACTAGGCCCAACTTTATTGAAAACTCTAAACTGGGTGCTTCAAAAGAGGGAAATTCCAATCTCATGGAGGGATGCGATAATTTCTATCATCCCAAAAGAAGGGAAAGATAAATTAGAATGTGGTAATTACCGACCCGTTAGTGTTTTAAATGTAGATTATAAATTGTTTACGTCAATATTGTCTAGAAGAATAGAAAATATTTTACCAGAACTAATAAATTTAGACCAAACAGGTTTCATCAGGGAAAGACAAACACAAGATAATATCAGGAGAACGTTACACATTATAAGACACATTACACAACAGAAAATAGAATCAACCATTATAAGTTTAGATGCCGAAAAGGCTTTTGATTCAGTCAGATGGTCCTTCCTATATAAAGTGTTGTCAAAATTTGGCTTCCACAAATCTATTATTGAAACATTTAAAGCTCTCTATAATAAACCATCCGCAAGGATTAAAATAAACGGAGATTTATCAGACTCATTCATTTTAGAACGAGGACAAGACAAGGATGCTGTGCCTCGCCGCTCCTCTTCACCTTGTTTATTGAGCCATTGAGCCGATGGATTCAACAAAATGAAGAAATTAAGGGGATAGACACATTAGCGGGGGAACAAAATTTGGCTCTATTTGCAGACGACGTGTTAATTTACCTGACACAGCCATCACAAACACTTCCAAAATTAATGATCCTCCTAGAGGAATATGGGAAAATGTCAGGTTATAAAGTTAATATAAGCAAAACTCAGATAATAACATTTAATTATGATCCACCCAACCATATTAGAGGGAAATACAAATTGAAATGGGATGCAGAATCAATCAAGTATGTAGGTGTCAATTTACCTAAAGATGTCTCAAAATTATATGATCTTAATTATTATCCATTGAATACAAAGATAAAGTCAGACATATCCCGGTGGAATGTGGTCCCCTTTTTAAGTTTGAATTCCAGAGTGGAATCGATCAGGATGAATATCTTGCCACGACTACTATATCTTTTTCAGACCCTTCCAGTGAAGATACCAATCAAACAGTTCATAGAGTGGGATAGGTTGATATCTAGATACTTATGGCAGGGGAAAAGACCCAGAATTAGATACAAAACTTTGCAATTAAGAAAGGAGGCTGGGGGCATGGGTCTCCCCTGTATACAAGAGTACTATTATGCAGCACAGTTAAGGCCATTAATTTGTCTGAGCAAACCATCATATTCAGCAAGATGGAAAGACATAGAGAATTCAATTACAGAGGAGATACCGATAACAGCAATGATAGCAGACAATGAATTACAAAATAGAATTGTAAATAAAGATTAAAGCTGCAAGCAGCGTTTATCGGGCCCTCGCACCTTGGCCATTGCCCCCCCCCCCACGTGTCCACCACCTTCCCAAGCCAGTTGGGAATCAAGACAATACAGTGAAAATCCAATTTGGTTATAAAAATGTCAAGGTTGCTGCCCAGCTTGAATCCAGAGGTATGAAAACTAGGGATGCACCGAAATGAAAATTCTTGGCCGAAACCGAAAACCGAAAATGAAGAAACCAAGGCCGAAAACCGAAACACCGAAATAAATTATTATGCCAATTATTAGTACCATTGCATTCATGGCTATGGCTGTGTACTAACCTCACTAAAATAAAGGCATTACCATTGCATAAATTAATATTAATGCTACAAAGAATAAATTAATTGCAAAATTATGAAAATATTTATTAGCACTGACATTACAACAATGCACAATATAAAACAAAATTCAAAATAAAATGTTTAACTTGACCCCACTCAGGTGTACATTAAATAATAATACAGGCCTATAACTGACTGGCCTGCTGAAAGATTGTAAAAATGTTCTCTCATAAAAACACAGTGCATTTAAGTCAAGTGCATTTAAAAAATATTCTCTGTAGGACTACAACAAAAATATCTGTAGCTATAAGCTCATGGACGTGAGCTGCAATAACATTAAACAGCTCAGGTAAACTCACGTCTGAGAAATGTCGTCTGCTCGGCATGGAATAACGGGGCTCAATCATGGGCGGAGTTTGCGGGGGGGCAGGGGGAGCAATGCTCCCCCTGGTGGCTGAAATATGTAATTGCATTGTCAACGAACTGGCAAAAATAAATAAATGTTTTTGACCGTAATGTTTTTTTTAAGTCCAAAAAAACTGCAGTATATTGTGACAGTTAAATGAATCATGTTATATTTTGTTTCTTAATACATTTAACATCATTAACATTAACATTTATAACATCTACTGTGTACTGTATCCTGTTGCAACTACTGGTTTTGAACATCATCTAATCTTGGACTTCATGGTTTCGTGGTGAGTGTATCTTGTGTGCCATCATGTGGGCGCGAGTTTGCACATATGTGTGCATGCGCGCCGGTTCGCGTGAGAGTGCGCCCGTTTGTTGAAAGTGCTTAACAATTTTTGCCCCCCCCCCCCCCCCCCCCCGACGCAAAAGTCAAACTACGCCTATGGGCTCAATGTGCTCGATCAGCCTACGAAATTCCACATCCTCTACAACAGAGAACGGCTGATCATCAAAGGCAATGAATTCCATATTTTTTGTGTAATGCCCTTTGCCTTGGCACCATCACTGGAAAACTTTCTTGCCTTTTCAAATACGTCCGCCACAGACGGAGTGGGTGCGCTCGGAGGGATTTTCCTTTTCTGTGCCGCCGCCTTCTCATATTCAGAATGGCGATGGGGATGTTTGGATTTCAGGTGATAAATCAAACCCGACGTGGAGAAACTCGTTGCAGATTCACCCCCTCTTGAAATTTCAGCGTTACATGTTTTACAAATCGCTATCCGTGGGTCTTTCTCCGATATATTGAAATGCGTCCACACCACAGACATGTTGGCCCCAGACAAGCGCGTGCTGGCCGCGGTTTTTGTTCGTCATCACAACATCCTGTTTCGGCCGTCTTGTTTCGGTGATAAAAGTCTTTCGGCCGAAAACCGAAAATGCACTTTTGGGCCATTTTTGGCCGAAAATCTTCGGTGGCCGAATTTTCGGTGCATCCCTAATGAAAACAAAAAGAACTGAAGCTGAATCTACTCAGAGCTGAGTTCTAAGTTGGCAAAACAAGGCTGTAACTGTTACAGCGGTCTATAATCTTAAGAAAATATAAAGAGTCAGAGATCTGATGTCCAGAGCAGATTTACAGAAACGTATCCAGCCTTCATCTCCAGCAACTTGACTACCATAATGATCTTTTATCTGATTAGACAGCTTCAGATCATGATGAACCCTGTTGCCAGAGTTCTAGCAAGAACCAGGAAAACTGAACACATTACTGCTGTTATCTTAGACTCATCCATGCACAACATTTGGATGGTGAATGAGGACTTTTATCAGTATGAGCTGTAGGAATCCAAGGCTGATCTGATGAAGCACACATAGGATACAAAACACACTAAATGTGACCAAGATCATGATCCTTTGATGAGACAGTAGCACTGTCCAAGATTGTCAGATACACTTGTTCAGAGTGAAAGAATCATCAAAATATATGAATGTTCAAGCAGATTGGATAATGCATGTGTAATTCAGGACAACTTTTCCATTCATGGAAAGAAATCTGTTTAGTAGAGCCTACAGTTAGTCTCAACAATAGTGTGTTAGGGCCAATAGTCACAGTTACAGTTACAGGAATGGATGAAGACCAGAATAGAGCAGACTGGTCTGAAACAGCCTCATCATAGTTATGCTGCTATAGGTCTACGCTGCAGGGGGACACCAACATGATCCATTAAGTTGTGTCTTCACCTTTTCTCTTCCCTCCTTTACCTTTCTTATTCAGCTGTATCCATAGTTACTTTTTTAATCTCATATTACTCCTGTAAAGTCACAATAAAAGGATTTCTATTCATTTAGATTTCTAGTAAATTACCATATTGGCTCAAATATAGGACACATCTGATTATAAGATGACTGCTATCTTTCAAATATCATTTTGGGATGAAGACAATAAAGTTATTCATAAAATAACGCATTATTGTACAATTACTAAAGGAAACCAGAGCCAAGCAGCAGTGAGGAAGACAGTAGTGGGTGTGAGGACCCACAGCCCTTTCAGCAAATGATGGAAGTAATTGTTTCAGTGATGAATATAGAAGATATTGGTCAGATTGTGACATTGCCAGATCACACACCCCCAGACCTCACTCTCAGACACAGCAGGATGAGGCTGATGTCTCAGCCAATGTCTATGAAGAGACAACACCAGGACCCAGCTATCAAGAAAGTCCAAGAAAGGGTGTGGAATGTGCTGTAACGCTTCTTCTTTTACACCAAATCAAGCCCAGCTTGACCAAGAAGAGGAAACATGTTTAGGACAGAGAGGGCTGGACCCCACCAGACTACATACAGCAGTATAGACCTTTTCGACTTAAAAATTGTGGACATGCGCCCCCTAGTGGCCCCGCCATAACTGGAGTGTGCGGTGCTCCACCAACTAACCCAAACACAGCAGCGTGGAGCATCTGTTACTGATAACGCAGACATGTCTTGGATTGATGATGTTAGGCAGTGGCCTCCAGTTACAGATGAAGGTAGTTTATCACTGTTTTTAATGATTGGTTATGGAAATAGCATGATCTATTCCCATAATCAAACACTAAAAACTGTGGAACGCTGCAACGCTGGTTATAACTAACGTCAACAAGCCATAAAGATTATGCTACTGTAACATTAACGCTAGCGGTAAATTAGGCTATGTGTTAATGTTATATTTAATTTATTTTATCATTCTCCTTAGTCATTCATTCATTCATTCATTCATTCATAGGCTTGTGCTAGTGCCGAGGGCTACAGTAGTAAGGCCCTATGAAATCCGTTTTATTTTTTCTCGAATTCCGTTTTGATTTTTTTCATTTTCGGTGTTTTTCGGTTTTTAATTTTTGAGAATTTCGTTTTAAGCATTTTATGCAAATTTAACCCCAATACAGTATATAAAATAATGAAATATAGACAATTTATGCAAATATAACTGTAAACGTTACTGTTATCATACTTTTAAACATATTGTGTCCAATAAAACATTCATTTTATGACAAAGAAAAAAATTCAAGAAAAAAAAACTAAAATAGGTAAAATCCATTTAAAGTGAAAAAAAAAGAAAGGAATTTCAACAGCTGTAAACTAATCATTTTAGCCTGTTTAATTTATTCTGTTATCAGACATAGTTTGTCATGACGTACCTGACATTTTTCAGGTACGTCATGACAAACTATGTGTCTGATAACAGAATAAACTATATTTACTACAGCTGATGTAGATGCTATGAAATCCAAAGCACTGAACACTGGTTGTGTGTCAGTGTGATTTTTTCTTTAGGTGTTCCAGCTGTTACAGCCTCTTTGTGTTTTGATCAGTGAGGGATTCTCGCCTTTTTATGTTTGCCATTTTCACTCGTCCAGTGATCCTCGCACGTATCTTTTCATGTCCATTCAATCGTGTCCTGGCTAAACTAGCAGAACACTGAATCACCAGACACATAATAATCTCGGAGAAACTGCTCTGTCCTGTACCTGGGAGACAGCCGGTAGTTCCTTCGCTTCTTCGTCGGTTTCTCAGGTGGCCGCTTCGACGTGTTTTTTTTTTTTTTTTTTTTTTTATTAATGGAGGAAAGCGGGGGCAGGAGGCGGAGAAGCGCGCAGTGTCCCAGCTTTTCGTGACCCCTGTTGGAACATTTTCTTGAAAGAAAAGTTCCTTTCGGGCCGCCCCGGTAGAGCAGTGGTTTGGGCAGGCGGCCCAGGTACAGAGGCTACAGTCCTCGTGCGGCTAATCGCGAGCTCGACTCCCGGCTTGTCGGCTCCTTGCCGCGGGTCTTCCCCGTTCTCTCTGCCCCCCTTCCTGTCTCTCTCCACCATCAATACAAGTCACTAGTGCCAAAAAAATCTTAAAAAAGAAAAGTCACTTGTAGTCCGGAAGAAAAAAAAAAAAACTTTTGCGCAAATTGCTGTTCAGTTCTGTTATATTGCGCATTTAAAGTGAATTCCGTTTTTAATCTCCAATTCCGCGATTCCGTCCGTGATTCCGTGATCACGGATTCCATAGGGCTCTACAGTAGCCTCATACTGCTGTTCTTTCGGCCAGAATCGTCCGGGACTCTCAGCAAGACTATGAGTAGTATGAGATTGAATGTTAACGAAAACTCACCCGGCTGTATTTATCTGGAACAAAGTCCTTTCTGTTGATATTTTTCACCCACGTCTTCCTAACTTCTTGTTGTCGGTGCGCCAGGAAATCGGTGCAAACTGTATGGCTGCAAACAAGGCAGTCTTCGTGCAGTAAAGGCTTGTGTATTTCACATACTTTCTTCTTCCATTGTTGAATTTTCACGCCATTGTTGGCACAGTTTATGACGGAACATGTATTCCCACTCGACCGACTCGACATTATAAAAATATATATTTGTAGAAAGAGAAAAACACTGGCTAATCTGCGAGCCGGTGAAAGTGTCGCTCTGTAGCACAACCCAGCAATGGGGGACGGGGTACTTCCTGGGGGCTGGCCCGAAAAGGTCTATACTGACAAATATTTGATGAAAATAATTGCAGATTGCTCTAATGCTACATCACTGGCTTGAAGTGGGGACCCACTCAACATAACGCCTGATGATTTTTTTTCTTTCATTTTATCTAAATACATTCACATACAAACATAAACAAACATGTTTAGATTCATGGAAAAAAGTCCGCTAGCTTAATGCTAACTTATATGGGAAATTGCATAGCGATGCTAGCGGTTAGCATGTATGGATTAGTGAATGTATTTTGTACTGTCAACTCTGTTAATGAACGAAACGTTCTCTAAATGCGGTGTTACAACATCTGAACATAAAAATAATACTCACAGGCAAACGTTTTCTGGCCATATAAAAAGGATGGAGTTTTCCTGCTGTCTGTCTCTAACAACCTGTCAACTGAAACTCTCCTGGACATTTGTTGTCTGAAGCAGCTACGGAAACACTGAAGGCACAAATTAGCATTGCTACAAGAAAATCTGTGTGTTAAACCCCCCATAAATCGCACTACGCTTTTCTGTCGTCATGTCATATCCATTAATTATCCACGTCTTTTAAAGACAAAGCACGGTCTTTGTCGCCATCTAGTGGCTGCTACCTTCTGCCGCCACTAGATGGCGACAAAGACCATTCTTTAAAAGTAACCCCCCCCCCCAAGAATGCCCCCCTCCCCCTCATGAAACTGCTGTGAGGAATGTAACACCTTTCTGGCAGGATCAGCGAAAGACCAGAGTTTATTTACCAAAATATTGATATAAAATCAGAAAATTGTCTTAAAAATCTAAAAAAAATACAGAACAATTCTTGTATCTTAAGCTACCTACCCTCATCGTATTTTTGGAATTTCATTAATATTTTCAATGGAAAAAAACTTTTT